>OY292401.1:5269103-5421734 GCA_958496205.1 Idaea biselata | reverse complement strand
AATGATAGTGGTAAAACGCAGATAATATAGGAACCAATATCATTAAAAAAAAACTTGGTTGAGGTGTCAAGGGACACCCGGATGGAACGAAGTTCCTTTCTATGAGAGAGAGAGAGAGAGAGATAGACAAAGAAAAATGCGCACGCCGCACGGTTTACGACTATAGCAAAAAGTGTCGTTACAACTTTTGGTCTTAATTTTTCCGTCTAGCCCCCTTTCGCAACGCGCGATAAGGAACTTCGTTCCAATAAAAACAGATACGTTTAATAGTCAAATAGATAAATAAAATAGTTTTTCAATTCCTCTTCAGTATAGAGACGAAAGTTTTCGAAAAGGATTACGTTAGCTGTACTGGAGAAATATCTTGAGACCGACAATTCCCGGAGGTGATATAAAATCCCATTTTCGGTAGAGACTGCGGCAAACTCCAGTGTATAAACGTACATACGAAAGCAAAGAAGTAGGTATCAGTCGTTATAAAAAAACGCCGATTAAAAGGACTAACTTCAAAAACAAATAGTGAGGTTTTATTCTAGTTTTAGTAAACCTACACAACATAGCTTGCAATGAGGATCACCCTTTTGCTCTCAGGATTAATTTCATATACCCACTCTCAATCGCAAAGCAAACTTGTCCATGAACAGCTTAGACATCTGGTGGACGTGATTTCAGACTAAATTACACAGTAGGTATGACCGCACCGCACCTCATCGCATCGTAGAAGTAGTTGGTATTGCATCGATTTAATTGAATTAATAAAATTAATTCGAATTTATTAAACATAATTAAAATTAGTTAGGTACTTACTTATTTGGTGAGATAGTATTCAACACATCGCTTATCAATTATTGATAAAAAGAGTGAGTGTCGAGTGTGATTAATTACTTTCGGACCTGTGGAATCACAGGTCCGAAAGTAATTAATCACACTAGGTAATCACACACTTTGTAATCACATAGGTACTTTACATACAAAAGCAAAGGTTCAAACCTCCTTTTTTCGGGGGTCATACGCATAAGTATAACACTCCAATTAAATAAATAAAATTAATTCGAATTATTAAAACCTAATTAAGATGAATTAATAACTTATTTGGTGACACAGTAGTCAAAACATCGTTAATCAATTATCAAAAAGAGTGAGTGTCGTGTGTGATTAATTACTTTCGAACCTACGATTCCGCATAGGTACTTACTTACCTACATGCAAAAGCAAAGGTTGAAACCCTCCTTTTTGGGGGTCATACGCATAAGTATAACACTCCTCTATCCCGCACTAAAACTAGCATCAAACAAGCGTGTTACACGAGCCATTATCTCGGATCTTTTAACGTCTCAAGTAATAAATTCAACAAATTGCTATAGGCTTCATCAGGTAACAAATCTTCCATGTAAGATTTAAGTAAGTCGGTCAATAAAGTCGTCTTAAACTACCCCACGAGCGACGTTAGAACGTATTTCTACTTGGGCTAATAGCGGGACGTTTATTTTATAGGTGTTTTTCGGAATTCCGCTAGCGTAGTTTCCATTAAAATTTAAACACAGTTTCTTTCATTTACGTAGGTAGGTATACAATTTTGCTATTGGCTTTAGGCACGTTGAGTCAATTATTTATTTATTAGATAGCTAGGTTATATAAACCTCAATATAAATTTAATTTACTTTCATTTACCTAGGTATACAATTTGAAATTTAAGACACACAACAACAATACAACAATATACAATACAATTTTGGTATACAATTTTGCTATGGGCTTTATCGCGCGTTGAATCAATTATTTTATGTATCAGGTAGCTAGGTAATACAAACCTCAATTTAAATTTATTGTTACTTGATTTTAAAATGTGTAACTAAAAATCTGTGAAAACCACGCAGATAAAAATATATTTGTTTTAATGGTTTATTGCTATTGTTTCAAGAAATTTAACTGAAGATATATTATTTAATTTAGAAAATAAGAGCCCTCGGGATGTACGAAAATTCGTTTCGAAGAATTTTCTGAGTATTTCGAAATAAAACTCTTACAGCTCTGATTGTGTTAAAAATATATTTTTATAAGACGAAATTAACAATACAGGCAGCGTCGGAGTCCTTTGGGACATATTTATTAGATTGTAAAAACATTAAATTTATTTTTGTACCTTGGATCCTACCCATCACTCAAATTTGGAAAAGATGAGATAGGTTAAGTAAGGGAAACAAAATTATCTTCGGAGAGTCCAGCTAGTATTATTATTAGGAAATCAAAGAAATCATAAAAATACCTTGTCTTTTCTGCAGAGTCAGCTAAAAACCAATATGTCGATATCAAAGTATACAGGATGTTTCGACGAGGGGGTATTAAGCCGAAAGGGGGTTGTTCTAGAAGTCTAGGCGAACTACTTTTATTCTACGACTTTTGGAAATTCGAACTTTTTTTTCAAAAAATTTAAATTTGTATTACTAAAAAAACCAGCTGTTTTTTTTAAAAAAGGCAATTAATGTTTGGATTGTAGTGGTCCAAACTAAATAAAAGGGCACCTTAAGGCCAATGACCTCAAACTCTAAAAAACAGCTGATTTTCATGCAAACCTTAAACTCAATTTTTTCGAAAACTTCCTCGAATTTCCAAAACTTGTAGAACAAAAGTTGTTCGCCTAGACCTCTAAAATAACCCCCTTTCGGCTTAATACCCCCTCCTCGGAACACCGTGTATAAATAGTGGAATCCATCAATTCGATCTTGGCTATTGTGGTGACATTCCATACCCTTCTGAGTGTAGATCGGCATGCAATAGGATCGTAAAAGGTTGATAAGGAAAAACATTGAAATACGAGAATCGTTGCTCTTTTCTTTACCTCACTCGTATTTTATTGTCCTTTCGTAAAATAAACATTTACGGTGTTGGGGTTTACGTTAGGAATATGATCGCTTCGAAATGGAACGGCACCTCTAGCACATATGCATTTCTATAAAAATGACACAATAACTTACTATTTTAAGTTTAAATATGCATAATAAGTTTAAATATGCGCACATATGCATTTCAATTAAACGACACAACAACTTAATATTTAGTTTAAATATACCTATACTTATCTAATTTTTTTTTTAGGAAAAATACGCATTCAAAAAACCTTTCATTCAGTTTTTTTCTAGATAAATAAGTCTTGAGCTATAAACAAAAAAATAAGAAAAAAAAATTCATACTTAGTTTAAATACGCGCACATATGCATTTCTATAGAACGACACAATAACTTACTATTAAGTTTAAATATGCATACTAAGTTTAAATATTATGCATTTCTATAAAACGACACCATAATTTACTATTAAGTTTAAATATGCATATACCTACTAAGTTTAAATTGAATTTGTTAATAATTTCTGATTCAAACAATGAAAAAGAAGGAAGAAATGTAACTAAATAATAAACATTTAACCGTTGTTTAACCAATTTAGATTTGTAGCTTTCAACTGGGTAGGACTATTGTTATAATTGTACAAACAAGGAAAACCTGTAATTGGCTGTAAACTTTATCAAAATTAGTATAATAAGTTTCTATATTTTAAGTAAGTGCTGTTGGTTTTCTGAATAAATAAATAAATAAGTAAATAAATTGTTAAGTATCTACCTATATCTACATATCGTTGTTTTATTTCAATATATCAGGTTTTTAGTTTAAATCTATCCGGTTTCGGAACAGACAAAGGTAGGTATAAATAAAATTAAATCTATCATTTTAAGCCGTAGTTTTTGAACGTCTATCGTATGTCTGTGACGTATTCGTTATACTTTTATTTCTATTCTGTGATTATACTTTGTTTTGACGACCTCTGTGGCGCGTCGTGCGAAAGCGCGACTGCAATGCAGGAGGTTGCGGGTTCGATTCCCGCCGGGTGCAAGTATTTATGCTTATAGAATAAATATTTGTGTCTGGTCTGGGTGTCCCTCTATGTATAATATGTATGTATTTACAAAAGAAAAATAAATATAAGTATTATATCCGTTGTCTAGTCACCGTAACACAAGCTTAGTCGCTTACCACGGGGCTAGATGGCGCTGTGTGTTGTTCACAGAATTTTTTTTTTTTTTATTTATTTGTATTTCACATTTCAAAGCGTTCAGTTAAACTAAGAATACCTAATCTTTTTTGTTATTATTTACTTTACCTCGTCACTCTCAGAAACTTTGTTCAATTATAATCTAAGTTCAATAGCAGAACTTAGGTTTAGCTTGAAACTAAGAGTGGGTAACTGAAATTTTATCTTCATCTGAAGTCTCTCCAAAATTTAAAATTTCTGAGAGCATATGAGAATTCTACAATTTTCGTAGCAATCAATCACATTCCAACGAAGCTACGAGTTACCAGGTTTTATTCCCTTTGAGGTTGGAGCAAATACTCGTTTACCTATTCGTCTAACTGCCAAAATAAAAATCTAAAAAAAAACGTATCCAAATCAAGATAAAACTTATCTAAATCGAAACTATAAAGCCAAAGTTAAGATTCAAAATATAAAACGAAGAAACGACGGGTTTTTCTCTTTTAAGATTTAGTGTATTTTTATCTTCTTATACCTACTAGAATCAGTATATAATTGTTTAAATTATTGTAAAGACTTAAGGTTTTCTTTTTATTTTTAAAAGAATATGTACATAATATAACTATACCAACAGTATTGTCTTACATTATTGTGCGTCTAATTGAATAAAAAATATAAAACCAAAATCTATGTCCAAAATTATTGCACCTACTTAATAATAAAATAAACCAATAAAAATGCTTGCAAATAATCCTAACCAAAGTCGAAACTCTGCCAAAACTTTAATATTATTCCTAGATAGATAGCATTCATATTTCAACGAATAATCTTAGAAGTTACAAACTATCGAGCTTTAATCTATGTACCTACCTATAAGGTGAAGTTAAAATTTGTAGTGTAGTAGTAGGTAAGACAAATATAAACTAGTTCATAAATCATCGCTCACCACGTGCGCTAACCGGTTTGGCTGAGCTATGTACATTGTACAGTCAGCAACATTGCTGCCTGCCCACAGTAAGGTCTAATTTCGCTTGCAAGGCTTAGATGAAAACAAAAAAACTATTTTTGTTTTCATCTAAGTTGCAAGGTAAATTTAGGTTCACTTAGTAAAGATACCTACGACTTTATTTTTAATTGTTACCTACCTACTACCTATCGTCTGCTTGAATTCGAGAGAGACACTACACAATTTGTCAAGCATTTGATATTTACGGATATACCTAAATCAATGTGTGTATAATATGCTTATTCCACGCTCGGCGCTTGGTTCAAACGAATCTTTCGGCTAACTGCGGATACCCACTTTTGTTGTTGATAGTACCTACTGGAACTTCATAAATCTAAAAGTTTGCATCGTAGTTTACTGTCATAGTCAAGTTCCAGGGTGGTTTTACAATTTCAAATGTACACCACGCTCACGTCTGGAATACACCCGGTGTGCTGGGTGACTAGAGATGTCGTGATTAATTCTATAGAAATATATCAGTTTCTAAGTTTAGTTTATCCATAAATTTTAATACGCTCTCCTATTTAATATGAGATAGACTTGCATTTGACCTCGACTTGCCTGATGGGAAGCGACTAAGAGGTTGAGATGTAGCATGCTTGTATAAGTACCTACCTACCTGAAAATTGTAGGTAGATTTAAGTACACCGCATACAGTTCGTAACTATATATATAAACTTCTTTACTTGTCTACTTGTTCAATCGATAGAAATTATAGGTACCTACATACCTACTCTACTTATATTATAAATGTGAAATTTTGTCTAAGTAAGTGAATAACTATAAGTCTTTCACGCATACACTACTAAACCGATTGTGATGAGACCATAAGAATAATCGATGATGCAATCGCTAGTGATTCGGAATAACACATACTCTACTTTTTATCCTGAAATTCACACGAGATCGGGACTTACGCGGGTGAAATTGCGGGGTTCAAAACGAAAAGATTTTTTAATCTGTAGAATTACGATTATTTTCTCATAAATTCTCGAAAACAAGGATACATAAGTATCTACGTATCTATCTCTCCTTATCCAAACGATACAAATCACTACTTTGTTGTAACTCTTTACACTTTACACAAGCCTATTTAGGAGCTAGTGTTTGTCTATTGTTATGATATGAATTATTTTCTTCGTTTTTATTATTAAATATGAGTAATGAATAGTTTAATGGTCGTGTAAATGTTCTAATTTTTGTTTTGCAACTGCGACTGATTTATGGTAGTTAGGTTTTAGGTCGATTATTACGTTTAAACTTTATTTTACTAAGATTACTTACGGTGTCCCTGGAGAAACTAGATGAAAGTACCTATAAAGTACCTATATTATAACGAATAATATTTATTTATTGTTTAACAGGTATCATAGTGATATTAACACTTGCACTGCTGACTCCATATTTTTACTTCATACCTCGCGCTGCGTTGTCCGCTGTCATCGTATGTGCTGTTCTGCATATGGTCGATATCGATATTATAAAGAAGCTGTGGACAACTAGTCGTAAGTATTACTAATAGAGTACGCTCACGGAACAGTCGAAGTGGAGGCTCGGCGTCTATAGAATAGATATTTAGGTGTCTTTAAATGTATGCCTATTTCGCGCCGTGCCACAACTCTTCTGTGAACGAGCTCCCTAACAGTCTTTCTACTTCTCATTTTCATTTAACACTTTGACATATCTTAAAAAAACACGTTAGGATGTCTAATACATGGCGCGATTCGAACCTGCCCCTCAGTTCTTATGATCAAACGATGTAACGTTGGTCCGCCCACGTCGGTAACTCACGCCCAAAAATTTGCAAATAGATTTTACCAATCCCTTTACAACTTAGGCATGTTTGCGGCATCCCAATGGGACTGAGCTACAGCAATGATCGCTTCCTAATTTGCCAAAACTATTTAACGTAGGTACTAGCTAGGAGATGACGCTTATCATCTTATTTATTTCTACTTCGATCGTCTTTTGTTTTTGTTTAGTTCGTCTTTTGTTTTTGTTTCCATTTTGTTTTGTTTTTGTTTCTAACGTCTTTTGTTTCAATTTCGAATACTTACTCGTTAATTATGGTTGCATACTATACCCTATTTCAGAAACTTAGATCAAAAATGTAGGCTAAAATCCCATACATTTATCTAAACACAGGTCTTTATTTACCTTTTTTAAAACTGACAGTTCTTTGTTTAAATTTTTGATATAAGTTGCTGAAATAGAGGTACATAAAATAAAAGGGTTGTATGTATTCTTTTCAAATATGTAGATACATTTTTTTAAGAGTAAGTTGTTTTGCCCAAGCGCAAATTCTGTAAACGATTTCTATTAATTTTATTTTATGATACCCTTAAGCAGCACTTGAAATAAATAGAATACATTTTATTTTTTTCCGAGATTGACGTTCCTAAGAGAGGCTTTCAATTTTCACATACATGTTTAGGTGTAGGGATAATGTTTAAAATATGTTTAAAAGAAAAAAATACTTTTACATAAAGTACGTAATACCTCTTTGTTAAAATGACATTCAAAAGCTTTTACTTTGGTAATATTTCTAAAACATTTATTTTGTAGACACTAAAGTGGCTCTTGTGAAAATATTAACGCGACAAGACAAAGTGTCATTGAACACCCTTTTAAGTCCACTCAAAAGGCGAACGATTTTTTATAATTTATTATTTAGGTCTCAAGTAGTTTGTGCAAATATATGAGATCAGGTTCAATTATTTCATTAATCTACCGATAACATAATAACCCTTACCTGGAGTCGGGTAACTCGCTGTAACCATCGGGTTTATCCACGTAATTTTCGTTCTCGTAGAAATATTAAGAGAAAACAGTTTTTTTATAAAAATGTTTTAAAAAAGTTACAACAAATCGTGTGAAATTAAAAAGTTTAATGTTTAAATTCGTTTAAATGTCTGTGTTAAGGACACATACCTACCTACATTTAAACTTTTTTTAAGTTGATTATATTTTATAGTGTTTCCTACACTTTGATATTTGATTATTTTAAAGTTTCCAAGTTTTATCATGATCAGTGCAGTCGTTTTCGTGAAATAGTTAAGTTCTCATCTTGTTTACAATATCTATACAAGGTGGATAGGACGATACGACATTAAACAAAACCCTGGGTTGTTAAAATATGTTTGAATAGTTTGGAATTGTATAATTAATCAGAGAACTGAAATTAAAAAAGTAAAATTTTCAAACAAACTAAATATCCTAAACAATTAAAACCAATACGAACACCATGTACCCATGTGCACAGTGTAAGTATGTGCCGCGGCCACCGAGTATTAATCCTACAGAGCAACAGCTTCATACAAGCCCGCGGTGGTAGGTACTCCACTACATGAACAGCTATGTGTGCGCAAAGCTGTGAAAAGTCACTCACCGCTTTCCGCTCGGGTTTGCCGAGACCGCCCGAAGAGCCTACTCGGCTCACGTACGTGAACCCGTCGGCACACTGTCGGTGAGAGAGGTCACGCACACATAACTGCGCATGTAGTGAAGTACCTACGCCGCGGGCTTGTATCAAGCTGTTTCTCTGTAAGATTATTACTCGGTGCCGCGGCCGCCTGGCGCTGGTGACAGTTTTGTTTTTAGATACATCGTGTAGCAAATTTAAAAAATGGAAAATAGTGTCCTGTGTCTGAACTACTCAACTGATTCTGTTGAAATTTGGTAGGTGGACTTTAGGCGTGTGTAGGTATGTCCAGTTAAAAAAAATGTTGTATTATCCTATCCACCTTGTATATGTAAATTCAATGTCCTTACTGATCTATATATCATAGCACAGCCCTAACCGCTGGTCCTAGAGACATGAAATTTGAAGGGTATGTGCTTTGTGGTGGGTATGGATCCACTGAGAAAGGAATTTTGGGAAATCCGGCAGGATCGGTAGTTACGCGGGTGAAACCGCGGGACGCTCTAGTTACATATAATATAAGGTAGCGACACAGGTATGCGAGCTAATATCAATATTCAGGTATGAACTCCAATTTGTCATATCAATACTATTAAAAACTCGACCGGCATCAATTTTAAATTGATTAAAATTTTGCCATCACATTTTTATATGAAAAGTTAGCGCAATTTCGCACAGGTTTTACAATGTCTGAATTGCTTTAATATTCATTCAGTTCTAATTTCGATATTGGAATATTGAAATGCTGTTTCGTAATTGGTTTAAGGGATGATCATATTTCAGGATAAAACACGACTTACACCACCAAAAATAAAATAAAACATCATTAAACTGTCGATGGCGATTCATTTTACACTTCTGACTGAATGAATTAATTAATGAATAAATTCTTAAATGTATACCTACAAGTAGGTAATTATAGTTCACTCTGGACCAGAAAACCCACGAGGCCTGCGGCCTCTCGCTTCGCGGGGTTTTAAGGTCCAAAGTGAACTATAAATCTAAAACATGAAACCAAACTCAACCTTGCATTTTTTGTTCCATTAATAGGCTTTATTAATTACCGTTTTTATAGATCTTTAGTCATTTCGTTAGGTGCATTGTTAACATGAAGTTCGTTAAACAACCGGTATCATTACAATTAGAAAATATCAATTTTGCGTCTGAGCAACAAAACATTCGTCATGGAAAACTATTACCAAATACAGTTCGCTGTATAATATGTGGTCCATCGAACTGTGGAAAAACGAATTTGGTTATTGGACTACTTTTGCACGAAAATGGTTTAGAATATCGTAACGTTTATGTCTATTCAAAAACTCTTTATCAACCGAAATATAAGTACTTAGAACAGGTATTGCAAAGGGTTCCTGGTGTTACTTTCTCAAAGTTTCATGAAAATCAAGAAGTGTTCACTCCAGAAGAAGCAAAATGTAACTCAGTTATTGTTTTCGATGATGTATCTTGCGAGAATCAAAACAGTATGCGTGATTTTTTTGCAATGGGTAGACACAAATACATAGACTGTTTTTATTTAAACCAGACATATAGCAAAATACCAAAACAGTTAATAAGAGATAATGCAAATTTATTAGTATTGTTCAAGCAAGATGATATAAACTTGAGACACATATATGATGAACACGTCAATACTGATATGACATGGCAAGAATTCAGAGCAATGTGTGCCCAAATATGGAAAGAACCTTACAGTTATGTTGTAATAAACAAGGACTGTGAAAAAAACAAAGGTTGTTATCGAAAGAAATTTGATACGTTTGTTTTATTTCATTAGTGGACTTATGTAAATCATTTCTTGTTGAGTCGTGGCTTAGAAAACAAGTTCTGTGAGCGTTTTGTTTATATTAAATAATAAAATTATGTCTTACATTCCCGTCTTTCGCCGTTTCGCTGATGAAGAGGAACGTTTAAGGAGTTTTGCTACCTGGCCGCTGGGTTTAAATCAAAAACCAAAAGAAATGGCTGAAGCAGGATTTTTTTATACCGAAATAGGTGATAGAGTCGTCTGTTTTTACTGCGGTGGAAGAATGAAAGATTGGGGCCCCAACGATCTACCATGGGAAGAGCATGCACGCTGGTTTGGCCAATGTCCCTATGTATTGGTAATGAAAGGAGAAGACTATGTGGAAAATGTACAAAATGGAGGATATGAAGAATTCGAAGAAGAGTGCAGTCAAATTGAACCGGAAATAAAAGTCAACATAATACCATCATCAATTATATGTAAAATTTGTATGGAAGAAGAATTAAATACGTGTTTCACACCTTGTGGTCATGCTGTGGCGTGTGCGAAGTGTTCTCTGTCTGTCGGAGTTAAATGTCCGATTTGTAGAAAAGAATTCAAAAAAATTATTAGATTGTTTTTATAAATAAAGAAAGAAGTTAAGTATTTAAAAGTCTTTTTTTATCCCTTATAAATAGCTGAGAATATTATTCGTACTATTATTTTGTGAGGCTACTACAACCAACAAAGTTCATCACTATAAATAGCTAAATACATAAACTACACTATCATTTCACATGAATACTGTTAATGGTTCAATCAACTCTGCTGCAATGGAAAAAAATCTAAAAAAACAAATTGTTGAAGCTGCAGAAGCTGTTAAAAAGAAGGTTCGAAAAATGCGAAATATTGAAACGGACAGAAGTAATATTTTAAAATCTGTTTTTAAACCAATTACAGAACCCCTCAATAAAATGGTGGACAATTCTTTATCAATAGAATCTCCTGACAAAAGAAAATCATTTCATTATTCCAAAGCCTTACAAAATGATGTTAAATTTGATACTTCAAGTCCATTAGACAGCGATAAAACTCTAAAGAGACAATCTAATGTTGGATTCAATATATTAAGCCCAAAAGAATCTAGTGAGTCACAGGATAGTGATAATAACGATTACGATGGTGATGCAATTAAAATGGATACAGTAGAAGGAGATGAATTATTTAAGACAGTGTCTTCAGGTGCAACCGATGCAATTTTAGACGTTTCTTCGTGGTCTCTTACTCCTGATGCTTCAGATAGTTTCAATGATGTTCTGTTTGGTATTAGAAATGATCGCGGAAAACTCATGATGGGATCTTCGCGTGTTGTGTTGACTGATGATTATATTCAAGTTGGTACAAAGAAGTATAAATTTACGGATGGAATAAAAGAATTACTTTTTAAAAAAGTCCCTAACTTAGATGTAATAAATAATGAAGATTTGAGTCATTATAAGTTAATGTTGCAAGAAACAAATGCTCATAGAAGAAATTTTAGTCCAAATCAACCGATCAAGAGTAATAAAGGCCGAAAATACTTGAGTATTATAAAACCACTATTCAAATTACGTAAAGTTTCAGTAAGCACTGATAGTAGCCAACCGGACATAACACATCAAGGAGAAGGTTTACCACTTATGAAAACATGGAAGAAAAATGTTGACTACGTATACTGGGATGATCCTAATGAATTAGTTGAAAGATTAAAGCTTTTGATTGCTTCAAAAGATGCTGGTAACACTGGGTTGGAGAATGAAATCATTTCTATTATAGAAGAATTGCGTGAAAGCGGGATTATACCTTAATATATAGCATGATTTTTTTAAATTATTTCATTTCAACTTTATCGATAACACCTATCAGTTCACTATAATGGATAAGTTTGGACATCACATTCATAAACGCTTGCGTTTACCAGATTTCATAGAAAACTTTGATAAAATCCTAATGAAAACCGAAAGCGGAGAGTTTGATTTACATAATACAAGACTAACCGGTATTACGATTCCATTGAAAAATTCTGATGCTGTCAACAAGGAGTACGTAGATAGACAAAATGAATTGTATATAAAGAAGGAAGAGATCGCAACAATAGTTAATAATTTGAGAACAGTTTTAAAAGAATATGTTGATAATATTATTGTAGATTATTGTACAAAAGCTGATTTAATAAGAGCTAAAAAATGAGTAAACTTCAAATTGTGAATGAAATTCATAAAGCTGTTCGCAAGAATTTTAATCGACGATCAGTATTATTAAAGGGCATTGATGACCTATGGCAAGCAGATCTCATTGATTTTCAAAGTTTAAAAAGATATAACCGTGACCATAGATATATTTTGGTGATAATCGATTGTTTTTCTAAGTTTTCTTGGGCTATCCCCGTTAAAACTAAAACAAAAAAAGAAATCGCAAATGCGTTTCAAAGTGTATTAGATAAAAATCACCGAAAACCCATTAATTTACAAACTGATATGGGCACTGAATTTTACAACGATGAATTTAAAAAAGTAACAACAAAGTATAACATTAATCATTACTCTACATATTCTGTTAAAAAGGCTTCTATAGTTGAAAGACTAATAAGGACATTGAAAAACAAGCTGTTTAAACTTTTTAGTTTCAATGGTCACTATAAATGGATTGGAGAGTTGTTGACAAGTGTCATATCAACATATAACGACACAATACATCGAACAATAAATTATAAACCTAAAGATGTCAACCATTCAAACCAAAATGCAGTAATGAAAAATATTATAAAATTCCAGAACTCTAATATAAAGCATGCAAAATCCAACAAACTAAAAGTCGGTGATCATGTTCGTATAAGTAGATATAAAAGCAGCTTCGAAAAAGGATATACTCCTAACTGGTCTACAGAATTGTTTTTAGTTAAAAATGTTTATCTTTCTGTACCAGTTACGTATTCTATAGAAGATATGTACCACCAACCAATATTAGGACGTTTTTATGAACAAGAACTTCTAAAAACTAACTGTCCAAACGTATACCTTATTGAAAAAGTTTTAAGAAAAAAGGGTAATAAACTCTTTGTCAAGTGGTTGGGTCTTTCAAAAAGTGAAAACAGTTGGATTGATAAACAAGCGATCTTATAATCCTGTATTATTAGATTTATAAAAATATAAAATTGAGAATAACAATAGAAATGACTTCATTTATAATTCAGCTATGCGCGGTGGAGGTCTTGTGAATAGTATTATAAATAACTTACCATTTGAATTGCATTTACCCGGATATAATTATTGTGGACCCGGTACACGATTAAAGAAACGATTACTGAGAGGAGATAAAGGAGTTAATGAGCTTGATAACGCTTGTATGAGACACGATATTGCTTATAATAATTCAAACAGTTTGGAAGATCGACACAAAGCTGATTTAGATCTCATAAATATGGCAAAACAGAGAATGAAATCAAAAAACGCTGGAACAGGTGAAAAACTGGCTTCGTGGCTTGTGAACAAGGCGATGAAAACTAAGGTCAAGTATGGTGCAGGTGGGAGATCATTCAAGTCGATGGTATCAAAAATACATAAAAAACTGAAAAAGTCAAAACCAAAAAATGATGCTGCAGCAATAAAAGAAGCTTATTCTGCAGCTAAAAAGCACATTAAAAATAAGAAAAAAGTTCATGTGCCTCGTGTTATACCGTTGCCGAAAACAGGTGGTATTTTACCACTCATTCCAATATTCGCTGGACTATCCGCACTGGGCGCACTGGCAGGAGGTGCAGCAGGAATAACAAAGGCTGTAAACGATCATAAATCAGCGAAAAAGAACTTTGCAGAAGCTCAACGTCATAATAAAATGATAGAATCAATTGCTCTAGGAAAAGGCTTGTATATAAAACCCTACAAGACAGGAAATGGTCTTTTTGTAAATAAATCAAAAAACTAATTAAAAGGTTACCCAGACGCGCACTTTCTGATTTAGACATATTAGATTATGCTAATCAACATATTCCATACTTTAGGGGTGTTTTCATGAGAAATAAACTACCATCAAAATCCAAGGATATTGAGTGTGGGATTGTCAATTTAGATAGTTCAGAAAATGATGGAACTCATTGGGTAGCCTATGTAAAACTATTCAAAAATTGTGAATATTTTGATAGCTTTGGCGATTTAAAGCCTCCGTTAGAGTTGGCTGAGTATTTAAGATATCGCATCAAATATAATTATTCTAGATATCAAGACTTTAACACATCCAATTGTGGACACTTATGTTTAAAGTTTCTAGAAACGTTTTGGAAGGAAGAGCTAGGTGAAAACTATGCGATTATAAATCGAGCAAACAAGAACTTACTAAAAAATTGTATGATCGTTAGTGGATTCAATAAATGAATTAATTATTATTATTAATATATTAAGTGTGTGGTTCATTAACTTAGATGATTAATTTAGGTTATTTTTTAATAAATTATAATATTGACTATAAATTTATAAAGTTGTTTTAATTACCTTCATTTGTAAAATGTCTTTCACGTTGTCTATAACTGGTAATACCTCGATTTTATCGTCCACTTTTTATCCACCATTGCAATTTGAAGGTGAATACGAGTGTGCCCTGTTGTATTTGTCTACATTCAATTCGATCCCTAACATTGATAAACGAAATAATAAATTTTATTACGACAACAATGAAGTCTTAGAAATACCAGAAGGTGCTTACGAACTCCAAGATATATCTGACTATTTAAAATCAAACGTAAAAAATGGAACAAACATAAATTTGTTTTGTAACAACAACACGTTAAAAACTTTCCTTTTTTGTTCTAAAAACATACAATTCGACAAAAATGATTCTCTCGGAAAATTATTAGGGTTTGACAAACAAACTCTTAAAGCCAATATAATACACGAGTCGCAACTTCCAGTTAACATTTTATCGACAACAGTGGTAAGAATCGAATGTGATATAGTGAGCGGATCATATATTAATGGAAAATCAAGTCACATCATTTATGAATTTGCCCCAAACGTTCCACCAGGGTATCGAATAATAGAAGTGCCAAAAAATATAATTTATTTTCCAATCAATCAAAATAACATAAGTTCTATAAATATCAGATTGTTAGACATAAATAATAATTTGATAAATCTACGAGGTGAAGAAGTTCAATTGTACATGCATATCAGGAAAAAATGATAGACTTCAATAAATACGGTAATAATGTTATAAAACCTATCAGTACTCATCGATCAATCCGGAAAGGAACAACTAAGAAAAAAATTAAAATTACCAAAGAAAATAAACAATTCTTAAAATTTATCGGACTACTAAAATGAACATCTTAGATATCACGAGTTCACCGGCATACGATAATACCATAGATGGTATAGAATATCATTCGTATAAGCCTTACATAACAAGTTTCAACAGGAATGATGAAATTCGAATCCCTATCAACCAACAAGATTTATACATATTACCATCAGCAAGTACCCTCTATATAGAAGGAACGGTAAACATTGTGAAAGGTGCTGCAAAAGAAAAAGTTGATGCTATAGAGTTCACGAATAATCCAGTTCTTTTTCTGTTCCAAGATGTTCGTTATGAACTTAATGGAGTAGAAATTGATAGAATAAAAAATGCTGGAATGACAACAACAATAAAAAATTTGCTATCTTTTAATGAAAGTGAGGCTAAAATGGCTAAAGCTTGGGGTTGGG
This sequence comes from Idaea biselata, assembly GCA_958496205.1. NCBI lineage: Eukaryota > Metazoa > Arthropoda > Insecta > Lepidoptera > Geometridae > Idaea > Idaea biselata. Next base: position 5,405,799 of record OY292401.1, on the reverse strand, counting down.
ATGTAAATGGAACAAAGAAAACCCACGGAGGACACTTTTCTTGTTCAATACCCCTGAGAAACGTTTTAGGCTTTGCTGAAGATTATAAAAAAATTATTTTGAACTGCAAACATGAACTAATATTATTACGCAGCAATACAGATTTAAACTCTTTAAAAATTCCAACTGGTGAATCTCTCGAAGATATAACAATTCACAAATTAGTTTGGCGCGTCCCGCACATCAAAGTGTCTGACAAAGAAAAAGTACATTTATTAAAACTATTAGAAAAGGATCGTCCTCTCCATTTAGCTTTTAGGAATTGGGATTTATATGAGTATCCGTTAGTACCAAAAACAACTAAGCATACTTGGTCAATTAAAACATCATCGCAGATTGAAAAACCAAGATATGTAGTATTAGGGTTACAAACGAATAGAAAGAACTTGCCGGATAAAGATATATCACGATTCGATCATTGTAATTTGAGAGATGTCAAAGTGTATCTTAATTCTGTATATTATCCATATGAAAATTTGAATATAAGTTTTAAAGATCAGAAATTTGCGTTATTATATGAACAATATGTCAAATTCCAAGAATCTTATTACGGACGTAGAAGTGAACCACTGCTCAGTCCAAATGAATTTAATGAAAAAACACCACTGTTTGTAATCGATTGCTCTAGACAATGTGAAAATCTAAAGTCCGGTCCAGTAGTCAGTGTACGTATAGAACTTGAAAGCAATTCAGAGATACCTGATCACACCGCTGCATATTGTCTCATTTTAAACGATTCCATCATTGAGTATAGACCGTTGAGTAACATAGTGAAAAAAATATCATAAATATGAATCCCAGTGATTTTGTAATTGTAGACGTACAAGGATTTAAGGATAAAGAAAATAAATTTATCATAAAAGAATTTGCGGTTATACGGAACGAATATACGCAAACTTTTCTTGTGAAACCCCCTTTCCATTTTAAACACTTAACGGTGGAAGAAAAAAAACACGTGCGATGGATAGAAGCTAATCGAGGAATTTATTGGAGTGAAGGTTTTATTGACTACAGTGAATTTAAGCGTATTGTTAAACCATATTTGAATTTTCAAAATGTTTTAACTAAAGGCACTGAGAAAATCAAGTGGATTAAAGATTTATGTGAGAACTGCGAAGTAATAGATATAGGAGAAAACCAAGGCTGTCCTAATTTTTTAAAATTATATAACGATTATGAGGTTTCTAATGTAAGTTTGAATTGTATTGATCATAATAAAATTTGTGCTCTTAAAAATGTTATTTGTATCAAGAAATGGTGTGAAGGAAGCAAGAATGAATTTAATTTATGTAAATATTTTAACTCTGTTTCTTGTACTTGATATTTTTACTGAAATATATTTTTATCAATTTATTACTTTTGTATTATCATTTCGTCTAAACAAATAAGGTACCTAATTCATAAATAAAATACATTATTTGAACAAATCAGATAAGCAAGGATTTATTTCAAGATAATCTATGACTAATACATTAAAAATATAATTGACTAAAAACTAAACTTATAACGGATTATCTTTATTCATTTAAACAATACTTATTAACTAAAATATACAAATTAATTATCGATTATTGTTTCTGATATACTTTTTATCACTCTCTCCGTTTGGTCTAATATATTGTCTATACAATCTTTCACCACATATTGAGCCGATACAATTACTTCACTGTCATTTTCACTGTTTTCACCACTAATGTCAGTTATACTGATCTGAATTAACCGCCTCCCTTTGCAAGGCTCGCGGTTCAATACAAATGAAGATCTTCGTTGGATGCTACTGGAATTCTTAGTCGTCTTCTTTAATTTCTGTTTTAGGGGCTTCGGAGTTTTCTTTAAATTGCTTACAGGCAAGTTGTCCTCATAATCATTATCAGGAAAATTTTGTGCGCATTGAAAGTAAAGATCTTGAGTGTTGATTCCGAAGAGTCTATCAGCTTGTTCCACATCATTTTTTAGGTCCATGTTCGACATTATCTGAAACAATCAAAATAACACATAAGCTTAGCATAAGTAAGTAGTATTCAAATGAAAATAGAAAAAAAAAAGTAAAAAAATAACTTACCAACGTGCAATATTTATTTATTTAGTTAGCTCGAAAGGTATTGTCTCTGTAACGTACAAGTAAAGAATGATGTAATAATCCATCAACATTTAATGAGGTTTTTGTTTACTCGACAAAATCATGCATTGATGCAATAGTAATTGATATTTTTACTAAGAAACAGCGCAGGTGTTTGTTCTCAAGTTTCATTCTTTTAAAGCAAACAAATAGAAACGTGTTGCGACATGTTAGTCGGTATCATCAAACTGCTTTGTTTATAATATTAGTTGGTAGGTACCTAAGTAATTATTTCATTTCTAAAGAGATAAATAAAACGCATCATTATTATGACATAATAACATATTTATTGATAAACTTAAACTATAACTTATAGCTATAACATCCCGTTTAGTTTACCATAGGTACATAAGTAATAAGCAACAAAAATATATGGTGTATAGGTCTATCATGTATTTTTATTGTAACAAAATAGTATTCTTAATTTACGATTTAAAAGTACTGTGAGCGCTACGATATTAGTTTGAAAAGGGTTCAGATTGTATGTTACTTACCTACAGATTATTACTGGAGTTATAATTATGTAAAATTAAGTAATAAGTAACAAAATATTTTTATACTCCTAGGAAAGCAACATGACCCAGTGCTTTTGTAGATATCTTATCTGATGATATTAGACGTTTATCATCTTTACTGGATAAAGCGACTTTATTTACGCAATGAGTGAAAACTTGATGTTTTATCGATTTAAACAATTTATTCTTTTTTCTTAAAATTGATTGAGAAAATAAAGTTGTTCTATAGTCAGACACCTCTAAATCGCGAACGACACATGATTTTACACCTTTAGCTTTTTTTATTTCAGTTTCAATAGTTTTTAAACAATAAAGTTTTGAACGTAATCCGATGAATTCTAATATAATTTTACCGGCCATTTCATCCTTAAATAACCCTGGTACTTTTTTATTGATCAAAGGTAAACCATACTCGTTGTCTATTGAAAAATTACTAGTGTCAAAATAATTAATAAAATGTTCTTTTAAATCTTTATAGAAATCTTTTGTTTTAATATGATAGATAAAACTATCTGTATCGGTATAACACATTTGCAATCGATCACCATAATGTGGTTTCATTACTGAATAATGAAAATCATACATGTGAGTTTTAGACAATTCAAGTACCGAAAAACCAATATAAATAGGTTTATCTAATGCTATTTGTGTTGGTTTCAGTTGGATAGCTGCTAAGTTTTCACTAAAAATGATGCTGCTATGATAATAAGGGGACGATATTAGTTTACCTGCACTATTTTTCTTTTTAGTAAAATTATGATTATCTTGCCATTGGTTAACTAATTTAACATCAACTTTCTTTGCGTTGTTTTCCAATGTTTTACCAAATATACTGTTATTAAGTAATTTGAAAAAATCTTGTTCAAACGTTGATTTAGCTTGTTGTCTCAAACATGTATTTAATTCAATATACTGTTTTAAATAATCATTTTGACGGAATTTAATGACTCTATGAACTTTTTTCAATATTAAACCATGTTTCAAGCATGTTTTTAAATAAACATAATGAATAACGTAATGGAATTTATCGTATAGATTTGGAATCAATTTAACAGACTTAGAACCAGGAGCAATAAAACGTTGTGAAGCCAGGGGATAATCTGAGTGGGTTAAATGCAATGATTTAGGATAGCTTAAGTCAACCTCAAGAATAAAACCATATTCAGCATTATCTGGTACACTATTTACGTCTAAACTAGTGATTTCTTCTTTAGATAGAAATTTAAATTCAGATAACGGTAAAGTTAAACTCATACTGTATCCATATAGGTTATTACAATCTATGTATATGAGGTGAGATTCTGGAATCGAATGATCAAAATCCAACATATATTTATTATTGGCTTTGGCATATCTATGCGATACCAAACAAATACCACCTCTTATTCCTGATTGTATCATATTGTAAATAGCTTCATCATTTATCAGTTCTAACTCGACTTGTGTTTTGTACAGCATTGCATCAAAAGATAAACTCGGGGCTGTAATATAAAACGCTGGGTCCAATTGATAATAACTTTTACAAGTTACACGGAACTGTTCAAAGACATCAGTTAACAATAAAACGTCAGTTTTCAAATATAAGTCTGTATATTGACCCATATTATTTAATCTAAATTGTCTCCAAATTAATTGCGCGTGAGCATAATCTTTTTTAGATATATGCTCATTCGTAAGAGAACTATAAAAATCTTTTTTATTTGGGAGTGATGTTTCATTGTAACGCTGTAAATTATTCATATAATCGTAAGGATAGACTCCTTTTCGAGTAAGAAGATGAAACCGTGTGTCGTTTGAAAAATGTTTTCTTAAATGTACAAATTGTTCGGTTTTCATAGTTTTTGTTAATTTATCTAAACTAGTATTTAAAAATTTGAAAGAATCAACAAATCGCAACAATATTAATTTTCCATCAGAAAAAGGTATACACTTTGTGAATGAAACGTAATTCTCTTTAGTTTTTGGTATAATTTTTATAGACCCTGGAGCTTCACCTAATTTTGTAATAAATAAATGACAGTCGTATCCAGACAAATTATGAAAAAAAATTGGTATAAACTTTGGAATTTTGTATTGTAGATTGCAATAATTATGAGCTGCCCCTCGAAATTTCCCAGTTATGTGACAATGATCTTTAACTTTGTCACCATATAAAAACTTGTCACAAATGTGGCACTTAGATGCAGTTTTAAAATTATGTTCATCAAGTCCAGTAAAAATTATAGACACATTTCGATACAATATATCTCGAATTTCACGAACGTCATTATAAATGTATGATATGAATTTATCTACACAATCAATCCCTCGATATGTTACAAATTTATTGTACGATGAGTTTTGTGAACAAACAATATAATAAGCGAATGCAATGGGTACATGTCGTTGAGTTGTAGAAGTATGTAGACCTCTAATTTCTTCATTACAACTCGCTTCAAGCATACTTTCAAAGTCAGCGTAAATTACGAACGGAACGTTTTGCTTCCGATCATAATTTTTAAACTTTATTACTGAACCCTTTTCAGGTAAGACGGTGACAATCCCATTACAAGTATGACTATCTACTAGATCAGCACTTTTAAAAAACACTAAACAAGTATCACATAGAAATAGTTTTTTATGATTTGTAGTAATTTGATTTCGTAATAAACGCGACAAGTTTTTGATTAAACAATAATGCGATTTTGTACCATTTTCTAAATAAAGTAAATGAATAATTCGCCGATTAACAGTGTTTTCCGATTTATACAGAGGACCAATAACAGTGTTCTTTTTACTCAATCCGTAAATTATGAAACCTAAACCAGGATTGTTATTTTCAAATATAGATATATCAGAAAAAGTTGCTGGAAATGTCATTTTTTGTAAGTTAAGTACATCACGAAAATTTGGATACGATGAAACTCTATCAACATGATTTTTAGCTGGGTACAAAAAGGCTAGGACGCTCCATAAGAAACAATGCTTATCAGTGTTACGAACGTTTATACAAGCCTTTTTGCTTTTTATTTGATTAGGTAATTCAATGTACGTTGAACCGCGCAATGGCTCGAATTTGTTTACGTTAATTTCTATGTGCATACAGTTTAGAAACGCCCACCCACTGTCACGATCTTCAAATTCTTCCACTTGGTTTTTCAAAGTTTGAACAAGCGAAGAAAATAACATATCGAAGTCATAATTACCGTAAATAGGTGTATTTTTCGTACAAAATGATTTAATATCTTGTTCATCATTCTTGAACATTAGAAAACCTGCGTAAAGTTCAAAGTTAACTTTTATACAAATATGTAACTTTAGGCTATCATTTAAAAGACGTTGTAATTGACCGCGAATCGATTTCAAAAATAATTCAATACTAGATCGATTCTTGTCCTGAGCCAAAATTCTATAAGAAATAATTCTACATTTAAATGCGGATTCTATGATTTCAATTCCATCGCTAAATAAATGACTCGAAACTTTCTGTTTGTGTAACCTACTGCGTAAGTGACCTACCCATGAGTGATTATTTATTAATAACTCGCACGTCTTACAGAAAGGCATTATTATAAAGTGAATAACCAAGTACGTAAAATATTTATTTATTTCTATAATATCTTAGTGACTAAATACACTTGAAAACGCTAAAAGTATCTTAAAGCAGTAGTCGAAGAAGTGCAAGAAGTACCTACCTACTAGTGTCTTTAAAAAATTTAGCTTCGGTTTCTTTAAATACATCAAAAGATGTGATTAAGAGCTTCTGTAGCGGGACCCAAGCTGGGTCTTTGTCGCTCAAAATCAATTTTAAAGACGTTAAGGCTTTTTTGTACCGAGTTTCGGGTTTGTCGTTAGCGATGTCGGCCTTGTTATAAAGCCTGAGCTCGAGATAATAGTCACCACTCGTGACGGTTGATCGATAGCTTTGCCCGTTCGCTACTCTGGTCGCAAATGCTGATACTAGTGGTTTGACGCCGTCGCTGGATTTTGATCTGCTGCTAATGACGGCTGCCTCTGCGTCGATGATGGAAAATATGTTCGGTTTTCTGTGAACAAAGTAAAAATAATTAGTTTACTAAAAGTGAACATCACAAAGATGACGACGACTGGCTTATTGCCATCGGCTGTATAACGGCTCTTTTGGAAGTTGAGCAGTTCAAGGATACATCGAGACGTTTTCACTTGAACAACAACAATGAGTCCTCAAATACGTCATGATAGGTTCAGTTTCAATGTTTTAAACTAACCTGACTGAATGACTAACCTCTTAGTAAAAAAATCGTAGAAACTTACTTCGAACAAACGGTTTCAGGCGTTTCTTTATTGGCTTTCCTCTTCGTCGCCTTTTTCAAAACGGTCGCAGCGGTGGAAGCATGCTTCTTTCTTTCCGGCACTGGTTTCCAGGAGTCGGGCACGTCGGTTTCGGCACTGCTGTCTTGTTCATATTCATAATCAGACCTAGAACGAAAAAAATAAAAAAAAAAAAAATAAATAAATAACGTAAAATGACATTATACATACTATTAAAACATACTCTTTTTTGTAAAAAGTAGCTACTCACTTACATTTTTATTTTTTAACTTCAAAATTTTTTTCTTGAAGTTAGTGGCTTAGGAGCTGCTCTGTGTTTCTTGCTGGGCAAGTCAGAGGTACTTCTTGCTGATAAGTAGGTAGGTACTTCTTGCACTTCTTCGACGTCACTTCGACTACTGCTTTCAGAATTTTATGATACTTTTAGCGTTTTCAAGTGTATTTATATGTTTGAAAAATAAATAGTCAGCAGTATTGTTCAAAAATTGAAAAAACAAATTATAAATTTTTAATCGGCCGATAGCCGTTAAGTAATGAAGTCAATAACAATTAATTACGTTAAACGTTAAATATCGATCGACTTTATATTTGCTGTCGGTGAATACAAAGAAATGAACTTAAATGCAATAATGAACGTTATTGTAAAGCTTTTAAAAATGATTTCTCATTGAAAGAACCACAATACAAAACATAGATGTCAGCGAAATACGACTTTTATAAATATCATAGATACAGAGGTAAAGTTTGTTTGAATATCTACCAAAAAGGTTTGATGTTAGCTCTATTAAAGCAGGTAAAAATGATAATCTTTGTTTAAAGAACCACAATACAAAACATAGATGTCAGCGAAATACGACTTTTATAAATATCATAGATACAGAGGTAAAGTTTGTTTGAATATCTACCAAAAAGGTTTGATGTTAGCTCTATTAAAGCAGGTAAAAATGATAATCTTTGTTTAACACAGCGGACTCACTTAGTTTAGTGGTAGATATCTCGACTTTCATTCCGAAGGCTTGGGTTCGAAACAGCTTCAATGGAACAAATTATTATGTAATATTATAAAAGCAAAAGTTAGTAAGTATGCCTGTTTGTTACTCTTTCATGTAAAAACTACAGAACTGATTGAGATGACATTTAGAATATGGGTAGCTGGGAGACCTGGAATAACACATTGGCTACTTATTTTATTCTTTAGTTTTATTTTTATAATGATTAAGATGTGTTTCTTTTCGGTAGGTACCTACAAAACGTGTAAGGTTTGTTTCTGTTCATTTTCAATATAAAGGTATAAAAATGAATCCCTATTTTGGTTTCGTGAACGGTTGGACCGTTTTCGCTAATTCTTATTTTGTTGTATTTGTTAAGTGAAAGAAAAATCATAAATCGATTTTGATATTTTTTTAAATTTTGGATCGAGACTTACGCGAGAGAAACAGCTTGGCGCAGTTATTATTGAATAAAATACAATTTTCTTGATAATAAGAATATATTTTCTTACAATTCGTACAATTTGTAGGAAAGAAAAGTGAATTTTGGCAATTAATAAACGCCTAATCAAAAGTTTATAGAAACACACTATAATTTATAAGAAAATGTTAAATTAAGATGTGTAATCAATTACTTACTTCATTCTTTATTATATTTTAACGATGGTTAAAATTTAATAACAATTCGGTAATTTGAGGGTTCAAATTTGACAATTGAAAGGAATTCGTGTTAGATAACGCCTGTAGGAAAAATGTAAGCAACGCAGCCAGACAAGAATAACATTTACATTAGTTTTGTGTTTGTTTTTGTTTTTAAAATATCTTTATTAACAATGAACTTAAGAAACATTTGATGTAATAGTGTACATTAGTTTATCGTATTAAATCAACAAAATATAATTTAATACGTTTTATGGCTCGCTAGACCTTTAAAACTTTACATTTACAGGGACTTACGCGGTTGACCCGCGGGACACAGCGGGTTCGCTAGTAGGTACCTAGATATTATCTAGGTAATATTATGTTATTATATATAATAATATTAAAATGTTTTAACTGTGTGTTTTCGCAATTAGCCCTACAACTGGGTCTTTAAGCTGTGGGTTTCCTCACGATGTTTCCCTTCACCGTAAGAGCGATGTAAATAACGCACATATTTTTTTCTTAAAGAAAAGACATTGGCCGGGATTCGGAAAAGCATACTTCTTTTATTTTTTAGTTGGTTAAGAATATTCATTATGGGTTCAGTTAGGTATCAATATTTAATCGATTACATATCATAGTTCTCACAGGAACATGAAACGTTATGTACCATTAGGTACTAAAATACGTAGAAATCAAGAAATAGGTAACATAATTTCTAGAAGTTTGATGAGTTGACATTGAGTAAAATCTAAAATAAAAGTCCATAACCACCTATAATAATAATACACTAGTTGAAATCTAATACTCAAATACTCAAATACTCGTAAATTGGTTTTGTCGTAGTCGAATAAAAACCTACTCTTATTTACGAGTATTTGTATTTATTAATTTATAATGTTGTATGTGTCATACTATTATTGTAATATTATTCAAGTAGTTTTTCTCCTGTCTGAACACCATTCTCTTCATCTTTCTTCACTTCTTGTCCATCCTAAGGGTACCTGGAAGAGGTCGCTTTAAGCGATAAAACCTCTCATTGTGCCACCTAAATTTAAGTTGCTTTTGTCTTTTTCTTTTATTGTAATGATTTAATTGTGGTGTGTTGCAATAATCAATCTATCTATTCTTTGAAATAGCATAGATCAGATAAAACATGACCCCATTACCAGAACCCCTCGAAGAAGGGGTCCTACATTAATAACAAATATTTTAGAAATTGAAAACCTCCTAAGTCAGCTAAATGTATTCATGGACATATGGCTACGACTTTACAATTGATAAGTATTCCCTTTCAGCTTACGTCAACTAAATCAATTTACACGTCGGCGCCGCTTTATTACTTACCGTGTGAAATCATTTAGTACTTGTTTTTGTGTGTAGTGCTTAGTGTTTTAGTGTTTGCCTTTTTTTCAGTTTTAGTTTTTAACGATATTATTATAAAATTAGTGTGATTCTTCTGGGAAAAAAATGTAAGTACGAAATAACGTTATTGCAATGGTACAAAATTTAGATAGATATTGATTTTTTATTGTATCAATTTCTATTTAAATTCAGCGTTGAAATAATAGTTCAATGCTGAAAGTATTTTACCATAGTGCTTACAACCAACAGTTGTATTTCTGTTTTAGTCATTTCAAATTAACAAGAAAATTACAGCAGGTAGTCGGTGAGTTTATGTTATTTAATAATCTAAGTAATTAGAAGTGAGTACTTGATTCTTCAGACTGATTGTTTTAAAACTAAATGTATTTCATAATATCGGTTAAAGTGATCTTACCATGGGCGCTATAGGAATATACACATATTGACGGTGTTTTTCCAACCGAATATTATATGAAATATATTTTTAATCAGTACTTGATTGTTTTATAAAACGAAATGTAATTCATAATATCGGTTAAAGTGATCTTACCATGGACGCTATGGGAATATACACATATTGACGGTGTTTTTCCGACCGAATATAATATAAAATATGTTTTTAATCAGTACTTGATTGTTTTATAAAACGAAATGTAATTAATAATATCGGTTAAAGTGATCTTACCATGGGCGCTATTGGAATATACACATATTGACGGTGTTTTTCCGACCGAATATAATATGAAATATATTTTTAATCAGTACTTGATTGTTTTATAAAACGAAATGTAATTAATAATATCGGTTAAAGTGATCTTACCATGGGCGCTATTGGAATATACACATATTGACGGTGTTTTTCCGACCGAATATTATACGAATTATATTTTTAATCAGTAAGTACTGATTTGTTTCAAACGTAATGTAATTAAATAACATAAATGACAACGACATCGATATGAAATGACTATGAACAACAAGAAGAGGTTGAAAAATTACTTAATATGTGTCGTTAACTGTCTCACTCTATGGAAATAAACGCGTTGAGAGAACTCAATAATTTCATAAACCAATGATGATAATATGATCATACTCATAAGCGTCGTTTTATTGGAACGAAAAAGCAAGGTTGATTTTGGTTTCATGTTTTAGGTTATGTTCGTTCTAGACCAATAATTCCCTTAATATCTATGTTTTATTGGGCAGCGGGGGTGCGGGGGCGCTGACCAATAAAACATAGATATTAAGGGAATTATTGGTCTAGAACGAACATAACTTACCTACTAATAGGTACAATACTAATACTCTATCGTACAAAAAAGTAACTTAGCTTTTGCATACCAGAACCACCTGTCCTCAAAAACTAAATTCCATCATTATCGTAGGTGCTTCCTCTACTTAAGAGAGAGTTTATAGTTGTAAACGCCGACTAAACTAGGTTAGTTTAACTAAGCTCGGCATAGTCGAGCGAGCTTTTCATACATCCTACGCAAACTATGCCAGGTATGCTTACTTATTGGAAAAACTGGCGAGAGCTAATTTAATTTAGTTCGCTAACTATATGGATGTTCAGCTTTATGCTCGAGTGGGTCGATTGGTATACCTGTCTATTTATAAAATTCATTAAACCATTATCATTTGTGAGCGAGCCCGTGAGAAATTAATTAACACGCCTTGTAATTGGCAAACGTTTCGAGCAGTAACTGTATTGAATTTTGATTGAAATTATATAACAGTTACAAACAGTTTCCGAAGAGGGATTTTCATGACATCATCGCTATACTTAGCTATCCTTCTACAATACCGGTGTGCACCTACCTACCTACATGCTTGAGAATGTTATCGGAGAGACATAGTTCGTGCATTTATGCTGATTTTATTTTTCAAGAAAAAACTGGCGACCGCGAGCTAAGAAACTAATTCAACTAATTCAGGTTTTCTTAGGTCGCCAGGTTTTGCTTAGAAATATTATCGAAGAGACATTTTTCGTGTATTAATTGTTGAAATAGTTAAAAAAAAAACAGTCGTGTTAAGTATCTAATTCAACTAAGTTAATTTATCTTAGGTCGCCAGTTTTTCATACAAGTGAGCATAGCAAACATTTGCGGGGGATGCAAGCACATTTATCAAAAAAACTAAACTAAAGTTTTTTCATAATTTGTATGTTGTAGAAATTTTATTATTTTATATGTATTATGTTTACTTTTAACAGATTAAATTTAGTTTTTAGTTCACTAGAATGTATAGGTACTTTGTTTTTTTTTTAATTTTAGAGCCAAAACGTCAGATTAATCTGAAAATAAAAAACGAACTATAGCTGTTTCTATGTTTACTTTCGCTAGTTATAAAGTCAACGATTGCGTAGAAATCAGTCTATACATATGTTACTTAGGTATATTGCTCTTACTGTACCTAGCTATTGTGCTATGTCCCGATAACTGTTTTTCAAATGTTTCTTATTCATATTTCAATGCAAAATGTTGGAATTGTTGAGCGAGTGCTTCTGAAAGTATAGTAGGTAGGTATAAGAGCCAATTCTATTTGACAAATAGAAACGATCATTGGAAACTGTTCTATTTTATAGCCTCTTAAAAGTTTTATGAAATTCCATGCTTCTAACTTTATGTTTTATGATTTAAAGTTTTTAGTAGGTAGGTATAAGACACAGACTCATATAAATCTATATTCTATGATACAAGTGCCTACACCCGGGTACCTCTGGTTTTTATTCGTCCAATTCAATACCTACGGTATGCAATTTCTTTCCTTCGTTTCCCCGAAATTCAAATCAGCACTATAAATATATTGCGGGTGGGTATTACACATTTTTATGCTCAGGAACCTTCTAAATGAAAATTCTTGCCCTTCTTCGCAAAATGTTATTGGTTCGTATAATTATGCCATATTCCAGCACAGCACTTGATTAAAGTCAAGCTTTAAAATATTACCCATCCAAATGTAGAGTTTACGTAAAACTTGGAAAAAATGTGGATTTTGGTATACCTAGTTACGCTTAGATTACACATAGGGAGGGTAAACATACCAATTGTTGCCACTCCACTCCAATTTATTAACACAATACATTTTTCAACTAAATTTGATTTTTTGTAGGAAAATGTACTGTGCCAATAAATTGGAGTGGGGTGCCAACAATTGGTATCTTTTCCTTATTTATATTTTTTTTAAAATTATATTAATATCTATCTGTACCTATTTCACTGTAACATACCAATCACTGCATCGTCACACACATAAAGTATACAGGGGCGTCTCTAGGTCATGTAGCGCCCATGTGCAAATACCTCCTTGACGCCCTCTAGTAAGAGTTAGGAGTGATTCCAATATGGAATAATAAAGGTACAAACAGCAGTAGATACTAACTTGACGTTGGTAACCCTAATATTATTTTATTGTGAAGTTGAAAAAATATGTCGGGAAACAATAAGGTACCTACATACACCGATATCTTTTGAATGAAATGTCCGAATTGAATAATTCAAAAGGTCCTAGAAAGGTATTAATAAATAAATAAATTCTGTGAACAACACACAGCGCCATCTAGCCCCGTGGTAAGCGACTAAGCTTGTGTTACGGTGACTAGACAACGGATATAATACTTATATTTATTATAATACTTATATTGAATTTGTCTTATGTGGATATAATACTTATATTTATTTATAATACTTATATTGAATTTGTCTTGAATATGAAGTAATTTATTTTACCATTAATTAATACCAAGGTACAAAATAAAAGGTTATTAAAGCGACGGCATGTTCACGAGTTCCCCCATTCCGACCGCCATATCCGTAGCCTCCATGAACACGTTCAAATTCCATCCCCATTTCACCCACATGACCGTTCAGATCACCACCCAAAAAGATTCCGTGACAACGAGTTAGCCCCAAGGACCTCGCCGAGTTTATCCCAAAACCACCTCTTATCAGCGTCGCTACAACCGACTTGTGGCGCGTAAGTACTTATGACGTAAGTAGGAACCCCCCCAATAAGCACTAGCACATAAGTCGATCGCTAAAGCGATTCACCTCCAAGATATCGCCATGCAATCCCTCAGCGAGCACCACAGTCACCCCGTTCTCTCCACCAGGTGCACCCGTGTAGATCAGTTTGTTGCCTTCCGCCTGAAGAGTACGTCGGCCAGCTCCCTCGCGCGTCCGGTTAGCGTGAGAATGTTCCACGTTGCGAAGCCGAGTTTCACCTTGTATTTCGGGGCTCGCGTCTTTGGCCGTGCCCGCCCGGTAGCCCTTGCCCACTTACCACAGGAGTCGGGCGAAGCTCCTGTGCGCCGTTATACGGCGGCGCCCTATCCGTGTGGTAATCATTTTTTGAACTCCCATAAAAGATTTGGCGAATTTCGATTTTTACGGGAGCGACTGCCGTCTGCGTTCTGACCTCCCAACCCCGAAGGGAAAGTCGACATGCGCCTTTGAGTAAATAGCCCTAATATACTATTTCGGATTACCGTCTCATACCTACCTACCTAACGTAGACCATAATAGAATCTTTAAAAATAAATATGAAATAAAATAAACCTCATAGTTTCCGAAATGCGATTCTGATACGGGGGCGGGATGTGGGCGCCGCGGTCTCAGGGGCGCCGCGGCGCCCCTGAGACCGCTGCGCCCGTGTGCTGTGCACACCCTGCACACCCGCTAGAGACGCCCCTGAAAGTATAACCAATTTTACTCTTACAGCAGGTATTTATTTCTATCACAGTTCAATTTATTTGTCTGAGCGTTAATGTTACCATAGGGACCCGGCCATTCAGACCCTTAACATGGCCCTGGATTTTCGTGTGCTATTTTTAAAAACCCTTACGTCTGCTCTCTTATGGGAATTGAGTACCAAGGTATGTGAGTATTTCGGATCGAAAGGCTATATTCTATATATAATATGTATGTATTTACAAAAAAATAATATAAGTATTATATCCGTTGTCTAGTCACCGTAACACAAGCTTAGTCGCTTACCACGGGGCTAGATGGCGCTGTGTGTTGTTCACAGAATTTATTTTATTTATTTATATTTTTACCGGACACTCTAGGTACAGTACAGATAGAGTGAGAAACTATACGTAAAGAGTGATTAGATAGGACATATAATATGATTTAAACCATCTTGATTTACACCATTTTGTAAAAAAAGTAAATGTTGATGATTGACTTGAAGTGATACGAATAATCGTAACATGATAGCGAATGTCCAGCGTGCGTCAACATTTGATATTGTTGATAATAAAAACACGCATTTCTAATGTAATTCTGTTATTCTGCGAAAGTGACGTTTTGCGAAAGGGACATTATGCGAAAGTGACAATATTTCCTCGGTGACATTTTTGTGGAAGTGAATTTCTGCTTCAAGACCAATATTACTAACATTGTGCATCACATCTCGTCTGGGTAAACATGATATTTGTAAGAAAAATGCTGATTTCTCAACATGTCCGCTGCGGACACTTTTCATCATAAAATCACTAAAGAGTTGTACACTGTTTAACACTGTTCAACTTATTAGCGCGACTGTTCAATGAACAGTGTATGGAATGTACATTTATCGACCCTTTATTTCACACGGTGATATTTTTCTGGAGCAGACCGGCACCTGAGGTTACCCTTATCTAAACATTAATCATGTTTCGATAGCTAATTAACGTTGGGTAAAAGCTATTCGAACCTCGGAGGTCACTGTAATTTACCTAGTTTATGCCTAATACCTAAACCTCGTGTATGTATGTACCGTTATAAAAAGAATAAATCGGGCAGTAAATATTTCAGGTGGTCTGGTCATGGTCTAAAATTAAATTTAAAAAAGGGATAAGTGGGATAAGGGATAAGATAAGGATACGATCACTTGTCTCAGAATGACTGTAAACCGAAGCGGTTAGATTTACTTGTATTCAAAACGATTTTAGTATTCTAAAGACCAACGTAATCTACGAAAAAATGTTCGTCTATAAGTGTAGAACATCGTCGGTATATAGTTGCTCCATAAACACTAACACTCTGTATATTATAGGTAGTTATAGATGTATATTATAGGTATATTATAGTTTACTAGCTGTGTCGCGCGGTTTCATCTGCCCGATCCCGTGGGAATTTCGAAAAACCCTTTCTTATCGGATGAAGAACCTCCATCACATAAATTTCAACTCTCTACCAGTCGTCACTCAAGACAAAGCATTTTATAGATATGGATTAAAAGGAACAAAAATATGAACTGTACAAAAAAAAGAGTTATAAATGTAATATTTTAATTATTATAGTAAGTTAGTTAGTAAAATGGTGATTGTATAGAATTTAATATGTATGAATTCCATCCATGCAAGTACATTCACTGGTTAAGAAACATAATGGTCCTAAAGGGGATGAACTAGTACTTAGATACATTTAAGTGATGGATTATTTACCCCATAGTCGTAGAATACACCTATGTAAGAAGAATAACGTATGATACGTAAATAGGTACTCTCATGATATTCCATTCAATTTCTCATAAATACAAATAAAAGTACCTATATATACGTTTTTTTTATGAATAAAAAAATAAATTGGATCCTTTCTGATTCCATTGTCCTCGCGCTTAATAATTCTGCTGCCTTTCAAAGGGTTTTGCCTCCATTATTATTTTGAAGGTTATTTGTTGTACATAATTAAATTATGTACCTATCACTGTTGTTTAAATGTGAATTATATTAATGCTGAAAAACGAAATATTTCTTCAAAACAGAAGTGTATAAACAAATACCAAGAAAATCCAACAAATCATTACGCGCAATGATGGGTTCGCTACACTACATACCGACGATAGTCGGTACATCGTAAACATCCCACCCAAATATCACTGTAGCGAAAGTACTACGCCATATCGATGGTATGCTACATCGAAAGGATATCACATCGACGGAAAACTGCATCGTCAGTTCACGATATTGAAAGTACGCTACATACGTACGTAAAAATTATACTCTACACCCGTTGGGTTCGTTGTCTATTCAAATTGAAATCGGAAGTCTTCAGAAAGTTTTACTTCAGATAGGTAGTTACTAGTTAGTAAGTTTATAGTCTTCGGTTGTTAGTAAGTTTATAGTAACTCTACCTATCATCACTCATTCATAGTAGGCGCCTATTGTAGTAAAACTGAAGTTATATTCTTATGTAACCGTTTATTTATTTTAGTAAATTTATTACATCTTACCTATATTTTTCTTCTGACATAACTAGTTTTTTTCCCTTTGTCCTAAAAATACACTTTATGCTTTTACAATTAATTACGACATTTTTCGCCTTCTTACCATCTACATTCTTTTCTTTTCCTCAACAACACTGTGCCAAATGCCATCGTCGTCGGTGGTAGTCGGTGGTTGACTTTCTAGTAATCTTACTAATATTATAAATGCGAAAGTAACTCTGTCTGTCTGTCTGTTACGCTTTCACGCCTAAACCGCTGAACCGATATTGATGAATTTTGGTATAGAGATAAATAGGACCTTGGAGAAGGACATAGGCTACTTTTGATCCCGTAAATCCCGCGGGATCGAGACTTACGCGGGTGAAACCGCGGGCGCAGCTAGTATGTATATATTTACAAAAGAAAAATAAATATATGTATTATATCCGCTGTCTAGTCACCGTAATACAAGCTTAGTCGCTTACCACGGGGCTAGGTGGCGCTGTGTGTTGTTCACAGAATTTATTTATTATTATTATTTATTACTTTTGATCCCGATATTCCCACGGGATCGGGACTTACGCGGGTGAAACCGCGGGACGAAGCTACTTGTCTCATCTAAAAATGTTACTCGACAGTGCGTATTATTTACATACACCCACTTCGATTACATCCAAGGATCATTTTTAATTAAAAAATTGCATGTAAACACAAATAAAATATTTTGTAAGGGAACAAGCTACAAGAATGTTTGTAGTGCAATATTTCCCGGAACAAGTATGTCTACCGGGAAATATTGTTCAATAGCTTTAAAAAATACTGTTATTTTTATATATCCTGCTCCTCTTTTGTATTGAAATAATGAAAAACTCTGCAGTAAATCTGAACAATAGGTTTGCTTCCTAACAACTCCAGCACACACTTCTAAGAAACTACTATTTACTCATAAACAAGTACAAATTCAGTTTGTTGCTTTCATTTTCCAAACAATATAACTCTCTGAGGTTAGGTAGGTAGTGAGATTGTAACTGCTTCACATAATAAAAGATAAACTGTAGGCTTTATTTTCTGCAAACTCGAAGCACCGTATTCACACGTCCCCCATGAAACTTTACCGTCCATTTTGTTTTACTACTTGCCCAAACTGTTTTAATTTTAGGAAACTTTTAATAACTCAAACGTTTTAGTTGAAGGTGTTTGAACTTTAGTTTTACGATCTGTTTTATATTGTGTGAGCTTTGTTTTTCACTTAAGAGGATAGTCTCCATTCTCCTTCTCCATTCAAACGTAGTTTAAATTTTCCTCCCTGGATAAAGACATTAAAGCAATTATGTTTATGCCATAAAACTTATATCTGTCATGACTCATGACTATGCATCTACCTTTTTATTTTTTTCATTTTATTATTTTTTATTATTATTTTAATTTGAAAATAAAAAAAATATAAAGGTAGATGCATTGTCATGACGGATATAGGTTTTATAGCATAAACATATTGGCTCTAATATCTTTATCCAGGGAAGAAAATGTAAACTACGTTTGTATGGAGAAAGAGAATGGAGACTATCCTCTTAAAACGAGTCCTGTTAAGGATGATTTATACTAGACCGGTGTCCGGGCCGGGCATTTAACACTTTTGAAAACAGCACGGACGCGGCACGGACAAAAGGCATAACAAAAGCTGTCTTCATACAAAAGTAGCCTATCCCCACCCCGGCCCTTTTAAGTTGAAAACAAAGCTCACAAAATAGAAAATAGAAAGCGACGATTTTTGTCGAAGGGGCATTTTGTGAACGGGACATTGTGCACCTAATAAATGACAGGTATCATTGTAATGAAGTATGATAGACCGCGGTCCAGACCGCCTCCAGTTTGGTTAACAGACCTCCAACCATCAGCAGCGGCCGTCTTGGCTAAGTGTTTTCTGCCCTACATTTTTTTTTCATTCCATAGTAATTGTCCATGGATTCGAAGTAAATGATTCAAGACAAAAAATAACAAAGTATGTAGACAGCAGAAGCTTTGTTCGTTTTTTCGTTCGTAGAATTAAAATAGAGCTCCTCGTCTAGTATAAATTTTTCCTTATGTGACATTAATCACCTTTAATAATTAAATATCTTGAAAATAATAATAGCTAACTATAAGTAGATACTCGCAGAGGTGCGTTGTGTTCCGAACGTGCCTCACAATTAAATAGATCATAATATCAGGTTGGTATAAGTAAATTCTTTTAAATTATAATTTTACTTAAAAAATAGTATTATAGCATAGGTATATAAGTATAACACATAAATTCACATAATAACAATAGACAAATAAACTGTTAGTTTGTGTACACTGTTTAGGTTTACTCTATCTTAAGGGCCCTATACTGAAAAACTGAAAATCCATGTCGGGCGCATCGAAAATTGTTGTTTATTTCATGACGGAATGTCGTAGAACTTTTTTTTGTGTACAGATTGTTGGCGACATTGTTTCCGATATTTTAGTGCAGTTTCCATACAAATATGTCGAGTTTTCAGTTTCAAGGTCGTTGGCGTTGTTATTCCTCTTAAGTGTCTAGGTTTACTTGGTCTCTGCTTACAGTGTCGAAGTAACAAGATTTTCTAAAACATTTTCTCGACTTAAGTATCTAATGTCTGCTGCCAGACGAAGTTTACTAGCTCTTGGGATCGCCTTCACGTATATTGAATGTCTTGTTAAGTCTTATGCCAAGAGTCTTTGTATTCTTATTATTTATAGAGTATTGTGAAGTAAGTGTTCCGCATTAGGTAGCGGGTTCGATACCTACCCGCCATGGAACTGATACAGAAGAGTATTACCTACTCTTTTATTGTCTTGTCTTGTATTGTCTTAATTTTCTGTACGTATTGGGAAGGATAAAAAGAGTACCTACATATTCTTTGCGTTGTCTGGCACTCTTTATTATTGTAGCCTTTGATTTACTTTGAGTTAGATGTCCTTTTTAGGGTTCCGTAGCCAAATTGCAAAAAACGGAACCCTTATAGATTCGTCATGTCTGTCTGTCTGTTCTCAGTTTTAAATGGTGCTCTGTTCATACATTATATTACATAGGTAGGTATTATTTTAAACGATCGCCTCTATTCATATTAGGTACATGCGAGTTACCTGCTAATGAATCGTAAATGATTTTAAAATAGAAATTCCCATAATGTATCCCTAAGGGCCAAAAAGGGCTGATAAAGTTTGAGGAAAATGGGGATCGCACTATCACAAATTCATACTTTCCATCGTAGAAAGTTTGTACCTATACGTCCCCTTTACCTAAAGGTAAAAACGGGACCCTATTACTGAGACTTCGCTGTCTGTCCGTCCGTCCGTCTGTCCGTCTGTCACCAGGCTGCAAAGCTACCGCGGTTCTTCCGTTGACAGCAACTCGATCCCGACGCAGTAGTTTGACATCTCTGACAGCGGAGTTTTCAATTTTAAAACCGCGCATCCATGGCCGTCAGCCGTCGAATTGAAGATTTTCTTTCAAAATCTTCAATTCAATTCAATTCTGTCTGTGTTGCATTCATTCAATTTGGCTTCGGCATCGATATGAGTAATCGACGCGCCAATTTGAAATTTTCGCGGTTCGAAATTCGGCTGTCAACTGTCAAATGAATCCGATCCCGATTCCGACGGAAGAACCGCGGTAGCTTTCCTGTATCTCATGAACCGTAATAGCTAGACGGTTGAAATTTTCACAGAAGATGTATTTCGGTTGCCGCTACAACAACAAATACTAAAAACAAAATCAAACAAATATTTAAGAGGGGCTCCCATACAACAAACGTGTTTCAAAAACATCGAACCGAGTAGGTCATGAAATTGAAACCTATCTGTCAAATATACCAGTCTGCCTTCACTTACCAAAGAGTTTCTTAATTATAAGTTTCAGATTGTCTTTGTGCCAAAGTTTTTTTCACCTCACAACCTCGGAAAGGATCGTTTTGCACGCTGATTTCTGCGTGCAAAATCGCATTTTGCGCCCTAGCGTGGAAAGAGATTTTAAAATTCGAATCTGTCTTCTCTATACTTTTATATAGAGCAAGTCCTTTGAAAATGCGCTAATGCGGAACCTCATTTCTTTTTTTTTTGTTCATGGCATCGAACCACAAAGTATTGTTGCACATTGCCAATGTAGTATTTATTGTTTATTATCATTAGTATCAAGCAGGTTTTTTCATGAATTATTCAATTTAGAGATTGTTTGCTTATTTTTATTATTTACGGTACAATAAGCGGTATATAATGCCGAATTGAGTTTTCTACCGGAAAAATGCACCTAGCGTTTTCCTCGCTGTAGTGAGGTAAAAAATTGTGTGTTTCACTCGGCAGCAAAGTTTTTTGCATCTCGTACCTTTGAAACCTTTGCGACGCTCAGCATTCTATATTTGAACCACTCGCTTGCGCTCGTGGTTCAATCCTAGAATGCTTCGCTAGCTCAGGTTTCAATACAAGTACTCACTGCAAAAACCAACTTTGCAGCCTTGCATAACAAATAACTAATTTTTTTTCGCCCAGGAACATCAATGAGTAGAAGTCTAATTGTACTTGGGTTAAAACGCTTCATCGTCAAAATGTGCAAACGTAAAGAAGTTCATTAATGAGCAATCGTTATAATGAACAAACGACAAAATATCTATTTGTCAAAATGAACATGGGTCGAAATGTAACTATGCAATAATATACTTGCGACAAAATGTACAATAAAGGAAATCGATAAGTTCATAATAAAATGTATGAGAACTCTTTATTGATAAAAGAACTCCTTGAAATACCACTTGGCAGTTTAGAAATCAAACTTGTCACTGATAAAATGTTAATTACTCTTTTATTTATGTCATTTCCTATAATTTGTTAAAATGGAGGAAAAAACATTAATTTATAGCAAAAATCAAAAAGGAAAAGCAACAGTACTGTACGGTTTGCATCGATTCAACTGGAGACACAAAAATAAAAACGGTACTTCGCTGTGGCAATGTGTTAACCGTGAGTCTTGTGCAGCATCACTTTGTATATGTAAAGATGAACTTGAGGTACTACGAGAAGGGCAGCACACTTGTATGCCGTCCACATCTAATAATAAAAATCATTTGACTTTCCAAAAGTGCAAAATTCAAGTTTGTGCCAGTTAAAGGATACCACTAAAGGTGGTATTAAACTTTTGAAAATGGCTTCTTATTTACCATTTTTACCATCAAATTTGATATCTACTGGGTGGACTGAAATCATTAATATGGTTGAACATTCCGAGATAGTGCAAAAGTTTGAAAAGTATTTTGTTAGGCAATGGTTATCAGAATCACTTCTTGCTGAGATCAGCACCTGTAACCAGCGACATCGTACCAACAACAGTCTTGAAGCATGGCACGGTCGCTTAAGAAAGAGGATGCGTGCAAACCCTAGCTTATATCTGTTTATAGATTTACTGCGGAAAGAAAGCAAATACCAGGACTCACGAATTAGAAATTCACTATTTGAAAAACAAAAACGAAAGAAATCGGATATTATTTTTGATACTAAATACAAAAAAGTATTAAAGCAATTGAACGAAAATGAGATTTCTATAAGCCACTTTCTGGAAAGTATTGTGCGACTCCGTGATAGATATAAGTAGAGTCCGACCGAAACTGGTTTTCCGGCCGTAACCGAAACTTTCGGCCGTAGCTTCAGTTTCGGCCGAAACCGAACATTCGGTCGGACACTAGATATATTAAGTAACCTTATTTAAATTATTTTGGATTAGATACATCTGAGTGTAAGTATCTACGTGTTTTGTTATCGAGGTTAAATACTTTTTTTTGTTTTTTTTTATTAAATACAAGTTTTAAAACGAATTAAACAACGTATTTTATTTTATATTAATTTACTGTATTTTATTTTACTATGTAGGATTTTTTCTTATTTTTCCCCAAAAGAGATCCCCAAAGATCCTCTAAGGGTCAGTTCACACCGAGACGCGACGCGACGCGACGATGCTTGAAGAGGCCAGTGGTTTCACGATGCGCAGCGCGACGCCGCGAGATGCATCGCGACGTCGCGAGGCATTTCATAGGTTCGTTTTAAGCCGTGAAACAATTTGACTAGTACGCGTTAGGTCGATTGCACATTTTTGCGTTGTCGTAATCTGTCATAGTATCATTTAGTTCGTGAGTACATTATGACTCTAGCATATTGCACATTTTGACGATGAAGCGTTTTAACCCAAGTACAATTAAACTTCTACTCATTGATGTTCCTGGGCGTTTTTTTTTAGTGGTGTGGTCGTATGATGGAAGTAAGAATCGAAGCTAAATATGTCACATTTTCCTATCAAATTTTAAAATTGGTAAACGATTTTAGGGTTCGGTACCCAATCGTGATAGTGGTACGGAACCCTTCGTGCGCGAGTTTCGCACTTGCCGGGTTTTTTTTATTGTACCTACATATCTTGTGTATTTTAAACCGATTTCAAAAAAGGAGGAGGTTCTCATTTCGACCCGTATATTGTTTGTATATGCATATGAAGCCCGATTTAGATAATTCATTTTTTTTATACCTACTTACGTACATAATACATAGGTGGGTAATATAAACTAAGTATACGAAGTTATCAAATACCACAATAACTAAAAGATATCTTCGCACGCAGCAAACTACTGAAAATACATAGATAGTAATTTTTCGAGCACTTTGTCAGTTGAAATCGCTCCGTTACAACCACAATTTATTTGATTAATGTCATCTCGCTCGCTTCGCAGGAAACGTTACTTTACGGATAACGAGAAATACACCCTGAAATCGATCGCAGATTATGTACCCACTTGA
The DNA here is from genome assembly GCA_958496205.1 of Idaea biselata. Taxonomy (NCBI): domain Eukaryota; kingdom Metazoa; phylum Arthropoda; class Insecta; order Lepidoptera; family Geometridae; genus Idaea; species Idaea biselata. The sequence continues at coordinate 5,381,833 of OY292401.1, read as the reverse complement.
AATCGCTCGATAGTTATTAGAGCAATATCCAAAACTCTAAAACCAAGCTACATATAAGTAACAATAATATGTTCGTTTTCATTTTAAATTAGTTTTCATTTTAATTGTATTTCAAATTGAGTAGCACCTACCTATACTTCGTTTTTAATTGTAGACTATGACTTGTCATCTTCCTGAAGAAAAAACGTCAAATACAGAGGACGAAAACATCAACGGGGCTATTCTCTAAGAAAAAACTACATAGATCCGATGTAGAAACCTGTATAGTTCCAGTCAACTTTTCTAAAACTACGTTGAAACCTGTTAAGTTAACTCGCTATTCTGCAACCCAATGACGTCACACAAATATTACCAAGTTTTGTGGTAAAAACGGTATAGTCAAAGGACGAATAACTCGCGAACCGTGTAGAAGCCGCCCGGCGTCTACACGGTTTTTTCTTAGAGAATAGCCCCGCAGATCGTAGTCTGAAATTAAAAACGAAGTATAATACGTTATCATTTTTAGGACCTAGAACTACTAGAAACTAGATTCATTTTAACCACACTGTTGTGATTCTATTAGGTGAGTGCTGTATGCAACTTTTACGCAAATGTGAAGTCATACGTTGAAATTACCTCAACATATGACGTATGATACAAGTTATGGATCACATATGAATACAATTTGCAAACAAGACTTGCCCAATAAGGTCGCGATCTAAGCGAAGCGCCCCAAGAACTGTGTTTCACCATCCAACGCCAAATTCCACATTTTGTTTAAAGGATTAAGTAGGGAACTAGGTACCTAGAGTAGACCTACTTAAAGTTTTTTACATTTGATCAACCCAAAGTTTTATTTTAATTTCACCAATCTACCCAAAAAAACAGTAAGTAAATAAAGGATAATAAATGACCTTGAGTAGAAAAGTCCCCCGTAGCCCTCCATCAAATAAATGGCGAGTGAGTGATACTTGAGTATCCTTCCTCGTAGCGTAGATATATGAGAGGGTACATACAAAACAGTTAAAACTGCCAAAGTAGATACATGGGTAGAAGTGGTTTTATTTGCTTTCTTTTTGTTTTATTAGTAACCGCATTAGAGTGTGGTAGGTATGTCTGGCAGTTAAATGGGTGGCGTCCACTGAAATGAAACTATACAAGTACCTACGCTGGAATTGCTATACCATACAAAATGACATTAGATCTTTGTGCCGATTTGATTTGCGCCATGGTGCGCTGTTGTCGCGCTTTTTCTATTGAAAGTGATAGTGACCGTCCATGGAACTTATAGTTCCGAAGACGGTCACCATCACTTTCAATAGAACAACAGCACAACGCGACGCGGCACAATGGCGCAGATCAAATAGGCACAAAATTCAGTTTATTCAGTGCGCTATGCCCTTTCCAGTTGTAATGGAGGTCAGTGGTGGCGTCCGTTCATGCTGTATTCAATGAAGGTCCATTGGTATGTGCATTATTAAGGATACCACGCCACTTTAACATTTACTGAGAAATTCAAATTAGATCTCGACTTGTATTTAAATACTAGCTAAGCTCCGCGGCTTTCCCCATGTAATATTCAAATCCTTTAAACATATCTACATGAAAAGTAGCATACTTAGCTGTTTTAGGTCTTCGGCTATCTATAGAACGAGTTTCATTCATAAACATAATTAGCCTTATTAATAAACGTGGAGTAAAGTAGTAGTAATTTTAACACTTTTTGTTTCTGTCTGTCGACTTTGAAAATTCTTGACAAGGAAAAAGACAAAGCCTGTTCTTGCTACTTCCACCTTATTCCACGTTTATTAATAAGGCTTAACGTGTTTAGTATTTTTTTGCAAGAAAAAGTAACTAATTTAAAAAATGCACACAGGTATACTTAGTACACCACTGACCTGAATTATATGTACAGGAGGTCTCGCACTGAATTTCTATTGTAAATAATAATAATAATCTATATATCTATATCTATATACATATAATAAAATCGTAACTCAGCGGTGTCTGTTTTTGGAAGATATAAAAAAAATATAAATTGTATGGGTATCTATTAACGCAGCAGAACCTATTTCTCTGTTTTTCTGGTTGTCTGTTTGTCTGTTTGTCTGTTTATCTGTTTGTCTGTTTGTGTGTGCCTTTGTGCCCGCTAATCTCAGAAACGGCTTATCCGATTTTAACCAAATTTGGTATGCAGATAGCTTTAAACCCCGATTAACATATAGGCTATTTTTTATCCGGATATTTAATCCGGTTATCCGGATAAAGAGTTTTTTCTGCTTTTACTTAATTAGTTTGAATGTTGTATTGAAGAAATATGTTGTGTGGAATCAACCCATGATTAACCGGATATCCGGTCGAAAATAAAAAAACCGGATATCCAGTTTTTTTTTCAGGAAATTTCTAAAATACCGTATACCTAGACAGGTATACGAAGGATCCGGATATGTGGAGAGACCTCCACATATCCGGATCCTTCGGACATACGGAAATTCTTTATAATGGCTGTTTTTAACCGACTTTAAAAAAAACAGGAGGTGCTCAATTCTAGCCGCATACTGTTTGTATGTGAATATGTTCACACCGTACTCCGGCAAATAAAGTCCGGTTTCGATCATTTATTTTTTATTTGGAAAGTTGGTCCCATAAATTGTTGGTGAAGATCTGATGAGAACGTTCGGAATGATAAGCAGAATAGCATCCCACAATGCTGTAAATTACTAATTTTTGGACTTTCATTAATAGAATCGGCTTATAAAGAACTAGGTACAAATTGATGGACCTCCTGAAACCACCTTCTCAAAAATCCCCGTAATTGTAACCGTAACTTTAATGCAACAGTAATAGCAATTTTGATAATTTTTAGTGGCAGTCGAAGATGCAATAAAAATGATTAAAAAATATAGCTGTAATCGGGAAGTTTTACTGGGTAGATTCAGATTGCATGTAGTTTACGTGGCACGATGGCAGCTGTGGATTCCGAGTCGAGGGTTCCGCGTTTGTATCACAGACCGCACTCCCTTTTTAAGAAACGGTGGCCTGCCGAGCCGAATGATGGCTTCCGATTCGAGGGCTGCGCGTTCGAGTCCCGAGTCCCGGACACGACGTTACGTTTTGCCCTCCAGATGGTCGTCCACCTTGCCGCTGTGAGGGGACTCAGTAGCTGCAAACCAAGAGGAGCACGACGTGGGAAACCGGGCTTGCCTGGCTTCTAATCCGTAATCCCGCGTCAGCGGGCTCGGGGTCCTTTCCGCAAGAAAGGGGCCGCGTGGAAGACAACCACTATAAAAAATCACCTCAGCCTCTGGTGGTGAACTCGGTGGGGGGCTTTATCACCGGCTTTGGGGACCTCGAGACGGTGGCGTGACCATGCCGAGGGAGGGAAGATGGAGAGAGATTGTCTATCGGGCAAAGGCAGAGATGAGGCTTGGAAAGGCCACCGTTGTCAGGATGTAGTCCATAAGGAATTCCCACTGGCCTCGACACTTGTGGAGCGAAGGACACCATGGGGGCTTAGATTATAAACCTATGGTAGGGAGCCCAACGAGAGTGGCCTGACGGTGCATAAGGCGCATTACCCACGTAATAAAAAAGATATCATGTAGTTAAGCTGCCCGACTTCAGCTTACATAACAGATAAGTCGGTTGCACTGTATGTAGGAGAGCTTATTTTTATTGTTTTGTCCTTTTTTTCGAAGTCGGGTTTTGATTTTTTTTTATATTTTCGATAAAGGCTACTTCTTATAATAAGTAATGCGAATAAGCATGCAACACGTTACCTACCGCTGCGCTGTGCAAAATCTACACTTAAATAGACTGTGCCATGATTCTCTTCTGTTCAGCAACAGACTTCCCTGGTTATCCGTTCAAGTGTAGACTTTTGCACAGCGATGGGTAGGTAGTCCGAAAAACGCTGACGAAGTCGCGGGCACAGCTAGTAAATAATAAATTCTGTGAACAACACACAGCGCCATCTATCCCCGTGGTAAGCGACTAAGCTTGTGTTACGGTGACTAGACAACGTATATAATACTTATATTTATTTTTCTTTTGTAAATACATACATATTATACATAGAGGGACACACAGACCAGACACAAATATTTATTTAATAAGCATAAATACTTGCACCCGGCGGGAATCGAACCCGCAACCTCCTACATTGCAGTCGCGCTTTCGCACGACGCGCCACAGAGGTCGTCGTGACGTCGTCGCCACCATTGAAAGTGATGGTGACCGTCCCCGGAACTATTAGTTCCATGGACGGTCACCATCACATTTAATAGAAAACGCGCGACAACAGCGCAACATGGCGCAAATCAAATCGGCACAAAGATCTAATGTCATTTTGTAAGGTATAGCAATTCCAGGGTACTTGTATAGTTTCATTTCAGTGTAGTACACGTACTACACGTATTTCATGACGTTTCCAACTTGACTACAACTCAAATTCAAACACAATGTTTGGATATCCAAATTGATCCAAATACAAAGTTATTAGACGTTCGGAAATGTTCAGTCACACGAACAGATAACTTCTAGATAAGTGTGCTCCACTTTAGACCGCCAACGCACAGCGGTCACTAACATTTAAATAAAAATAAATAAATATTGCACGACGTTACACACAGCACAATATAGCCCCTAACAAAGCACTAGGCTTGTACTATGGGTACTAGACAACGGATATACTACATATCATACTTTTTTTTTTTGTAAATACATACATATGATACATAGAATACACCCAGACCAGATACAAATATTTATTTTTAAGCATAAATACTTGCACCCGACGGGAATTGAACCCGCAACCTCCTGCATTGCAGTCGGGCCTTCCCCCGACGCGTCACTGAGGTCGTCATTTCGGAGTAGGTTTTTAAGCATAAATACTTGCACCCGACGGGAATTGAACCCGCAACCTCCTGCATTGCAGTCGGGCCTTCCCCCGACGCGCCACTGAGGTCGTCATTAGTCATTAGTTTTCAGTCTGAACACATTTAACTTAACTCTGGGCAGCACAGAGAAGGATTAAATAAAATTAAAGTGTTAAAGACACTCCAGCTTACTCAAATCCTCGGATCGAAATTTCTGTGAGTTGCAAAGAACATTTCTTAGAAAGTTTCAGAACACGTTAGTTACGGTTTAGCTTTTGTATTTATTTACGTTACAGTGCACGTATTTATTTACACTATGTATTAACGTATCAACTGATGGTACAGGGGGTTTACTTTTGTTTTACGAAAAATTTGTTTCGGTAACTACCATGGTAGGAAGCTCGAGGAGCTCTTTGGTCTAGGCGCACCGACCGAGTTAAGCCAAAATCACATGGTTCACTTTTGCCGTTCAATTTGGATGAAGCATCCAAAATTGAATCGTGTAAACATAAAAGCGAATCATTCAATGTCATCGTTCAATCACTCTTCATACATTTTTGTTCCTTTCAACCAGAGCGAATTCAATTTGGTTGAACCGTGTATTACTAGCTTTAGTCAAGTTTGAGGCCTAAGGGCGATCTGATAACACTAGGTGAGCCACAACACTGTACGAAAAGAAAAAGAATATCTTGGTATCATGGTTCTTTCCGCAATCTATATCTATACTATTATAAAGAGGTAACGTTGGTAACATGTATGTATGTATGTATGTATGTATGTATGTATGTATGTATATTGGGGGTAATCTCCGAAACTACTGGACCGATTTCAAAAATTCTTTCACCATTAGAAAGCTACATTCACCCTGAGTAACATAGGCTACTTTTAATCCCGATATTCCTACGGGATCAGGACTTACGCGGGTGAAACCGCGGGAATCTGCTAGTTGCTGAATAAAATAAATATTTGCTCACACGTATGACTTCCAAGTATCAGAAGAAATTTTGAATTTGGATTCGAAAAATAATCATAGTAGCTTACGAAGTAAAAAAATTGGTCGGTTGATATTTTTTAGTTCGTAACCAACTATAATTATTTTCGTGAATGGTGTTAAAGGTGTCACATGCGGTGACGGCAGCGGCTTATCTCCACCAACCGACCGTATTATCGCCAACCAGACTTTAATTATTATGATGTACGATATTATACATATGTCGGATAAAATTAATGTAAATTTTACTTACTTTCTCTCTCTCCTTGTTTCAGATGAAAGTGTAACAAGCCAAGGAAATCGTAATATGCCAAGTTAGCATTATTTTTATTGAAGAGGAAAGGAAACTGTTCAAAATGGTGTTTATAGGTGAGGATATTTAAAACAACAAAGTAAACAATATAAATTAAAAGAATATTGAACATGATTTAATTAGGTATATTACAAATTAAGTATTATGAACATAACCGAGCGTGTATATTGGATAACTTGCATTTAATGTAACACGCTCGTTTCCATAGAACGAGGATGGTTATTATTGTTCGAAAGAGTGAAATTCCGTTGAGAAAATTACACACAAAGACTTATTTGTAAACTCCATTTTCACTATATACGCTACGAAAAGGTAGCACTTTTTGTAGTCTTTTCGCCCCCGGAGCGGCGCGGGGGGTGACCGGCGCGTCGCTCCGGGGGATGGAATGTCGTCGGTCGCTCGTCGTCCTTAGTGGGCAATTCTACGACGCGTAAAACTACGTTAGGGCCCCGGGCGACGCTACGGGCTACGAAGTGCTACGAATTACCGATCTGCCAATACCCCGATCGCACAGGCACGTTTCTAACGTTGCTTGCCCGAACCTAAAATACTTCAACCACAAAATATAGGAATAATGGCCCTATTCCTTTTGAATAATTTAACCGACCCTATTTATTTGACAGTTGTATCGGTTTCCAGGTCGGATGTATGTGCAGACCGGCACGGTGGTGCTGGTGATAGCAGGAGGAGCCTCGGCCAGGGTCGCCGGCAAAGTTGGTGGCTATTCTAATAAAAAGGGAGGTTAGTATAAATAATAGTTTGAAATATTTAATGCGGAACTTCGAGAAACAATAATATGAAGCCGTATTGCAAAATAAACTATAGGTGTGGATTGGATGGTATGTAGTGCCCGGGACATTGCCGGGTGGATTACGCTTGCCCAGCTCCTATACCATGCACCCTTCGAACTCAGTCATGCCCAGAGAAATGAACGAGTCAATACGTCTGCATGGAGCTAACTAAGTGTGGGTTTCCTCATGATGTTTTCCTTTAGCTACCTTAAGAGCGATGACAATAGCGCACATATTTTTTTTATAAAGGATAAAAACACCAGTGCACTATGTCGAGCGAGGAGGATATCGGCTGGCAATAGGGCCCTTGTTTTTATTAAAAGGACATACTTTAAATATAGTTATCTAATATCAAGTCTTATCAACAACTGGATTATTCACAAATTTTTCTCATTAGATCGACGGACTTCAGTTTAGTCCAGCCCTCAGTTTTCGTAACTAATTTAAGCTGTTGAAAATCTAGCCTTAGAAAATCCAATATAAGATTCTTCAATGTGTCAGCCGAGTGTAAATCAGCGAGTAATAATATATCTACGGCATTATTTACAGTTAGTTTCATAAATAAAGTTTTTTCACAAACACTCTTCAGTTCGCTCAAATTGTAATAATCAGCCGCAACCAACAACTTCTCCGCAATTTTATCTACGTTTGGAGTTTTATCCGTGTATATAAATAATAATACTTCACGCAAAACTGCCGATTCCAGAGGTGCTTCTACAATATTAGTTGTACTTTCAACAGTATTGTGTTCAAAATGAGCTTTCAATACCGGACTCCTGCTGGCTAATATCGCTTTATGAACTTTGAACTCTTCATTTTCACTACTTTTCATAATAACATCGGAAAACATACCAGTGTTAAAGAGATTTTCAAAATTAACAATCAGCTTAGAATCTGGCAATCCAAAATGCTTTTCCTTAATTTTATTTTCAATTGTAATCACAAATTCAAATTTAAGGCGAAGACTTCCATTTCTCAATAAGCATATGAAGTCGTCGACTTGAATATATGAATCGTTAACCAACAGATTCATAAGGAACTTAAACTTATTGGCTGCAACAATTGCACACTTCTGAGTGACTATAGATTTTTCTTGATCATAGGCCCAGTTGTTCACATCAAATGTGAAAGTCTTCAGTTGCACTGATTTTATAAATAGAATGGTCGGTGACAAGTAATTAATGTACATATTTTCGCACGACCACGTTCCTCTCACAAATATTATCTTGAACTGGAACTTCCAATCATCAGCTGATGTTTCTGTAACTTCTGGAGTCTCTATCTCTAAGCATTCTTCGTTTTTCATTAAGTTCATGAAATGAGGAATGTTCCAGGTTGCATGTACTTCTATATTATCCTTATCATATGTAGATTTCTCATATTCAACATTTCCACAGATATATTTTGCACTACTCATTGTCCTAATTCCTTAGTACTTTTTCAAGTCAATAATGTCACTTAGGTATACGACCGGCTATCGACTGCTTGTTAGATAAACTAGTGTTATCGATGCATTATCTATCTACCTATACCAACTAGTCTGTTATAAAGATAATATTTGTACTTTTGTGTTTATAAAAGGAATGGTCAATCTATTGTATCTTATCATCTGTGTGTTGCCACGTTGAATAATTACTAGGTAGGTTTTAAAATGATTTTCGTTCTACGAAAACCGGCTTGTTACGTGGGTAACAAATGTCTTGCTATGGCGCCTCCGCCCGGCCGCGGCAGATTGGGAAGACCCAAGAAGTGCTGGCTTGACGTCGTAAGATCGGATATGCGTGCAAATGGCCTCACTACGCGGGATGCCGAAGATCGTGCGAAGTGGAAACGTAAAAGTAGGAAAGCGGACCCCGGGCTCTCGAGAGGGATGCAACCGGGAACATCGCTCGGATGATGATGATTTTAAAATGATTTTGGTCAATTTGAGGTAAATGGGTAATATTGTATTAAGTAATAAACTAATAATATACTTTCCAAATATATTTAAGTCCAATTGGTCCTTAAATATGATGAAAGTAAAAACAAAATGAATATCGTCAAATAAAATGTCCTAAATGAATAGTCTTTGTCTACTTGAGGTTATATCATGGTTGTATTGAAACAATTTCCTACTTCATTCTTTGTTATTCCGTTGCGAGTTAATTAATAGCTGCCTCTAAAAGATACAAAATGTACAAAAGCGCCGGGAATGTTTGTGTTCCTAACAAAAGAAGTAAGAGAATATTGCAAAATTAATATTTCGAGGTATATTTATTTACAAGATTTATTTAAATAAGTACAAATGTAACTTATTATTTATATTAAAATCTATATCCATAGAAGGCTCTAGCCTGACTAACTGATCGACTCACAGACTAAAATGCTGATAGTAGAGACTGAAATTTGAAGAGTGTGTTCATTAGATGCTATTGATGGCACTACAGCGCCATAAATAGCATGGGTTAACAGTTGCTTGCGCTGTATAAATAATCTGAAGATTTTTTATCTTTTGCTAATTATAATTTCTTTAGATGATCATAATGTAGGCAACCGATAAGAAAGGAGTTTTCGAAATACCCACGGGATTGGGAATTACCCAGGTGAAACCACAGGACACAGGTAGTTTAATATGAAACTAAATTTATGTTTGCTTGAGATGTACTTTTGCATGGGTAATTTAGTATTTTCATTGTTTTAATCATTTCACAAAATCAATAAAATTCATATCATAGGTTTTTTGCGAGTGTTTGACCACAGATGGTAGTGACGATGTGATCTTAAAAGTACCTAAATCATGTCAATAGAACTTTGAATATATTCCTACCATTTTTATCAAAACATAGACGCACCAGCGCGGGCGCAGGCGGACCTACTTAAAATACGGCGCCCCTTACTAAATCAGGTTGGCAAAATAAGAACACAGGTAACAAACAGGTAAACGAAACGTTCGCTATAAAACAATGACTATTATCTTAAGGCGCCCAAAAAACTCGACTGGCCAAGATCTAATCCATTCATCTCAAAGTATCATTCTTCAGATTTTTTTTTTTTTGGTAGGTATAATATATTATTTATAGATTACTCGAATCAGCGAAAAACAAAACCGACAACTTGGCACGAAGTTAAGCCAATAAATTTAACTAAGTCTGTTTCTGCTAACAATAGACGAAACTTCCTTCAATTGATTAGCCTTTCCTGACCACATACTGTATTGAGCTTTGAACTAGTTTCGATCTACATTAGTAAGTTGAAAGTAGGTACCGGCCGGGCCGTTGTTGTTAGGTAACTTAACAACAAACTTGGAACTTAGGTACCGTTAGTCGATGATTAGGAGAGAGACCATGCATGAGAGTCGAGGCAGCGGTGAGTCGGGAAACTTCGACTTTGAGCTTCAGATAGGTATACGACGATTCTGATACTTTACTTAAAACAGACCACACCTAAAACATCCTACTTCCTACTTCCTAGCCTACTAATATCCTACTAATATTATAAATGTGAAAGTTTGGATGGATGGATGTTTGTTACTCTTTCACGCAAAAACTACTGAACCGATTGCGATGAAACTTGGAATATAGATAGCTGGACACCTAGAATAACACATAGGCTACTTTTTATCCCGTAATTCCCGAGGGATCGGGACTTACGCGAGTGAAACCGCGGAGGGCAGCTAGTAGGTACATTATAAAGAAATTCCTGCATGTGTGCTGTAGGTGTGGGCTCTTTTAGGTAAAGGTAAGTGTAAGTATCATCGTGAGTTAAGCTTCAGTACAACTTTGCTTCCACGTTACACTTACCTATAATACCTACCCCAATTTAAACACTATTTTTACAAGTACATGGACACTCGATATCCTAGTTGAATTCCAAAAAAATTGGCGATTCGCGTAAGTATGTGGACATTTCAACAACATTTTTCTTCTTTTTCTTTTCAACATTTCCTTCTTTGTTTAAAAAACACTAATTAATCGTTAGCTACTAAAGTATACCTACAATCCGTTGTCAGTTTGAACGCAGAATTATAAAAAGGGAAATGAAAACCATCGAAGTCGGAATATTGTTTCTATTAAATTAAACATAAATTAAAAACTTGTTTTGACAAAACAATATTTTAAAACTTGTCTTCCTCTTCCTGTAACGTACCTAAACCGATGAAACAAACGAGTTTTTATAATTTTTTAAATATTAGCTTTGCCATCCATCTTTGTACACTTTCTGTAATTACATTCGTTTTAGTGTCCCCGTCCCTACAAAGGCTGTGAATTTACGTGAAATATGGGCTCCCGTTGTCTTAGAATATTGTTACAAGAGAAATTAGAGGCCTATATTTTCTAACCGCCACGAATTTTATCTGTTCAGAAATATACACTGACAAATTTAACTTTTTTATACTTGCCTACTTACCTAATTAAACTTTTAAGATAAACATCTTGCTTAGGTAGGTTTATAAATTAAACTGCTATATAGGCTCTATATGACAACGACCTAGAGGTTTACCCTCGCCTGTAGATGTTTCACATCAATATTAACATAATTCCCACAAATCAGGATTAAGAATTAAAGTAGGGAAAACGCCAATTTTTTTTTGAAAATTGACATAATCCCCACTGGTGAGGACAGCTTAGTGGGAATGAATGAACAAAGAACCTAATCAGTTATTTATTTAATCTCAAAATTTAATTCACGGCGTGTATCCATCTAACCCACAACCTCAAGTCCCAGTGTTCAAGGCATTGTGCGCTACGCCGCATGCCACAACCTTTTCACCCCCTTAAAGTTGAGACATCAGTCGTTACGCTCGCGCAAAAGTTTTGCCAGTGGGCGAAAGAACCATTTAATAAAATAATATTTTCGTTAGTCGGTTTACCCCAAGGAGCAGATATATCTCTGCTCCGTGGGTTGCCCCTAGTAACTTAAATACTCCTTATTAGTTCAACACAATTAGCTGCACATCACATAAGCAAAATTAGTTTAAACCTAGATTACTTATTTCAATGTTATGTACCTATCTAACTACGGTTTATTGTTAACAGGTAAATCAACAAGTGGGATCAATGAAGAGATAATCTGGATAAGTATAAGTATGGCGATCGCGATCGCAGTTCTAATAGCAATCGCTTTGTGCTACATATTGAAGGAGAAATGTTCGAAGCGACAGGTATGTACACGAGTTTGGCTAACGTGTCTAAGTAGTATCGATCTTCTAATTTGTTTTCGAAATAATAATAGGGAAAACCGATTTATAAATGCGAAAGTTAAGATGTTATTTTATTAGTTATTTGTTTGCTTTGTGTTTCAATCACACAAAAACTTCTAAAACTTGGTATGTAGATAGCATACCAAGTTTCAGTATCTGATTTCCCGATAATCCAGCGGGATCGGAAATTAAGCGGGTGAAACTGCTACTATAGTAAATAATAATCAGAAGAACAATAACTTTATCCTGTTCTTGTTGATCCGCGGGACTTCACTTCATTTATTGTATTACTTAATTTGTACAAACGATGAGAAAATAAACATAAACCACAATAAAAGTACATTTAAGTAGGTACATAGGTTACACAAATTATATATTTTCTTTTTAACCGACTTCAAACAAGGAGGTTTTTAATTCGACCCGTATATCAATCTATATCTATACTAATATAATAAAGAGGACAGATTTGTATTTTTGTGTGTATGTGTTTCTGTATGTTTGTAATGATAAACGCAAAAACTACTGTGCCGATTTCAAAAGGTCTTTCACCATGAGAAAGCTACATTCTCTCTGAGTAACATAGGCTACTTTTGATCCCGATATTCCTACGGGACCGGGACTTACGCGGCTGAAACCGCGGGACGCAGCTAGTTATAATTTATATGTATGTATGTGGACTACCACATACATACATATGTACTCCGTACTCCGGCAAATAAAGTCCGATTTCAAAAAATCTTTTTTCTTCCCATCAGGTGTACAAGGAGCAGTCATGACGATACAAGGAAGAGTTCGCGCGGCACGCCCTAGCGGACTCGCTGTCGGAGCTGGAGTTCCCGGCGTACACGATGTACCCGCAGTACTCGCCCGACGGCAAGGAATACTTCTACAACTTCCACCGGTTCACCTACCTCAGAGACAGTTTCAAATTACCCCCGAAAGACTATCCGACCAAGACGAAGCAAGAAATTTACATTAACGCTTAGATATACTATACTTACTCTAGATACTATACTCTATATACATACTTCGTTGTTAGGGTTCTTTAGTTGTAGACTACGATTTGACACGTCTAATTCTTAAAGAAAAACTGTCGAATACGCAGAGCTGAAACTTCAGATTATAGTCTGAAATTAAAAAGCGTTAGTTTTATGAAGTAACTGCTCGCTGTCGTGTCTCGTCGTAATAAAACGTTGCCCAAACACACGTAACAAACTGCGGACCGATCATATTTAGTACGCACAAAAACTATCAAAAATGGGGTATTTTGTGAAACGGTCCCATTTAAATTCAACACTATTTTTTGCTATAACATCAAAACAGTCGCTAACAACAGATATTTGTGTGGTGTCAAAACAGGAAAATACTGAAAATAACTCTATCTTCTCTTTTATTTTCTTTTCAAAATATCTGTCCTGCTTTGACACCCCACAAACATAATGTAAGTACCTACCTACATAGCGATTTTGTAAATCTGAATCGACTTTGATGCTGACCGTTCTACCATGAAGTAATAAACCTCAATATTTTTTTATAAACGATAGATGACTGTTACCTGCTTGGTAAGAGATGGTCTTAGATATAGCACGGTAAGCTAGAGGATAGAAAGACGGCACAGGACCAAGATTCGACCTGACATTCATAATGGCTGCACTGGTTTAGGTACGTATCGGAACACGGACGAGTCCGCTTGGCACTATATTTAGAAATACCCATCTTCATGAGTAAATATACCTAATACTTCTCTATTCTCAAAAAAATAGGGTTCATTTTGATTAACGATCCTTTATACAAAGAGATCAACGACAACAAACCCTCCCAACTAAATTAATATTAAATCCTTTCGACCCTTCTTCTGAGTGTATGCTTTACAAATACCTCTACTATTACGTCTATCATTCACCATTTACCTATCAATCTATAAACCAGACTAGCGAGTGTACAAACATTTACTTGCGAATCGAATCTACAATACAAATGTATGAAATTGTTTCTCAGTTCTTGGTATTTTTGACTGACTTGAAATACGTACCTACGTACCTAGGTATATCCACTATCTCACTCTATAACTCTATACCTCCGCCGTTTTAGGTCCAATAGAGATATTATATAGGGCTCATATTTGGTGGTTTAATAAAGACATTTTACTTACCTACCGCTGTACAAAAGTTCACTTAACGGTCGCCTATCGATTTACAGAACAAATTTCCTTTCCTTGCAGTCTGGTAAAAAGAAAATATAAGAGCACAAAATTAATATTTCAGGATAGCCGGATTTTATATCCGAATAAAAAGTAGTCTATAATATGTAAATCGAGGTCCTGCATACCAATACCAAAAAATAATAAGTCTGCCTTTCCGTCTGTCTGTCTTGTCTATCCGTCCGTCCGTCTGTCTGTTACTGAACAGTTGAAATTTTTGTGAGAATGGTACAGAACCCTTCGTGCGCAAGTCGGACTAGCATTTTTTTATTAATGTTAAAGGCCATAAGGTTAATTATTACTATTTCTGTAATAAGTTGAATCTGTGTTGGAGTTACAGTTAATAATAACTGCTAAACAATATGCACTACTATTACTCTTTGATCCTAGGACTTTAATTGCGTAATAGGTAACTATAAAATATGTAAATTGAACCATAATGTAGCAATTAACCATGTATGTATACCTACTGTTAGCTAACGTTGTTGTATTCAGAGACTCGATGAAGTTGCTACATACTCTGTAAATATTCCTTAGATATCCATCATACATTACATTCATAACCAGCGAACTTAGAAATATAAGTAGGTGCGTAGGAAGTAGGTAGGCATACCAACACTATTTTTAACCAACTTCAACGGGTTTATTCCAAAGGGATCAAGCTTACCTACACTTACCTATAGGTAAACCTTTTATTGTAAATCTTTCGTGTAGGTATTTCCATTGTAAGTAATTCCAAAAGAAATTATGAAAATGATGACAACTAAAAATTAACCAAAGAACCACTTTAGGTGCTCTATCAATTTGTACCTAGTTCTTTAGAAGCCAATTCTATTGATAGAAGTTCAAAAATTAATAATTTACTGCATTCTGGGATGCCATTCTGCTCATCATTCCGAAGGTTCTCATTAGATCTTCACCAAGATTTTTTGGGGCCAACTCGGGACTTTCACCTTCCAAATAAAAAATAGTTGCTATGGTTCTAATAAAATAAGTAAGGCTGCCTCCTTAGGTAGGTAAGTCAGTTCGAAGCGGAAGTTATAATATAATACACATTGTTCATTTTTCGGCTAGGGTAATTACAATTTGGAAGAGAGTTATCTCTATTATAGACGTTTAAGCTAGACAAGGCTAGACTTCTAGACTGCAAACAGGACATGTTTCGGTATCAACTTCCTCCTTATGGCCAAATATATTATTATTTGTAACAGTATTAAAATATATCTAATTTACATAAGTATTTACACACACTCATTAATAGATATTGGAGCGTCTAAAACCATTGGGTTAATTTACTTAAGATATGTAAGTTATCTTTCTCTAGATATAGGTCTTCTCCGAATTTAGTGAACATAAGAATTTTAAAGCTATAAAAGTAAGTAGGTACCTTATTCATAATAAGTATATAACAATTGTATGTTATAATTACATTAATATATCAATAATGTGTATTCGGTATACTTAATGTAGATGCATTTAGATTATTAAAATAAATATGTAGTGTACGTTACAATAAATAACAAAATTATTTAAATATGTGCCAAACCTAATGTAAATTATAAATGAATTGTAAATAATTTAAAAGTGTAATATAAAGACCAAATTATTTAAGTAGATTTTAACATCAAGTGGTGGTAAAATAAAGAACATAAGTGTCTTATGAGTATTGTATTGACCCTTGACTACTAGTTTCTATACCCCTAGCCTAGAATGTTGTAGTTGTATAGCTCCACTAGGAGACGTAGTAGGTATGGAACTGGGCAGTTAGGAAGCAGGACACTTGGCCAGACTAGATGCAGTGATTGATAACTTGATGACAGGTGAAGTAGAAGGCTCACGGAGCGGTGCTGAAGGTTGGGGAGAAGCAAGATGACATCATCGTTATATTACAAAAAAGACTTGGATGAGAATGGCACGGGATCGGACGGGGTGGCACTGACGGCACATATAAGTAGAAACAAGCTGTGGACGATGATGTTAACTAAAAATATGAATACTTACGAATTTGATTCCGAAATAAGTGCATTAAGCATTTTGAAAAAAAAACTTGCATAAGAGTATTCATGAATTAAATGTAGCTAAGTGCACGGGCATCTGTAGTCGCACAGTGAATTAGATAGACGTATACCTACACAGATCAGATAGATAAATGTTCAGATATGTATCTGTGTATACCGACCAGTGTGGAAAATACGAACAACAGGTACATACCATACATACAAACGTTTTAATTTGGAAATTGACATAAACCGTAATCTCGTTTTTCTCCCTGCGTCCTGTCAATGTCTTCCGTTCTATGCCTTAATAGATCACACAAGAAATAATTGATTAAATTGGACCCAGGATTCATTAATCAGAATGGTAGACGTGACCTGAATGGAAAACATCCATCGGATTTATTTATTTCCATGTTCTTGAATTTATTTACACGCAATTTGAGGGAGACGTGCCTTAACTGGTTATTAGAACGAAATATCTGAGCACTTCATTGATACTGTACTGTAGGTACGTACCTATCTCGTCTCTCGATGGAGCACTTTCGTATTCTTATAAGTATTTTTCCAAAAAAAATATTTAAACTTTGATTTCACTTTTATAAATCGGTTAAAAATGGAATATTTTATTGCAGGTAGAACCCGTACAACCCCTGATGTAACTGAACTATCGATACCTATTAATTATTATAGCGCAGCGTCCCAACTTGACGGCCACATTTAGGGTCTGCTGTGCCTACCACCAGGCCACTCCCAAGAGCACTTTTCGGTATCAGTTATAGACAGATCGTGTCCCCAAACGCTAGTAGGTATTCGGTCTAGGAAGGCAGGCGGGTTTTACTACAGGTAGTGGATATGGGATTAACAGGTACTATGATATAAACACGGCTGAGCAAAATGATTACTTAGTTCATTTGGGGCTAGATGGCGTTGTGTGTTGTTCACAGAATGTATGTATGAATGTATTTGCTTGTTCTTAGTGCAACGTTTGGCCATCGTCCATCAAAGGGGCAATGCGACTAGCGTCATGAGAACCTTTGCACATGGCACGATTAGCCCTGCTCGCATCGTGTTCAAACACTGGCGAGTCAGCCTACTATGATGGACCGCACCGCTCGCCGATATTAATACTGTGACACAAACGGTGGGTATACTCTATACACCAATGACGATGTTCTTATCTTTGGTATACATCCACCTTTTAATTTTTTGTACAATCAACAAAGAAAACCTGGGCAAAAAACACTGAATAGGTTCTTCGAATCTTCATAGCGATTAGTTGCAACAAGGCATCCATATCTTAAATTTACTTTTTCTCCATCCACGCCCTCTGTAGGTAGAAGTACCTACATTATACAGCAATATAAACGATAAGGAACGATATTTTTGTCATATCATTGGGACAGTGACAAATTACGAGCACCAAGGCTCCCCATCCTTTACCAACATACGTGATAGAGCTTCATGGTGAGCAAGTCGTTTGGGTTTGTATCTTGTAGAGCGTTACGTCATATTGCGATAAAAATGTAAACGACATTCGTTCAATAGTAAAATTATACTAAAATGTAAATTAATTTAGTTTTAGTTTCGTCTATTATGCGGAACAAACTATAGAATAAATTACACGCGAGAACAGCTATAGATTTCCGCAAATAGGTACAACGTTTGAGGAACACTTCCTTACGTTCCTTAGTATCAAGTTGTTGTCGAAAATTAACTACTTCGGACCGGTTTAATTAACACGCCCTCTAATTTAAATGTCAAACGTTGATTTTAAACTAGTATTGTACGGTACAAAACTGGAATCCTTTCTTATCTCTCTGGTTGTTTAACATGATATTGTAACGTGGTTCATTTAGGTAACCGTTATTCCTAAATTAACCATAATGCACCTAGTTCCTAGACTTGATGGTCTAGCTAGAGGGCCTAGAGACTAAGGCCAGTAAGTAACTAAATGAATAAACCTTAGGTAAAAATAAAGCCATATAGCTGACGAATATTTATCTCTGCATCTAGATGCACTCTTACGATTGGTAAATCTAGAATACAAAGTTCTATAAATATACTTTACAAAGTTACAATACTTACAAAAATCACAAAGGACACCCCCAATAAAAAATAATCAGCCAAGCTGCCGTAGGCGTATACAATAATATATACCTACCATAGGTACCTATGCAAAACTAAATCTATAAAAGGTTGTCCCGACTGGCTGTCTGACTGATGGATCAACGCACAGCCTAATCCGCTGATAGTAGAGAGCTGAAGTTAGGACAGTGTGTTCTATAAATGATGTTTTTTGAAATTCACACGGAATCGGATTTAAAAGTAGGTGAAACCGCAGGACATAATTTGCCTCGGTCATACATAATGCCTTACTGGGCGAGACACAGAATTCCTTAAATTATGTGATTAACTAATTTAATTGGGTTAATTAGAAACGTTTTATTAATAAGCTCGTTATACTTTATTTACCGCGTTCCTACGTCGTCGTGTCTTAATTTATAATGACTAGGTTTTCCAATAGTACCTTCTTAAGTAATTTATAATATCTTCTATACAAAATTAATTACCTAGTCTAGATATACAAACAAAATATGTTTTTTACGTATTATTATACTCTTTCATTAGTTTTTGTATTCTTGGAAAAACTAGTTTGTAAGCTTCCTTGGCATGCAAGAAATCGATATGATTAAAACGTACATCAGAGATTTTATAAAAATCAACAATATTTTTTAGCCTTTTCTTTATATATTTTACATTTTTCTCGGTAGCTAGCCAATCGTTACTGCTGTACAAAATGGCAACTGGCGCACTCACTAAGTCTAAACGGTACCTCGGGGGACGCTTGGTTCCATACAACTCTAAGTTTTTTGAGGTACCATGATCAAATTTTTGAAAACCCTTAAACGCGTTTGTCTGGGCGTAATGTTCGAGTTGTTTCGTGGCCGAAGCCGAAGGCGAATGAGCATATATCACAGGCAAGTTGGTTAAATTCAATTGATTATAGTTAAATCCGCACATTGTAAAAATTATACTACTACAAATAATTCTAGCTAATTCGAAATCACCACAAATATTGTACACAAAACTATCACGTAAAATACTTCTAGCTAAAAACTCGTAAACCCCGGATTGTTTGAGCAAAGCAAATGCTCTGTCTGGGCGAGGATTAGTTAGATATTTTATCAACAACAACACAGGACTTTTGACATCCATAAGAGCCGCCACGGGTGCAAGAGCGATCACCAATTTTATTTTCTCGTTGTAGTCCGGTTTTTCTGATGCCATTACAAAAAACACAGTACATCCTTGCGAATGACAAACGTAGGATAGACGAGTCGCACTTGTAGTATACAACACGTAATCGATCATAGCTGGGAGATCGTAGTATCCGATCTCAGACCACGTGAAGTCCCAGAAAGGTTCTGTATTTGGAGACATGCGCATGTGGAATCTGGAGTATTTGGTACCCCTAGCATTTCCGATCCAGACATCGTATCCTTCTGCTGCCAGGAGGTAAGCTAATCCCCTCTGAGGTCCCGGTGTCACCCAATCATCCCCGCTCATGAGCAGGCCATGCATGAGAAAAACTGGCGGCCCCCGTGATGGGATTCTAAACATAGTCAGCATATATCCATCCTCTGTTATTATTTGATGTTTTTCGACCGGAAATCTGTATTTAATAAGCAATCCGTCTACATCCAAATGCATGTCTTCTAGATGAGAACTATTGGTTAACTGTTGAACACTACGTCTTTTGAAAATTTGTCCGATTATCATAGGAGCTATTTCCAGTGTTGTCGTCCAGGCTTTCATTAAGTCATTTTCATATTTGTTATTGGCTTTGATTGCGAACACATTCACTACCGATAAAAATGAAATGTAAGCGAAAGGCACTCTCATATCCGAACAAACGAAAGATTATTGAGTAAACAAAGACGGTAGCGAACTCACGCCCTTATCGCTGTCGATAAACAAACGCTTTAAAAATTGCTTCGTTGTTAATATTGTATTTATATCTGCCATCACCTTGAATAATTTATTTCATACATAATGTAGCGGTTGACTGGATCTTTGTCACCATTTGGCGACCTCTGTGGCGCGTCGTGGGAAGGCAGACTGCAATGCAGGAGGTTGCGGGATCGATTCCCGCCGGGTCTGCTGCCGTCCGTTCCCGTCCCGGTCCTGGGTGTTTTCTATGTAAGTATCCTAAGAATGTATTTACAAAAAAAAAAGGTATAATATGTAGTGTATCCGTTGTCTAGTACCCATAGGACAAGCCTAGCGCTTAGTTTGGGGCTAGATTGCGCTGTGTGTAACGTCTTGCAATATTTAAATATATATTAATAATACATATTTAAAGTTAATGGAATAGGTTACATTAACTGGTTAAACCTAACATCAATTATACCTGCCTATCTTCTTCCTAAAAATTCTTTGATCGTCACAGTAGAAATAAACGAAGATCGGGCTTTCATGAGTACAGTATGACTAGGTGGGTAGTATATAGGACTCCCCTTGTTTGTAGCGTATGTAGTTACACACACCAGAAACTGAGAGCTGGATTTTTATGTGCCGGGTATGTACCTACCTACCTAAATGAGACTAGCCACGGTAGCTATCGTGGACGCTCCGAAACTGCTTTCCGGTAAAGTGGGCTACCGAACTGATGAGCTAGACTAAAATAGGGTGAGCCTAGACGTAAAGGTCGGTGAGTGTAGAAAGAAGGATGTGTGTGGAACAATAACTAAAACATTGGTTTAACTTTTACGCCGCGCCGTGTTTAAATGTTTTAAAACTACCTATCTACAGTTAGTCCATTAGCTCACCAAACTATATTTATTTTGTTAGGTACGTGCCAGCAGGAACACTAGAGATTACCCTACTTTACTGTCTATTCATTTATCTTTCATTAATTAGGAATTCTTATCTACACCGCCCCTAACTGCGCGACGTATAAGTTTAAAATATTCAGTTTGTGTCGGGTGCCCGCCCTGCCCGTTATACGCACACAGCAACTTTGTTCTAGTTGGCCTGTGCCGAAAAATATCGAAACAGATAGAAGATGAAAAAGTTATATTCCCGCGCTGTCAACTTTTGAATAACGTCAGTGTCAACAGTGAGGCAGCAAGGAGCGTTCGATAAAATAGAGTTCACTTTAGGTTATCATCCGCTAGGAGTATAAGTGTTCGGTGGTTATCATGACTGATAATTACCGGCTTGTTTTATGAAATAAAATCCGTCTCAGTATTCAATCGAAGGAATCATTGAATCAATGATGTTTAGTAAAGTGGCAAATTATTCCTATTGTACATTATCTCGGCAATATGGAGGATATTCTTCAAAGTTCTTAGGTAATCAACTGTTCAGATTGCAAGCCAAAATCGACCCTAAGGTATGTCTATTGATAACACCAAATTGATTTGTTTTGGTAGGTACATAACCTAACCACAAACTTTTAATACCTAATTTTATAATAGTTCAAATTGTTTAAATGTGCTATATTTTCCACTACAATTAGAACTAGTGTACGGTCTTGTGGTCTACTATTTTAACTTCACGTAAGTAGTTTCATAAACTTATTTGTATTGTTATTTACATGATAAAATCAAATGAGAGAACTTAGGTTCCATTTGAGAACCGGAGACACGTTTCCATCCCGCACATTTATGCAATACTATTAGGCATATAACGAAATAATAAACATATCCACTTAACTCTTGTTTGTTATTGCATTATCTTTTTATCAGTTTTGAGGTCAGTGTTTTAATGTTTATAACGTTTTATTGAAGCCAGTTCAGTTCAGTCTCATATCGAACCTCAATAGGTTAAATTGTATCAATATACTTATTGGTTATGAGTATTCAGACTAGTTCAGTACTGATTCAGTGATTCAAAGAGAAGTCCTTGTAAAATACCCGAAACCTAGTGATTTTAATCAGAATAGTTGGTAAGTTTAAGCAGTTATTAAGGAAATGAAATATGTGCTTGTATGACATGTGGTCTAAGATATAGCACTCTTCCTTTGAACACACATGTGAAAGTTAGAAGACAAAATCTTACGATCTATCTTATTTAGAGGCTTCATTGATTTAAGTAATTGTAATAAGCATAAAATATACTTTCAATTAACATAAAAACTGCAATTTTCAGAAACATTTTATAAGAAATCTACACTGCACATCCATCATGAGCAGCCAGCTTTTAAACGGAAACCTGTGGGACACAGATCCTGAACTCTTTGACCTGATAACTAAAGAGAAGCAACGGCAAAGGTCTGGGCTCGAGATGATTGCCTCTGAGAACTTTACTTCAGTTCCAGTACTACAGTGTATGAGCTCTAGTCTCCATAACAAGTATTCAGAAGGCATGCCACATAATAGGTATGTTTGTTATAAACTAGCTGACCCGACAGACGTTGTCCTGTCATTTAGTATAAAAAAATGGCTATCTATCTTCATACCAAAATTCATCAAAATCGGTTCAGGATTTTTTCTTTCATAAGAACCTTCTCCTGACAATAGCAAACACAACAAAAAAAGAATTATCGAAATCGGTCCAGTCGTTCACGCATGATGTTGTGACAACGGAAAACGGGTTTCATTTTTATATATACTAGCTGACCCGACAGACGTTGTCCTGTCGTTTAGTATAAAAAAATAAAATTCATCAAAATCGGTTTAGCATTTTTTCTTTCATAAGAACCTTCTCCTGACAATAGCAAACACAACAAAAAAAGAATTATCGAAATATGTCTAAAAGTTTAAGTGTGATGCCGTGACCAAGGGAAATAGGGATTGATTTTTATATAATAGACTAGCTGACCCGACAGACGTTGTCCTGTCGTTTAGTATAAAAAAATAAAATTCATCAAAATCGGTTTAGCATTTTTCCTTTTATAAGAACCTTCTCCTGACAATAGCAAACACAACAAAAAAAGAATTATCGAAATATGTCTAAAAGTTTAAGTGTGATGCCGTGACCAAGGGAAATAGGGATTGATTTTTATATAATAGACTAGCTGACCCGGCGAACTTCGTACCACCTTAGCGTAAATTTTCTGAGAGATTTTCTTAATATTTTTTTCCGTAAGAACCTTCTCCTGACAATAGCAAACACAACAAAAAAAGAATTATCGAAATCGGTTCAGCCGTTCACGCGTGATGTCGTGACAACGGAAAACGTTTCATTTTTATATATAAGAAGAAGAAGAAGATATCTGCTTATTTACTTAGTCTCAATTCCTTAGGTACTTATATTGGAATAAAAAGTAGCCTGTGTGTAAATCCAGGCCGCCAGCTATACATACAAAGTTTCATTTAAAGCAGTCCCACCATTCTTGAGTTATTAAAAAACTAGCTGCGTCCCGCGGTTTCCCCCGCGTTAGTCCCGATCCCGTTGGAATATCAGGATCAAAAGTAGCCTATGTTACTCGGGGTGAATTTAGCTTTCTAATGGTGAAAGATTTTTTGAAATCGGTCTAGCGGTTTCAGAGATGACCCCCAATACACATACATACATACATGTTACCAACGTTACCTCTTTATAATATTAGTATAGATTGAAGAAGTTCAACATTGTGCATTTTACACTAGGAGAGATATAGCTTAAGTCCTGGAGTTCCAGCCTTAGTCTAATAATATCTTTAAATGAGAAAGAAACTTTGTCAGTTTATGTTTTGAATTTTGAAGTAAACTACTTTTCCTATTTAGAGAAGTTATTCTTACCTACAATTCTAATACCAGTTGATTTTATTTCAGATACTATGGTGGCAATGAATTTATTGATGAAATTGAAATAATGGCTCAGAAGCGTTCACTTGCTGCATATAGACTGAACCCTGAAGAATGGGGTGTAAATGTTCAGCCTTATTCAGGTAAATACAATTTATAATTATAAAATATCCAAGGTTGTGTTAATTTCCAAAATTAATTATTATTACTCTTCATAATCCTGCCCTTATCCCAAATTGTTTGGAGTCAGCACAGAGGTCAACCCGTCATTGAGCATACCTACTGTATATAAAAATATTTGGCAATATTTTGACAGCTACTTGCCTGCCTACCAACCCTCCTTGGGACCAAGCAGTTCACATGAAATCAAAATTTTATATCCTATAAAATTTATTATACCCGTCACCGCACTGGGGAGAACTTTAGGCGCCTGCCTGAAGTCTCCCACCAGATGCCTTAGTCGCTTCTACGACACCCACGGGAAGAGATACCTAGGATAACCCTATTTAATGCCTAGCCTACATGGAGTATCGAGTATACCCAGGCTACATAGAGCTAAAAGAGAAATTATTATTGTTACCTATCCAAACTGTACTAAAGTTAAAAGTTTTTCTGAAAAGAGCATTATTAACATAACAGTAAAGTATATTCCACAATGGTTTGGTTACTTTATTGGTTAATAGGTACCTATTATTCTCTTATCTTGTTGTTATTTTTAACCTTACTGTTGCTTACTACTGATTACGTCAATTAGGTTGAGAAAAATATACCTACTTACCTAATAGGTCAATATTATATTAATTCAAAAGATATACTAGTCTAAGTTCTAACTAGTGTCTTAGAAAAAACGTAGTTTTTTCAAAATCATATCTGTCTGTTTATCATACGTATAGCTAACTAGCTATGCAAATAAAAACGCCTGAAATAAAATCACTATTAGATACATAGGTACTAGAAAGGTCAGAGTATACTATAGTAAATCAAAATCCAACGAGTAGAACTTGCAGTACTACCTATTCTACGAATATTTGTAAACTCTTGGCACGCTGCGTTACAACTTACAGTATAGCAATACGTGACTTGACTCCCCGTACCTATACCTTCTACATCCAGACTAACACGAGTAAAACCGCGACACGCAGCTAGTTCCCACCTCAAGACGTGTTTGTCCCTGTAGGTTCGCCCGCCAACTTCGCCGTGTACACGGCGGTGGTGGAGCCCCACGGACGCATCATGGGCCTCGACTTGCCGGACGGCGGTCACCTCACCCACGGCTTCTTTACCGCCACTGCCAAGATCTCTGCCACCTCTATTTTCTTCGAGAGCATGCCATACAAGGTATAGTATACTACTAGCTGACCCGGCAAACGTTGTTTTGCCTTATAAATTATAGATAATAGCCGATTCTCAGACCTACTGAATACGCATATAAAATTTGGTAAAAATCGGTCGCGCCGTTTCGGAGGAGTACGGTAACTAACATTGTGACATGGAAATTTTATATATTAGAAGATAGATAATACCGTCAGGTCAATACTGACATCGTACAAGGTATAGTATCGGTATTCCTTGGCACGATGAACGTTTGACCTTGGTTGTTGCAGTGACCAGTGGTTTCGGAGATTACCCCAAACATACATTCCCTCTTTATAATATTAGTATAGAAATGCATCGACGTAAAAAATTACCAGTCTACCCAGCCGACGTCACGGTAATTTCCTGGATATGCATTTTTCATTATTCGTTTCTTCTTCCTATACCGACGTAGTTTACAAAATAAGCGTCAAATGTTGAAGTTCTTGAAAACAACAATATCCGCTTTAATTGGCTTGTTTCTTAACAATCGTCTGATAAACATACGTATACTGTTACTGTAACAAAAAAAATGTTATCAAACCCACTATCATGGCCAGTGATGTGGCTTGTTTTAGATGGGCCTTCTTTGATTTTTTAGGGTTCCGTACCCAAAGGGTAAAAACGGGACCCTATTACTGAGACTTCGCTGTCTGTCTGTCTGTCTGTCTGTCTGTCTGTCCGTCCGTCCGTCCGTCCGTCTGTCACCAGGCTGTATCTCATGAACCGTAATAGCTAGACAGTTGAAATTTTCACAGAAGATGTATTTCGGTTGCCGCTACAACAACAAATACTAAAAACAAAATAAAACAAATATTTAAGAGGGGCTCCCATACAACAAACGTGTTTCAAAAACTACAAGGGAATCGAGTAGGTCGTGGAATTCAAAATGGCCGCCCTGTCTGTCAAATATACCAGTCTGCCTTCTCTTACCAAAGAGTTTCTTATAAGTTTCAGATTTTCTTTGTGCCAAAGTTTTTTTTTTCTTTTTTTTTGAGTAGTGTGGTCGTATGAAAGGATCGAAGCTAAATATTTCACATTTTGCTATCAAATTTAAAAATTAGATGTAAATCATTTTAGGGTTCCGTACCCAAATGTCATAGTGGTACGGAACCCTTCGTGCGCGAGTGTCGCACTTGCCCGGTTTTCATGGCTACAAAGTGTGAGGGTAAATTACCTTGAGTTTGAAGCAAAAGCGAGATGTAACGTACTTATGCTAAAGCTTATGGTGCTTATGTCATTTGAAATGAGAGCATTTAATGTCAAATGTCAAAATTTTCACCAATTTTTTTTTAAACAAGGCGCTTGTCTTGTTTGGTAACATTTCTCTGATAATTGCGCAAAAAATATCGTTTTTATCAAAAAAAATATGGAATCAAACAGTTTGGATTTTCTGAAAAATATCAATTTTAAACTAAAATCTTGATTGTAATGTTATTTATCTTGTGTACTGAATAAATAAAATAATCGCATGCCACACTGGGTTAACGTAATTCGCGTAAACAGTTTCGCTTTTAAAACATTTGACCCGTAGCGCCCTTCATGCTCAGTTGATCTGACCTTATTAGATAACTTTACTACCAGCCTACGATACCAACAACAACATGGTTCTAACTCATTGAAATATTATGTACTAGCAGATTCCCGCGGTTTCACCCGCGTAAGTCCCGATTCCGCGGGAATATCGGGATCAAAAGTAGCCTATGTTACTCAGGGTGAATGTAGCTTTCTAATGGTGAAAGAATTTTTGAAATCGGTCCAGTAGTTTCGGAGATTACCCCCAATATACATACATACATGTTACCAACGTTACCTCTTTATAATATTAGTATAGATAGAAGAATAGACTAGTACTAGAGGTAATGTCTCAAAGATATTCCATGTTCCTTTTACGCAAAATAAATATACTGCAGCGGTGTGACAATATTGATACTTCTACCGTATAATGAAATAAACATCGCTGGCGGCGCTAAGATGGAGTCGACGAATAACGATGAAACCGTCAAAACTCAAAAGCATCATTGAGTTTGCGGCAGCGTTACCGTATTGACTATTGACTGTATACTGTCTTCCTTATGATGTCATATCTACTGTTTTAATGTTGAGATCCATGTTCTAACTAAATGGAGTACCTAATGATCTTCTCCAAAATTACTACTACACTAGCAGCGCCCCGCGGATGTCCTGGTCTCGTGGGAATATCGGGATAAAAAATAGCCTATGTGTTCAGGTGTCCGATACCAAGTTTAATCGCAATCGGTTCATTGGTTTCGAGCGAGCGAAGCGAGTGACTTCGCTTTTTTCAAGTCTGACAAGAAAATTCTACTTCTATCTGTAGAATGAGCCCTTTATCTACAAGGTATAGTTTGCACAAAACTTGATGGCCCCTGTGATCTAGGCGCGGGTAGTTGCGCAGAACGCGAATTATAGATGCGTCAGGTAAAGGGGCGGTCGTCGGGAGGGGACCGACCCTCCCCGCGCGTCGCTGGTTCCCCGCGACCATCCCGCAACGCATACAGCTGTGTGAGTGCTACGTTCGCGTACTAAACACATGCGCGTTTTCGTCTCGAAGTACAGGCGATAACTAAAGTTGTTTTATTTTTTTTTATTCGTTGTTGTTATTATTTTTTGTTAAAGTTATTCGTTATTTTTGCTAGGTAATTATTAATTTATTATGGAAGGTGTAACACCTTTACGCAAATAAAAACGATGTCTATAAACCCGTGTTTTTATTCATAAGTGGGTACCTAACATACCTAAGTTTGTAATATTTTGTTATATTTTTGTACCCTATACCCTGTGTTACTCAGGTATAATAGTGGCTACAACGCAGGACAACCGCGGCGCGGGCGCGGCGGTGTCTATAGGGTCAGAGGTGTATCTGGGTTAATTATACTGTACTCGACTGTACCTGCGCGGGTTCGTACTTCAGCCTATCTTCAAAGCAGAACTTAATGGCCATTAAGTTCTGTGCGAACTATACCTACATGTCGCTCTCCAAGAATCACCTTTTCGTCAATAACTTCTCACTTAAAAAATCTTCTACTTTTTAGGGTGGCACCTTTGCAGGACCTTTCCAATAAGTAGTTCTGCGCACAGTAGACCTTGCGAGCAGTATTAGTATCAGTAGGATTATGTTAGGTGATCATGCCATAGTGTCAACATAGTGCAGACAGGGATAATTTAGTCGCGTTTGTCCAGTCCATTTTAAATACTTTGCGATGACATTTTTTTACTTTTAAACGGCATATACTCTGTTTTTGATAGCTTTATTGCTTAAGAAATATAAGAGTAAATAAGATCATTAAAGGAAACGTAGAACGATCGATAATTCTTTTATTATAATTTTGTGTTTATTCTGTTTCGTATTCGTGAAGACCTGTAATTGGCTTTATATTACCTAAGATATCATTAAGTTGTAATAGCTGTTGGTTTTCCAAATAAAATAAATAAAAAAATAATAATAACAAACAAACAATGTTATAAATATTATTTATTACAATATCATTTCCTAAGTAATTGACGTCAACACTTGAAAATAATACGATGTTACAAAAATACCTACGAATAATTTCAACGTTACGAATTATTTACGTTTTATTTGAAGTTGAACATGCTATTTTATTTTGTTGGTTTGGGCACTTCAAAATTCTATTTTTTATGAAATATCTTCGCTGCAAGGGCAAGGAACGTAAGAACAGAATGAAGAAGGTATACATAGTACCAAGAAATCTAAAGTAGGCGTGGCCGGTAAAGAAGTGATGTGATTAGGTCTTAAGAGCCCTGCTAAACTCAAAATCCATGTCGGGTTCATCGAAAATTGTTGCCTGAAAGAGATCGCTCTAAGCGATAAGGTCGCCCATTTGTATGTTTTTACTTTGATACTTTCCGTGTATCCGTCTTACTTTGATGTATACTAATTGTATTTGTTTTGTTGTGCAAATAAAGTATTAATCTACCTATATCTATCTAATTACAGGTGGACCAAACCACTGGTCTGATAGACTACGACCAGCTGGCGGCGACGGCCAAGCTGTTCAAGCCGAAGGTGATCATAGCCGGGATGAGCTGCTACTCGCGCTGTCTTGACTACAAGCGGTTCAGGCAGATCGCAGACGAAAATGGCGCCTTCTTGATGGCAGATATGGCACATATTTCTGGATTGGTCGCTGCAGGTGGGTTAACTGTTTATGATTCCTTTTATAGGTACAAGTAACTTTAAGGTCAGTGTGCTTCGTGTTAGACTGCATCAATACTTACCATCAGGCCTAAAAAAATTTAAAGCCTTTTTACCGACTTCAACAGAAGGAGTAGGTTCTCAATTCGACCATCTTTTTTTGTCTATTCACAGATAACTTCACCGTTAATGAACCGATTATAAATGTTATATTTTTATTTGGAAGGTAAGAGTCCCGAGTTGGTCCCATAAAAATGGGAATTGTTGTGGAACTTCGGAGTGATGAGCAGAATAGTTCCACAGAGAGTAGCAAATTGCTTACTTTTGGACCAGTAGAATCAGACCTTGGGATTAATAAAGGTCCTGGAACCTTATCATCAGAAAACTCCTCAATTATTAAAGTTATGGCTAGAATTTTGATGATCTTTAGTGGCAGTAAACTAGCAACTTTCGCAAAAAAAAAACACACAGCGCAATCCAGCCCCAAACGAAGCACTAGGCTTGTACTATGGGTACCAGACAACGGATTTACTACATATTATAGTTGAAAGTACACTAAAAAGGGTGGATTTTTTTGTGACTACATAATTCAATGGAAGAGATCGCTTTTAGCGATAAGGCTGCCCATTGTACCTATTTTAAAATTAGCTGTAAGGTTTTGTTTTTGTAATGTGTTTTTGTAAATTTTTGGTGCAATAAAGTTTTTATCTATCTATCTATCTATCGTAAAACTGACGTGTAGTATATTGCTTTTTGAAAAAATGCTTTCAAAAACTTTAGTACCCGGCGGGACTACGAGGCCTTACTCGCAAGAACACACGAAGAGGTGCTTTCTTAAATTCGACCCGGCTGGAGGGCTACCCGTGGCGAAGCGGTTAACGCGTTGGTTCGGATTACCAACAGTACTAAAGTTTTTGAAAGCATTTTTTCAAAAAGCAGTATTCCTAAGTGTGGATTAACACTGAGAAATAATGTTTACGTGTTGTATATTTCCCAGGTATAATCCCCAGTCCGTTCGAGTACTGCGACATCGTGTCCACGACAACGCACAAGACGCTGCGCGGTCCGCGCGCCGGCGTCATCTTCTTCCGCAAGGGGGTTCGCTCGGTCAAACCTAATGGTAACTCTATTATTTATCCCGATCCCGTGGGAATATCGGGATCAAAAGTAGCCTATGTTACTCAGGGTGAATATAGCTTTCTAATGGTGAAAGAGTTTTTGAAATCGGTCCAGTAGTTTCGGAGATTACCCCCAATATACATACCTACATACATACATGTTACCAACGTTACCTCTTCTTTATAATAATAGTATAGATTTACTAGCTGCGTCCCGCGGTTTCACCCGCTTAAATCGCGATCCCGTGGGAATATCGGGATCAAAAGTTGCCTATAACCTTCCTGAATAAATGTACTATCCAACACTGAAAGAATTTTTCAAATAGGACCAGCGGTTTCTGAGATTAGCGTGTTCAAACAAACAAACTCTTCCGCTTTATAATCTCTTATATATAAAATTTCCATGTCACAATGTTAGTTACTGTACTCCTCCGAAACGGTGCGACCGAATTTTACCAAATTTTATATGCGTATTCAGTAGGTCTGAGAATCGGCTACTATCTATAATTTATAAGGCAAAACAACGTTTGCCGGGTCAGCTAGTATTAGTATAGATTTACACTTACCAATAAATATATCAGAATATCACAGCGCCACCCACCCCCGAAGTAAGCAACTTACGGCCGAATACTGAAACGCCAATCAAAATTCGAGTCGAGTCAAATCGAGTTGGTCATGGAATTCAAAATGGCTGCCCTATCTGTCAAATATATTAGTCTGCCTTCACAGACCAAAGAGTTTCTTATAAGTTTCAGATTTTCTTTGAATCAAAGTTGTTGTAAACCATTTTAGGGTTCCGTCCCCAATTGCGATAGTGGTACGGAACCTTTTGTGCGCGAGTTTCGCACTTGGCCGGGTTTTTTATACACTTGGAATCCATACAATCCATCCCTATTGGCGAAAATACAGCCTGAAAATACATACAGCCAATATGTTTCCAGGTACTAAAGTGATGTACGATTTGGAAGACAAGATAAACAAGGCTGTGTTCCCGGGACTGCAGGGCGGACCTCACAACCACGCCATCGCCGGCATCGCCACCGCGATGAAACAGGCCACCACACCAGAGTTCGTCGACTATCAGAAACAGGTCGGTTTGTTTGATGTGATAGCGTTGCCAGTACAATATGACTAACGAAATTATTAGGTCACTATAACACAATAGCAAAGAAAAAAGTTATTTTTCTTTAAGGGTGTTTACAAAAAAGCAAAAAAAGAGACTTCCTGCACTTTCCGCCAGCAATATAGGGCAATTTGGGCCACTATCACCAGAACCATTTAAATGGGCCTTCAGGGTGATATCCTAAACCATAGAAGATAGCGAAAAATGCTGAAAGAAGTTGCGTCCCCGATTTTGACAATAACTAAAATGGCATTATTAGATTTTTGAAAAATTAATTACCCTAGCCAGGAATCGAACCTTGTCTTTTTGCAAAAAAATAAACGTCCTATATTATTGTACCGATCGATAGTGTTGCTGATAATGATCAAATCCTGGAAACAAACATAATATGGTAAATCAAGACAAATGTCTATTTTTAATAAAAACATTTAATTACACCAATAAATAATCTAACTGTGATATCCATCACTACTTCCAACGAGTTTCAAAGCTTATGCTTCGAACTGTGGACGAAAATTTTAAAATTAGAACATGATCTGTAATGGTGATAAATGCTAGTGCAGTCGTTCAAATCGAGTAGGTCGTTGTAATAGGTACGGGGAACGCTCGAGTACTTATACCAAATACTTTAGTGTTCCATATTTTTATTAAAAAGAGCCATTTCTCTCGATTTACCACACTATGTTTGTTTCCAGGATTTGATCTTTATCAACAACACTATCGATCGGTATAATAATATAGGATGTTTATTTTGTTGCAAAAAGACAAGGTTCGATTCCTGGCTAGGGTAATGAATTTTTCAAAAATCTAATAATGCCATTTTAGTTTTTGCTAAAATCGGGTACGCGACTCCTCTCAGCATTTTTCGCTACCTATCTCTTATAGTTTAGGATATCCCCCTAAAGGCCCATTTAAATGGTTCACCCTGTATAATGTACATAAAATCATTTTAGAATTGTAACAATTTGAATTTCGGGTACAACAGAAAGAGTGACGAATTTGATTACAACTCCATATGAGTATCTGTTTGTAATGCGCTAAATATCATGCGTATGATACACCTACAGGTAATCAAGAACGCGCAGCGGCTATGCACCGGGCTGATAGCGCGCGGCTACAGCATCGCCACCGGCGGCACCGACGTGCACCTCGCGCTCGTCGACCTCCGCACCAAGCAGCTCACCGGCGCGCCCGCCGAGCGCCTGCTGGAGCTCTGCAGCATCGCCTGCAACAAGAACACCGTGCCGGGCGACAAGAGCGCCTTGCATCCCAGCGGGCTGAGGCTAGGTAGGTTCATCTCTCAATATGCGGAAGGCTCCCCGGACACTGGAGAGAGTCCTGGAGCTCTGCAGCATCGCCTGCAACAAGAACACCGTGCCGGGCGACAAGAGCGCCTTGCATCCCAGCGGGCTGAGGCTAGGTAGGTTCATCTCTCAATATGCGGAAGGCTCCCCGGGGACTGGAGAGAGTCCTGGAGCTCTGCAGCATCGCCTGCAACAAGAACACCGTGCCGGGCGACAAGAGCGCCTTGCATCCCAGCGGGCTGAGGCTAGGTAGGTTCATCTCTCAATATGCGGAAGGCTCCCCGGGGACTGGAGAGAGTCCTGGAGCTCTGCAGCATCGCCTGCAACAAGAACACCGTGCCGGGCGACAAGAGCGCCTTGCATCCCAGCGGGCTGAGGCTAGGTAGGTTCATCTCTCAATATGCGGAAGGCTCCCCGGGGACTGGAGAGAGTCCTGGAGCTCTGCAGCATCGCCTGCAACAAGAACACCGTGCCGGGCGACAAGAGCGCCTTGCATCCCAGCGGGCTGAGGCTAGGTAGGTTCATCTCTCAATATGCGGAAGGCTCCCCGGGGACTGGTGAGAGTCCTGGAGCTCTGCAGCATCGCCTGCAACAAGAACACCGTGCCGGGCGACAAGAGCGCCTTGCATCCCAGCGGGCTGTGAGGCTAGGTAGGTTCATCTCTCAATATGCGGAAGGCTCCCCGGGGACTGGAGAGAGTCCTGGAGCTCTGCAGCATCGCCTGCAACAAGAACACCGTGCCGGGCGACAAGAGCGCCTTGCATCCCAGCGGGCTGAGGCTAGGTAGGTTCATCTCTCAATATGCGGAAGGCTCCCCGGACACTGGAGAGAGTCCTGGAGCTCTGCAGCATCGCCTGCAACAAGAACACCGTGCCGGGCGACAAGAGCGCCTTGCATCCCAGCGGGCTGAGGCTAGGTAGGTTCATCTCTCAATATGCGGAAGGCTCCCCGGACACTGGAGAGAGTCCTGGAGCTCTGCAGCATCGCCTGCAACAAGAACACCGTGCCGGGCGACAAGAGCGCCTTGCATCCCAGCGGGCTGAGGCTAGGTAGGTTCATCTCTCAATATGCGGAAGGCTCCCCGGGGACTGGAGAGAGTCCTGGAGCTCTGCAGCATCGCCTGCAACAAGAACACCGTGCCGGGCGACAAGAGCGCCTTGCATCCCAGCGGGCTGAGGCTAGGTAGGTTCATCTCTCAATATGCGGAAGGCTCCCCGGGGACTGGAGAGAGTCCTGGAGCTCTGCAGCATCGCCTGCAACAAGAACACCGTGCCGGGCGACAAGAGCGCCTTGCATCCCAGCGGGCTGAGGCTAGGTAGGTTCATCTCTCAATATGCGGAAGGCTCCCCGGGGACTGGAGAGAGTCCTGGAGCTCTGCAGCATCGCCTGCAACAAGAACACCGTGCCGGGCGACAAGAGCGCCTTGCATCCCAGCGGGCTGAGGCTAGGTAGGTTCATCTCTCAATATGCGGAAGGCTCCCCGGGGACTGGAGAGAGTCCTGGAGCTCTGCAGCATCGCCTGCAACAAGAACACCGTGCCGGGCGACAAGAGCGCCTTGCATCCCAGCGGGCTGAGGCTAGGTAGGTTCATCTCTCAATATGCTGAAGGCTCCCCGGGGACTGGTGAGAGTCCTGGAGCTCTGCAGCATCGCCTGCAACAAGAACACCGTGCCGGGCGACAAGAGCGCCTTGCATCCCAGCGGGCTGTGAGGCTAGGTAGGTTCATCTCTCAATATGCGGAAGGCTCCCCGGGGACTGGAGAGAGTCCTGGAGCTCTGCAGCATCGCCTGCAACAAGAACACCGTGCCGGGCGACAAGAGCGCCTTGCATCCCAGCGGGCTGAGGCTAGGTAGGTTCATCTCTCAATATGCGGAAGGCTCCCCGGGGACTGGAGAGAGTCCTGGAGCTCTGCAGCATCGCCTGCAACAAGAACACCGTGCCGGGCGACAAGAGCGCCTTGCATCCCAGCGGGCTGAGGCTAGGTAGGTTCATCTCTCAATATGCGGAAGGCTCCCCGGGGACTGGAGAGAGTCCTGGAGCTCTGCAGCATCGCCTGCAACAAGAACACCGTGCCGGGCGACAAGAGCGCCTTGCATCCCAGCGGGCTGAGGCTAGGTAGGTTCATCTCTCAATATGCGGAAGGCTCCCCGGGGACTGGAGAGAGTCCTGGAGCTCTGCAGCATCGCCTGCAACAAGAACACCGTGCCGGGCGACAAGAGCGCCTTGCATCCCAGCGGGCTGAGGCTAGGTAGGTTCATCTCTCAATATGCGGAAGGCTCCCCGGGGACTGGAGAGAGTCCTGGAGCTCTGCAGCATCGCCTGCAACAAGAACACCGTGCCGGGCGACAAGAGCGCCTTGCATCCCAGCGGGCTGAGGCTAGGTAGGTTCATCTCTCAATATGCGGAAGGCTCCCCGGGGACTGGAGAGAGTCCTGGAGCTCTGCAGCATCGCCTGCAACAAGAACACCGTGCCGGGCGACAAGAGCGCCTTGCATCCCAGCGGGCTGAGGCTAGGTAGGTTCATCTCTCAATATGCGGAAGGCTCCCCGGGGACTGGAGAGAGTCCTGGAGCTCTGCAGCATCGCCTGCAACAAGAACACCGTGCCGGGCGACAAGAGCGCCTTGCATCCCAGCGGGCTGTGAGGCTAGGTAGGTTCATCTCTCAATATGCGGAAGGCTCCCCGGGGACTGGAGAGAGTCCTGGAGCTCTGCAGCATCGCCTGCAACAAGAACACCGTGCCGGGCGACAAGAGCGCCTTGCATCCCAGCGGGCTGAGGCTAGGTAGGTTCATCTCTCAATATGCGGAAGGCTCCCCGGGGACTGGAGAGAGTCCTGGAGCTCTGCAGCATCGCCTGCAACAAGAACACCGTGCCGGGCGACAAGAGCGCCTTGCATCCCAGCGGGCTGAGGCTAGGTAGGTTCATCTCTCAATATGCGGAAGGCTCCCCGGGGACTGGAGAGAGTCCTGGAGCTCTGCAGCATCGCCTGCAACAAGAACACCGTGCCGGGCGACAAGAGCGCCTTGCATCCCAGCGGGCTGAGGCTAGGTAGGTTCATCTCTCAATATGCGGAAGGCTCCCCGGGGACTGGAGAGAGTCCTGGAGCTCTGCAGCATCGCCTGCAACAAGAACACCGTGCCGGGCGACAAGAGCGCCTTGCATCCCAGCGGGCTGAGGCTAGGTAGGTTCATCTCTCAATATGCGGAAGGCTCCCCGGACACTGGAGAGAGTCCTGGAGCTCTGCAGCATCGCCTGCAACAAGAACACCGTGCCGGGCGACAAGAGCGCCTTGCATCCCAGCGGGCTGAGGCTAGGTAGGTTCATCTCTCAATATGCGGAAGGCTCCCCGGGGACTGGAGAGAGTCCTGGAGCTCTGCAGCATCGCCTGCAACAAGAACACCGTGCCGGGCGACAAGAGCGCCTTGCATCCCAGCGGGCTGAGGCTAGGTAGGTTCATCTCTCAATATGCGGAAGGCTCCCCGGGGACTGGAGAGAGTCCTGGAGCTCTGCAGCATCGCCTGCAACAAGAACACCGTGCCGGGCGACAAGAGCGCCTTGCATCCCAGCGGGCTGAGGCTAGGTAGGTTCATCTCTCAATATGCGGAAGGCTCCCCGGGGACTGGAGAGAGTCCTGGAGCTCTGCAGCATCGCCTGCAACAAGAACACCGTGCCGGGCGACAAGAGCGCCTTGCATCCCAGCGGGCTGAGGCTAGGTAGGTTCATCTCTCAATATGCGGAAGGCTCCCCGGGGACTGGAGAGAGTCCTGGAGCTCTGCAGCATCGCCTGCAACAAGAACACCGTGCCGGGCGACAAGAGCGCCTTGCATCCCAGCGGGCTGTGAGGCTAGGTAGGTTCATCTCTCAATATGCGGAAGGCTCCCCGGGGACTGGAGAGAGTCCTGGAGCTCTGCAGCATCGCCTGCAACAAGAACACCGTGCCGGGCGACAAGAGCGCCTTGCATCCCAGCGGGCTGAGGCTAGGTAGGTTCATCTCTCAATATGCGGAAGGCTCCCCGGGGACTGGAGAGAGTCCTGGAGCTCTGCAGCATCGCCTGCAACAAGAACACCGTGCCGGGCGACAAGAGCGCCTTGCATCCCAGCGGGCTGAGGCTAGGTAGGTTCATCTCTCAATATGCGGAAGGCTCCCCGGGGACTGGAGAGAGTCCTGGAGCTCTGCAGCATCGCCTGCAACAAGAACACCGTGCCGGGCGACAAGAGCGCCTTGCATCCCAGCGGGCTGAGGCTAGGTAGGTTCATCTCTCAATATGCGGAAGGCTCCCCGGGGACTGGAGAGAGTCCTGGAGCTCTGCAGCATCGCCTGCAACAAGAACACCGTGCCGGGCGACAAGAGCGCCTTGCATCCCAGCGGGCTGAGGCTAGGTAGGTTCATCTCTCAATATGCGGAAGGCTCCCCCGAGACTGGAGAGAGTCCTGGAGCTCTGCAGCATCGCCTGTCCTAGGGGCCAAGAGTACTTATTGGCTTCTTTTTCTTATCTTCAACATATGGAAGGCTTCCCCGTTAACTATGATTGGTCAGTTAAAGGCAGTGTCTTACATTCCAGTGAATTGCAACTAGGTATCTATTTTTTTTTGTTAATGTCTCAAGAAACATAAGGTTTTATTATAAGTCAGTGTATAAGAATCAATAGTTTCTCTCGGGAATTGACCCGTCTAAATGATCCTTAAGCTTAGATCCCGCGAGCAACTTGTTAAATAAATAAATTCTGTGAACATCACACATCTTGCCCCGTGGTAAGCTACTAAGCTTGTGTTACGGTGACTAGACAACGGATATAGATGTTGCGGGCAACTTGTTACTTGGTATTTACCATAGTATTATATTTCAGGAACGCCAGCTCTGACAACTAGAGGCCTCAAAGAATCTGACATCGACAAAGTGGTCGACTTCATAGACAAAGCGTTGATAATCACTCAAGAGATCGTCAATAAAACTGGCAGGAAACTTGCTGATATCAACAAGTTCATACAGGAGACCCCGGAATATAAAACTAAGATTGATAACCTTAGAGATGAGGTCGAGGCTTACAGTCAATCGTTCCCGCTACCGGGTTTTGAGAAGTACTAGAAAGTACAGATTCCTTAAATTACGTATTTTCTATTTTTATCTACACCTATGTTATAAAACCTTCTATAACGCGTCAATCACCTATCATCCAAATTAAACAATATTAAAATCGGTTCATCCGTTCGTGAGCTCCGATACCTCAGACAGATACAGAGACTAACAAACGCACACCTCAAACTTATGACGT
The DNA here is from genome assembly GCA_958496205.1 of Idaea biselata. NCBI lineage: Eukaryota > Metazoa > Arthropoda > Insecta > Lepidoptera > Geometridae > Idaea > Idaea biselata. The sequence continues at coordinate 5,343,425 of OY292401.1, read as the reverse complement.
CTCTCTGTCTGGAATTAAAACTCGAAAATTACGACATGTATTAAACTGAACGGTTTTACTTGTTTGACTGGTTTTTTGAAGAAATTTGCAGCCGAAAAGACTTGAACCTGCAACCTTTACATTCCGTGTACTGCGCTAGCCAATTGGCCAAGGCACATTTTGATGTGAAACATCTATAGGCGAGGGTAAACCAAAAATTGTCATGGCGATACAGGCCGTGGCGACGCCTCGCCACGCTATTTATATGATGATGGAATATAATATGTAGTATACGTTGTGAGTCGACGTTTTACATCTGCCAGGCGTCCCGTGACGGCTCACATTTTTTTATCTGTTTTAATGTTATTATTTTCATAAGAGAATCGAATTCAGTGTTATTATAATTATCGAATTTCAAACACCTCGAAAAATCAAACTTCACTTGTGTGAAATGCATAACTTTTTTTTATTATTTTGGTACCGCCATTTTGTTGACTTTCAATTTGTCTTGTCGCAATGTTTATTGTTGTTTATAACATTTGTTTAGTTAAAGCGATGTATGTTACTGTTCATAATTGGCATTATGAAACAGTCCCATAAACTACTATATGTGTACCAGAATCTAAAGGCAAATAGGGTAAATATATTTTTTTTATACAGCTACCCTTAGGTAAACAATGTACCTCCGTCGTACGAGTAAAAACGTATCAAAACTAGTTAAGGGACTAATAAAATTATCATAATGACAGATGAAGATGACAATGCCATAAAAAAATCAAGAATTACTTTCATTTTCATGCCACAAGATTCTAGTAGACCTATATTTAGCATTTATATTACAAAGCATTTAAAGTGATTATAAGCTAAGTACGTGTATTTAAAGTGCCTTGGATATTTTTAGTTTTATTATAAAAATGTGTTTGTAATAGAATCTCTTGTTATAAATCGTTAAGGGGACAGTCTACCTACTCTTTTCTCCATACAAACGTAGTCGACTGTTTCCTCCCTGGATAAAGATATTAGAAAAAATATGTTTATCCCATAACTCCTATAACAGCCACGACCATGCCCCTGTTTCATAAAGCTGACAATCCGACTTTTATGTCAAGAACTGACTTATTTGTCAAATTGTCACGCTTAGGCTGTTTCATAAACGTGACAATTATTTTAAAAAGCGATAGGTGAAACCTTGACATATTTTTAATTGTAGAACGCGTTTCATAAACGCGACATATGTCATGAAAACGCGACAATTATGTCGCTGACATATGTCGGGTTCCGAGACAGAAGGGTAGGCGCCTGTCGCAAATGTCGGTCAATTTTACAAATATGTCAATACGTCACGACAATTTTATGTTTCATAAAGCAGAATTGTCAGGTTTTTCGCGACAAATTGTCACCTGTCGCACAAAAAGTTTTATGAAACAGAAAAATGTCAAATGGTCGCGACAATTTGACTTATTTGTAAATTTTCCACCATGACAATTTTGTTGCCTGTCGGCTTTATGAATCAGAAAAATTGACAAATTGTCGGTTCTCGACATTTGTCGCGCCTGTCGGATTGTCAGCTTTATGAAACAGGGGCAGGCCCTTACGTTTTGAATTTTTTTCAGTTACTCATTTTTCAGAATTTTATTTCTATTTTAATAATTAGAAAGTGAATAAAAGCAAATCTTATGGGCATACTCATGGCTGATATAGGTTTTATGGCATAGACATATTTGCTGTAACACAGTCGACTACGTTTGTATGGAGAAAGATTAGATAGACTGTCCTCTTAAGGCATAGTTCGATATTCCAACTGCGACCGGTCGGTCAACTGTAAATCACTTGACTGCTATAATGTCGCAATACTTTATATCTATTGTCTAAGGTATTCTTTATAGCAATAAAATATTTTCAAAATAATCTGGGCTTTGGATTTTGTATTATAGAAAAGTAGTTGTATCCCGCGGTTTCATTCGAATCTCAGGCGAATATCGGGATCAAAGAAGTCTATGTCCGTCTCCAAGATCCCATCTATCTCTATACCAGTAGTTATTCATCAAAATCGGTTCGGCTGTTTAGGCGCGATAGCGACAGACAAACAGTTCTTTCGTATTCACAACATTAGTAAGATAAGATGCTTTTGGTCCCAATAGGACTTGAACCCGCTACCTCCCAATATTTTTAAATATAGTTCAACCATTTTTTAGAAATTAACTATCCAAACTTTTGCTAGTGTTAGAAATTAGCTACACGCACCGTTTAAAACACCGGTTGGTACGGCCACGTTCTTGGTACGGCCACGTTCTGTGGTACGGCCACGTTCTACGAAAACCGGCTAGTTACGTGGGAAACAAATGTCTTGCCATGGCGCCTCCGCCCGGCCGCTGCAGATTGAGAAGACCTAAGAAGTGCTGGCTTGACGTTGTAAGATCGGATATGCGTGCAAATGGCCTCACTACGCGGGATGCCGAAGATCGTGCGAAGTGGAGATGTAAAAGAAGGAAAGCGGACCCCGGGCTCTCGAGAGAGATGCAACCGGGAACAACGCTCGGATGATGATGATAACCGTTTAAAACACCGGCCAAGTGCGTTCCTGACTCAGAACCCTTACGTACCGTTAACACAAAAAAATCACGTTTGTTGTATGGGAGCCCCTTTAAATATTAATTTTATTTGTTGTTATAGCGGCTACAGAAATATCTACATCATCTGTGAAAATGTCAACTGCCTAACTATCACGGTTCATGGAAGAAGAGTCAAGAAGTAGCAAACATTCTCGATTACTTAAACAAACGAAAGTTTGAAAGATAGGTTAAAAGATACTAATACTAGGTGAAAACCTAGTATTAGTATCTTTTAACCTATCTTTTTAATTCTGTTGCATCAACTTACGTTTATCTTTTTCATTCCAAACTATTTTTAACATAGTTACATTGTACTTATCGGATCTTAATCGCATAAATTATTATTTATTTTCTTACTTCGACTTTTTAACAATGTTACAATGGTCTTGGTCACAGGGCGGATAAATAATAATACGCGATTAGGACCCGGTAAAATGTAACTTTACATAAACTTTACAGTTTACATGAACCGTTTAGTTAACAAACTAGCCTGTCAGTTAAACGGAGCGCCCCGCGCCATTTGACTAACAGCCTAACAATTGCCTAGCATTTTCAATGCTACGTAGGTACCTGGGGGATTTTAATCAATAAACAGGTGTTGATATCAAGCCATTTTATTCACAAATCTTTCTGAGTAGGTCAACGGACTGCAGTTTAGTCCAGCCTTCAGTTTCAGTTATTAATTTTAGCTTTTGAAAATCCTGCCGTATAAACTCCAGTGTTAGTTTTGCCAGTTTGTTGGCCGAGTGCCGATCGGCAAGTAGTAGTAATTCTATAGCTGTATCTTTATCCAGTTTCTTATACAAAGCTTCTTCACATTGACTCTTTAGTTGGTTCAACTGATAGTAATCAGCTGCAACCAATAACTCCTCTGGAATGTCATCTACATTCGGAGCTTTATCGGTGTATATGAATAATAGGTAACAGTTCTCGCAATACTTCTCCTTTAAAAGCTGTTTCCACAAGGTTAGTTGTATTTTCGACGGTATTGTGCTCAAAATATTTTTGCAATACCGGGCTCCTGCTGGCTATCACTGCTCTAAGAACTCTAAACTCTTCACCATCTGTACTTTTCATGATAAAATCAGAAAATCTACCCTCGTTAAGGAGTTTTTCAAAATCGTTGATAAGCTGAGATGCAGGCGTTTCAAACGGGATTTCCTTACTTACAAGTTCTTCAATACAAGTGGTCACTAACTCAAATTGTAAACGAAGAGTTCCATTTTTTAGCAATTATATTCGTGTTACATCCTTCTAGGTAAGATAGATAGATAGACTTGTAGTACCACATAGTTTGCCCACTTTAGTCGTAAGTTTTTTATGCTGGTATCCCTTCCTACTTCCCGCTCATCTCTAGCGTCCGGCTTGGCTTCATTCGCATTTTAGTGCGCCTCCACGATAGTCGTGCGCTGCGGTCTCGATTGAAAAAATAATAAATATAATCGAAACGCGCGCATAAAGAATATTAGCAAAATAAAGAAGAAATCTAGTGAAAAAGTTAGCAAGATTCGACATCATCAAGCAGCACTCAAGTTCTTCGTGATCCATGCCGTTTCCGGACAGTGAAAACGTGGTTCTTACCTACCTACATTTTTAATAAATGCACCAGATAAGTCTCAGAGACTTTTTCACCGCATTTAATGTATCATGCATCAGAATTATCTGTGGGATTCTTCGCCGCATGAGTACCTATTCTATGGGGCAAGTTTTCACTCGCCCCATAGCGAGTGTCTTCACACTCCACATTTAGTGTATCATGCATCAGATTAATCTGTAGGATTCTTCGCCGCATGAGTACCTATCCTATGGGGCAAGTTTTCACTCGCCCCATAGCGAGTGTCTTTACACTCTCAGTGTCTTTACACTGTACCTACACTATCGGTTTTTTCAAACCAGAATCAAATTGTTTGTTTTTCTCAAACCATTTTTTCTGCAGTTATGCACTAACGCTAACGGCGTTTTTTACACTCGGGGTACGAGGGTCCCAAGTCGGGGTCCGTATCCAGGGATAACGATAAAAATCTCGTCTGATTCAGACGTGCCAGCTGTTCAGCCAACAGCCTACAGCCGCCACGGAACCGATCGCTACACCAGCCACCGATCGCTGCGCCAGCAACCGATCCGTAGCAAGGATGGACTCATTTGGGCGAACCAAATTCCGAATTACTACACCATTTTGTAGTATGTCCAATAATATCAGTAAAATTCCACCCGGAACTGTTTTTAAAAGCTAATCTACGTCTAGATTTGCACATTTCACAACCAAGTGCCAAAAAAAAAAAAAATTACGAAAAATTGCGAATAATTTTTCAAAACAAATTTTCTTATGTGTCAGTTAACACTGAGAAATAAAGCTTAGGAACAAGTAATTGTTTCAAAAACAACAACAACATTGCTTAAAATATCAAGCAATTGTTAGGTAATCTCAGCACTTAGGCTGAATACCGAAATTAGAACGGTAATTTCGAATAACTACGAGACAGATCTATCGAGGGTAGACAGAAACGAAATATGGCAGTAACCAATTATTGTGCTTTTATGGAAAGTTATTTCCAACCAGTTGCGACGTGCTAACTAGGTATTTGTACAGAATCAAAACTAATGGTGCGGCCACACTGTTCCTCTCGCCTCTCTTACGACACGCTCGCGCTGGTCTCGCTAAAATGAATATAGTTAGATATATATCTACCTATATATCGTAGGTATCTACGCATGGCGAGTAACGTGATTAATATTTCTGCTCATGAGCGTTTCTACATGGGGCGTATTCTGCTCGCTAATCATGTTGTTCTCAAGCCCTTCGGGTTTCCGCGCTATAATGAACAGATCATCTGTTGTTTGACTCACAAAACGTCAATTTTCTTAGTCAATAGTGACTCCACCCTATTTTTTGGTGAATAAATAACTCAAAACAAAATAATAAATATTTTATTTGGTAAAAGTTTAAGTACATGAGAGTTGAAAATCAGCCTCAATATCCAAAGTTGAGCTAAAAATATGGCAACAAACTAGGAAGTAGCAAAGTCTAGAAGGTACATTTGTTCGCGAACCTACAGCGGGGTTCCGATGACCTCAGCGAATGCATCGCTTCAAGGGATTTTATCACAAATGATTACACAGCCTCCAGCCCAACGTGAAACCTACGCTATGCTGGTAGACTTGCCTATTTTTATAGTGTTCGGAGCTCCGTAATTACGCCACGATATATTTTATCTTGGTTTAAGGTTTAGGTTCTCAATAAATAAAAATTTGTTCGATTGGTTAACAAATCGTACATTGATAAAGCCAAGGCAAAAAATACAAGGTAAATTCACAAAGTAAACCTACTAATGTCTAGTAAGTACCCTCGTGTTTCGGTAACCTACCGGTAACTAGATTCAATGTCTAGATATAGCCACAAAATACAACATTTTACAAGATGTTTGTAAAAAACGTACTTTATATGTATTGCTAACTTTACAGTTACAAGAACCATATATTTAATTAATGTACAAATTGTACAATAGTCTAGTTCATTAAGACCTGTGCTTTCCGGGGACAAACCTTCTCAATCTTATAGCATTTATTGGTTTGGGACAGTTTTCCATGGAAGGCAGGACTATTTTCATAAATTCTTCGATGTCATGCAAACGCCGTGTGCTAAATTTTTTTTCGTTTATTTCGGGTATGCCCACAATTATGACATTCTTCTCCCGGGCCGATCGCTCTTTTAGTTCAAAAATGAGGTTTTCATTAAAGAGAGGTAGCGATTTCGGCGTAAAAGTGCTTGGACTTTCTGGAATTTTAAAACAAGATATTTGTTGCTCGATGTTATTAATTTTCTCCTGTGTCATTGTGTTATCTGATTTTAAGCCCTCTATGTCTTTAGTAATGTCTTTTATTTTTTGTGCAAAATTTTCTGTAGTAGATTTTATTGTTTTAATTTCATCCTTAATTTCAGTAAGCTCTGTTTTTATGGTACATAAATTTTCGTTTTGAGTTTTGGCAAATTCTTTCAAAAACAACATTATATCCGATCGAAAGTTGTCAAAATCTTTTTTATATTCAAGTTCTTCGCCACGATCCTTTCTCTTTCTGGTATTGGTCTTCGCAAACGAAGTATTATCAACAGTGCTCAAATTAGGTACTTGTGAGTGTCGCATGGGTTGAAGATTCCGTTTGCGTATCTATTGTGTTGTTGTACGCAAGCACTGCCTGTTTAGATTGTTGTACTGGTGCGAGAGGGACGAATAAAAGCCGCGGTGCTCTTTACTCGAGGGGGTGCGCGGAGAGCGCGCACCGATGCACCTACTTGGACGGGTTAAAAAGGACTTAATCACTGTTGGCAATAGTTTTTTGTATTGCACTTTATTACTTTGTCACACTGGTCGATTTTGAGTGAACGAGATAAATATTATTTTATATTAATCTGACAATACGTCTGCTTCGAACGTGTACCGAACGCCGAAAAAAAAAGCTAATTGTTTTGCTTTTCTAAGATTCTTGAGCTCACCACGAGCACTCCAATTTTTAAAATCCATATTGTATGAAATATGGAGCAGACATTCCATACAGCGGATTTTCATGTGCAGCGAGGAAATCCCGTATTGATAAATATCCTCTCGGATTGGTTTTGTGGTCAGAAGATCGAAGTTGTTCATTTCGCTGGGCTTCGCCAAGCAAATAGGGCACGTTGCTGATGAGGGTACATCAGCAACAATATTGGCCACTTTTCCATCTATCATGGTCATGTGTAACTCATGGGTTATCTCAGCTTCTCCACAACGAGTTGGGATCAATTCTGAGATCTCCTGCTGCATATGTAAAGTCTCTGTTTTTACAAAATCCGCTGTTTCAGACGTGAAGGTGAACTTGACTGGTCGACAGTAATTTGTAGAAGAGGGAGCTGGGTTCTCCTAAACCATCAGCTCTGTCCCGTCAACAAGGCGTAGGCGAAGGGGAACGATGCTCATCATCACCACAGAAGAATCGCTAAACTCGGGATCCAATGACCCTTGTTTGTAATTACTCTGTGACGACGATCCATCGAGACCCCACTTCCATATCTATTTATTTATTTATTTAAAAGAGCTTGTAACCTGTAAAAAAAGTACACATTAATTTTACAATTTAACCAAAAAAAAAATTTAACTAAAAAGATTTTTTTTCAGCTATTGTATTTACCTGATAGTGTCTTGTTCTGTGACCTCTATACTTTCTTGTGATGGGTAACATCTCTTTTTAGCATTAAGAAGCTTCTGATAAGAAGGAAGCGCAGGACATCTTTCTTCTTTTAAAATCGATCTAAGTGTGAGGTATTTATACTTGGTCAAGTTAAGGGATGTATACCATATATGGTGCGTATGTAGTGTACCGCTGTGTGCTTTATGTCGCGTTGGGTTCCTGCTGGGCGTGTTATGTCTGGATACTCACGGAGTAGTTGGTGTCTCCGTATACAGCCTTGATCGATGCAATGTCCTTTGCCTCTACTGCGGGCGTTGCAGTCGCGGTGAGCGTCGTCAGGCTGTCAACTAAGAGGTGATTCCTTAAATCAACCAATAAATTATAAAATCGGAGAAAATCCGCACCAATAATAGGTTTCGAAACATCAGCGACGACGAAACGACATCGATAAGCCCTGCGCAATCCTATATTGAGTTCCAGGTGTACCCAACCATACGTTGCTATGACGGTGCCGTTTGCTGCGAATAATTCGTATTCTGTTTTCGAACGAGCATCTTTTAAAGCTGTCCGAGGGTACACACATAAATCCGAACCTGTGTCCACGAGAAAAGAAATTTTAGTTGTGCGATCCGTTACAAATAAGCGGCCTGATCTTTTGAGGCAGTCGTTACTCGCCGCTACTTCCGGCTGCCGTTGTGGTTTTCCGACGTAGTGTAGTTGCAAGGAGGTCGACATTTACTTGCACGGCTGCCGAATCTATTGTGGTAAAAACATAGGTTAGGATCCTGCGCTTGAGATCTAGAACGACTGCGGCTTCTACTAAACCTTCTACCTCCATTATATGAATAGTTTTTAGATCGAGACTGATGTAACTGACCTTTTAATGAAACTACCTCCTTTGTTAATTCCGCTATTTGTCTCGCCATACCATCAAAATTGTAAGCACTCGAACTTGCGATGACAGGTGTGGGTCTCGCGATTTCATACACTTTATCCGCTAAATCGGCTACGGAATCAAGATCCATCTGCGGCTGCGATGCAATCAAAGTACTTATATTTTGCGGTAGTCGGCTTGCCCAAACCGTTTTAAGAAAATCATCGCTGACGGTAGTTCCATCTTGAGTACGTAGGTCTCTAAAGTACGCTACACACGTTTAGATTTCTCTGTACGATTATCGCACAGATAAATTGCATGCGAGAAATCTAACGCCCATAGTGCCTACACACGTTCAGTTTTATCAGTTGCGATTTCTTTTCGCTTGAAGTAACACGTATTATGACTTGATCGAATGAATAATTTTAATATTAATTATGATAATATTTTTCCACAAGCTGTTCTTAGGAGCCGATTCTATGGATAGAAGCCCAAAAATGAGTAATTTACTACATTCTGGGATGCTACTCTGCTCATCATTTCGAATTTTATTATAGTATATTATAGTAGTATAGTATATTATAGAATTTTATTATACTATATTGGCCTACTACCCCTTTATGTACCCTATAAATAGATTCAATTGATCATTAGCTAGTCATACCTATCTTTTCTCTTGACTGTGAAGGACTAACACTTGTATTGAGCAATGTTAGATAGATAGATAGATAGATAGATTAACGCTTTATTTGCACAACAAACAATATACAAAACAACGTACATATGTAAGACAAATACACATAAAGCTTAAAACTAAAACGTTGCACAAATGGGCGGCCTTATCGCTAAAAGCGATTTCTTCCAGGCAACCTTTGGATGGAGAAGGTCATTACAGCATGCGCAGTAGGCAAAGTGAAATTGAGTCAGATTGGCTTCGATATAAGTATTTAAATATAAAATAGTATAGAATACAAACCATATTAAAACTAAAAATAAATAAATATTTAAAAAATAAATAAAATAAATAGATACCTACAAGATACATAATTATATTAAAATATATAAAGATATAAAATATATAAAAATAAATACATACTGACTTTATACATACTAATAATATAACATAAAATAAAAAATAAAAAAATAACGAACAAGGATTGAACAGAAATTTATTGCGGTCAGACAATGCTCAGGTAGTGATTAGTTACCAAAGTCTTGAAAATGGACAAGGTCTTAGCGGAACGGATGGGTTGAGGTAAAGAATTCCAGAGAACAACAGATTGAAAGGAAAAGGATTTATTGTAAAAGTTAGAACTAGAATTGGGGACTTGGAGGAGAAGGGTCTCAGTGGAACGGAGTTGTCGAGAATGAGAATCACTCAGGAACTTAAAGCGTTCTCTGAGGTACCGAGGGGAGAAGGGAGCGAATAGAATTTTGTAAAGGAAACAGAGGGTATGCACGTTACGGCGAAAACGGATTGGCAACCACCTGAGCTTACGGCGAAAGTCGGAGACATGGTCATATTTGCGAAGTCCAAATATGAACCGTATGCAAACATTTTGGAGGCGCTCAAGTCTATCCAGTTGCTCTTCGGTCAAATCGAGATAACAGATGTCGGCATAATCGAGAATGGGGAGCATGAGAGACTGAGCAAGACTTACTTTGGTGGCAGTCGGCAGAAAATTACGAAGTCTGCGAAGTGAGCCCGCAGCGGCAAAAATCCTCCGGCTAGTCTCAGTTATCTGCGGTTCCCAGCTCATTTCCGAGTCCATAAGGATGCCAAGATTCTTTACGGTCTTAGAAAATGGAATATAATTCCCATCGAACATCACAGGATGCACATCCTCCCAGATAACCCTAGACAACAACCTAGAGCTCCCAAGAACAATGACTTGCGTCTTTGAGGGGTTCACTGAAATGCCATAAGATTTACTCCACCTACAAATGGTATCCAAGTCACTGTTAACTACAGCAATTCCCTCGTTCAAATTATCCCATGGGGTCTGTACATAAATTTGAAGATCGTCAGCATAAAGATGGTAGGACGAAGAAAGATCTGAAGAGATGGTATTGATAAACATGGAAAAAAGAAGGGGAGAAAGAACGCCGCCCTGGGGTACACCAGCAGTTACATCGCACCAAGATGAGTAGACATCTCCAGCACGAATCCGCTGCCGGCGACCACACAGGTAACTACGAAACCATTCAATCACTGCAGGAGATATGTTGAGAGAGCCGAGAACTCCAAGTAGGATATCGAAGTCGACATTGTTAAAGGCGTTACTAAAGTCTAGCAGAGTAAGCACAGTCAACTTACGATGATCCATACCTTCGCGAATATCGTCAGTTACTTTGACAAGAGCAGTAGATGTGCTATGCCCCGGACGAAAACCAGATTGGAAGGGATTATACAGCCCATTACTATTAAGGTAATTACTGACTTGCTGATGGACAAGGCGCTCAAGAAGTTTAGAGAGGAAAGGTAAAATAGAAATAGGACGGTAATCGGAGAACGTTTTAGGACCTTTCCAAGGGTTAGGGAATGCATTGTGAGAAATGGAAAAGTTCAAAATGTGCAGGATAATAGGAAGGATTTCGTCAATAATGGGCATAATCATATTGCGGCTAAGGCTGTCACTGCCGACAGCCTTCGAAGTTAGGCGTTTTATGCTCTCCTCAACCCCACCAGCAGTAAGTTGTTTAAAGGTAAAGGAAGCAAAGTCGGGTGTTGTAACGGAAGAGAGATGTTTTAAAGTTTCAGCTTTCGCAGAGTGGTCTATACGTAAAGAAGAAGAAAAGTGTTGGTTTAAAGAATCTAAATTTAAGTCAGAGGGAGTAGAATGTTGAGTTTGCTTACCAACTCCTAGCGACTTGAGAAATTTCCAGACTTGGGTTGGTTCGCTATCCTCAATCGAACTATGGATATGTCGGCGTTGTGCGTCCCTACACATTTTATTGCAGCGATTTCGTCGTTCAATGAATTTTTGTTTATTTGCATCGGTAACACTGTGCCTTAATTTAGCTTTTGCGACGGTTTTTTGATGTATTAAAGCTTTGATCTCGTCGTTCAGCCAAGGCGAAGGATGATGTTTCAGTTTAACGGCTTTCAAAGGTGCGTGCTTATCGTATAATTTAGTTATTATATCATTAAACAAATCGACTTTACCATCTACCGAATCACAGTCGAAAATGTCCCCCCACTCAACGTCCTGTGCATCCCTACGAAGATTCTCAACATTCATGCCACCAAAGTTACGCTGGAAAATAAATTTTGGTTTTGCTTTTGGCGGACGCACCTTGTACGAAAGGTAAATGAGGTCATGGTAAGAGAAGCAGTCCGCCGAAAGTTGACCGTGTTTGGCAGAGTGAGTAGAAGACGAGACAAGAATGAGATCCAGCCAAGAAGGAGTACAATCTGGGAAATGATGCGTAGGGTTAAGAGGTAAAATGGAGATGTTGTAAGCAGCCACCACAGCCCTAAGTTTACGCGCCCTGTTAAGGTAAACAGCATCAGACTTCACAAGGCAAGTATTGAAATCTCCCATGATTATGGTATGTTGGTATTGAGGAACAAGGTTCTCCAGCACGCTCTCGAATGAAGCAAAATAATTTACATTGCAATCAGGGCTGTAGAACACTCCCAACAGAAGTTTATTTTTGTTCATTAGAACCTCTAAGAACAAGTGCTGACCGGCATTAAACGGGCATGGTTGTGGCGACATGCTGATGACTTTATAGGGAATGTGGGTACGCAGGTAAATAGCGACACCAGCCCCACCACGATCGATTCGATCATTGCGGATCAGGTTGAATCCCGGCAGCGAAAATGATTTTGAAGGGAAGCAGGGTTTTAACCATGTTTCAGAAACCGCTATAGCGTGGAGGTTCTTATCATAGAACGATGCCAACATCTCTGGATAATGCCGAGGAATGCTTTGGGCATTTATGTGCACAACATTAAAGTTTTTAGGAGTGTCCGCAAAAAGGTTCTCAATGTTGTCAGAGAGAGAAGGGAGACTATGGAAACTGTCATCATCACCACTATCATTATCATCATTAGATGTACACGATAAAAAAAGGAGCCACAAATTCGTCATCGCATGTTCCTGACATAAATAATATGATAAATAGTAGGTACAATATTAATAATAAAATAAAAATACAATACAAATAGGTATAAATACCAATATAACAAATAAGTACAATAAAATAAAATAAAATATGAATAAATATAGTATTATTTAAACTATTATTAAATTTAAATTGAACTGTAGCTCTGCTCCAATCCACCCGCCAGTTGCGTGAAAGAATACAGTAACAGAAAGGTTAAAGCACAACAAAACAAATAATTAATTACACAGGGTAGGCAATAGAAAACCGTTTCAGGCCAGAATAACAATAGGGGAAACTGTTGTACCTTAAGACCATGATGTACCTCACTACCATCCATTTTTACAAATGTTCCCGCTCATTTTTTAACAGTTTGTCTATGGTCAGATAAACTTCATTCAAAACAGATCGTTGTGAAGTTAGTTGCACACGGCTATCGCCCGGCATTTTGTGATGAAGAGGTTTTAAAAGTTTTAGCAGCCAAAAAGTAAGTTTTTCCGATGTTTTCATTTCTTTAATTACGTGACGTACACTTAACTTAGAGATTAACTATCTAGTTATAGTAAATTGTTGTTTTATGTTGATTTTAATGCAGTGAATTGACTTACAAAAACTAAAACCTAAAAAAAGTTATTATAATTTTAACATCAATGGTTAGGGGTGTTGTACCTAGGCCCACAAAAACCCGTTGTACCTTGGTCTGTGGTCCGAGGTACAACACACTGACATGCATTATTATTTGTATATCATATTCGATATTTTGCTTCAGATAAAATGCCTCGCAGTAAGAATAACGTTAAAAGACTGTCTTTGGACAAAGAAAAACTTACAAATGTTGTAAAACTTCTTAAAGAAAAAAAATATCGTTAAGGAAGGCTTCTACTCAATAAGATATAGCGCGAACGACGCTGAGAAGGCACTTAAAACATTGCTTAGAAACTGGCTCAGATGTTAGCAACCTCTATGATCACCTATCAGTAAAAAAAGTTTTTACTGATGAGGAAGAGGATGTGCTGGTTGAATATCTAAAAAAATCGGCAGAGCTTCATTACGGGCTTTCGTTAAAAAATGTACAAAAGTTTGCATATCGGTTTGCGAAAGAAAATAAAAAGAAATACCCACCTGAGTGGGACAAAAATGAAATGGGGGAGTATTGGCTCAGACTGTCTCGAAAACGGCATAATAACGAACTGTCGCTGCGGAAGCCGGAAGCCACAAGCCTAGCTCGCTCAACAGCGTTTAATAAATCGAATGTCGAATTAACATTTAATAATTTTAAAACAGCTCTGGCTAAATGTTCAAATCTAAAAGCTACCGATATATGGACGAGTTTGGACGAGACTGTTAACTCCACAGTGCATGTGCCACCAAAAATGTTGGCTCCAAAAGGAGTTAAACAGATAGGTGCGATGACAAGTGCTGAAAGAGGAAGCTTGGTGACAATTATAGCTGCTATAAATGCAGGAGGTGGATCTATTCCTCCCATGTTAATATTTCCTCGAGTCAATTTTAAATCTCACATGCTGGTTGGTGCACCTGAAGGAACTATTGGCGGTGCGAATCCTTCAGGATGGTCAAATGAAGCAATGTTTCTCCAGTTCTTTAATCATTTTATTAATAAAAAAATATTAAAATTCTGTCAATTTAGTATAGTTTGGTTTTATGTAAGTGGTTTCAACGAATGACCAAGGTACAACAGGGGGTGGTCCTAAGTACATCACCCCTGTTGTACCTTGGCCCGGAAGGTACTTTTTTTAAAATTAATATTTTTACCAAGTAGGAGTTAGTCTATGGTTTTCAATCGTTAATATATCATACCTTAATGATGTTACTTTACAGTGCAATTTAATTTAGGAGCGTATCTGTCACTGTTTTTTTTTTATTAGAGTTTGAAAAATGGGGGGTACCAAGGTACAACAGGTTCCCCTATATATAAAAAAAATACATAAAATAATTATCGGCAGTATGGAGTTGCATCCCTATGCCACAAAAGTATTTTTATCACTGTCAAACTGTCGTTCAGTGACACTTGACTGCAACCTCAAAACACTCAAACTTCGATCATGGACAAAACAGCAAACGAACAAATAAAAAGAAGTAAAAATAAGTGTCTAGTCTACCCTACTAAGTAAAACAAAATAAAAAAACAGTTTACATATCCTACCCACACTAATACTTAAGGTTCTACACAAGAAGTATCCTCTACGCCCTCGAAAAAGTAGCTGCCGCTGCCGTCGCCGCAACCCGCCGACTTTTCGCCGCTGCAGTCGCCTTTGTGGACGTTGAGGCTGTCGGGGGCTTCGCTTTAGGAACAGCTTCTTTCGGAGCCGGACACGAAATAGAGTCCAAATCATCCAGGCGCCGGACACAGTGCCGCGCCCCCTCCGAATCAAGTACATAGACAGAGCCGTGATGTGTCCATGAACTAGCAACCCCGAACCTCTGCCTAGCTCCCATGAAAAGTTGGTGACGGGCTCTAGTCAAAAATTCAGACAGTGTATAGCCCGAACCCTTCAGTCCAGACTTTGCTTGCCAAACACCACTACGATCACTCTGATTGTGAAACTTTATTAGAATGGGCCTGGGTTTAACTGTATTGACTCGACCCATCCTTTGACAGCGACGAATACTGCTCTCCATAAGGGCACCCAGCTGCAACTTATCCCTCAGCGCAGTGACAACGACCGAAGATAACACCTCTTCCTTGGCCTCAGGGACACCATGAAGCAGCAGGATATTCCTTCTGCTGTGCTGCTCCATCTCATCAATAGTCTGTCCCATGACACTGATTTGCTGCTGCAATGCTTTCAAAGCTTTTGTTACAAAGGCCTTGTATGAAGCAAACTCAGCTGCCAGATTTGCGACGCTAGGTGATGATTGAAGGCTCCTTTGCAGCTCACCTTCGAAGGTCAACATCCGCTTGTTGAAGTCTGATTGCAGTTGTGCAAGTGATAGTTGATCCATAGTGATGCAGATGCTGAGTCAGTGATGGATGTAAATGTTTAGTTTAATGAAGTGCTTACTGGAATTTCTCAATAACACAAACTGGTAGGTGGATTACTTTATAGGTCACGTTTTTGCATAAATTTAGTTGTTTTAATACTTTAAAATAATTAAAAAAGATAATAAATTCAAATACTGGACCACTTGGTTTTTTTGCACCTACCCGAAAAAAGTATTTCTTAAATATACTTTTACATCATAAACGTATTTGGTACATATACCAAGTACGCGTATAAAATACAGGTATAATATGAAGCCGGAATAATTATTGGTGGGATAAAATATTATCAAATCAATATTTATTTTGGTTTCATGTTAATCCACCCAGTTTATTTACTCCTAAATATTTCAATAGGCCAATCAGGGTGCTGTATTACGGATGACTCATTTGTTTACGCGCCATTCGGTGCAAAAGAGACAGACTCATTAGCACTAGAGAACAATAGAATAAGTGATAACGAAGTATACCTGGAATTACCTTATAATTGAGAGTGGTGTTAGTGCTACATGTATTTTAATCATAACAGCATATTTTAACGTTATTCCTGTTAATTCACTCATAAACCATTTAGATTTCTTGAATATACCTGTACATACCTATATATGTATATATATACACGTGTGCGTGGTATATATTTTCATATTAATATTGATTTATTAATTTCATATTAATCCACTCAACAAAACATTTTTGCCTCAAACAGTAAATTTTGATAGTATTTTAAATATTGTTGTTAGAGATATTCATCATCATCATCCGAGCGTTGTTCCCGGTTGCATCCCTCTCGAGAGCCCGGGGTCCGCTTTCCTACTTTTACGTCTCCACTTCGCACGATCTTCGGCATCCCGTGTAGTGAGGCCATTTGCACGCATATCCGATCTTACAACGTCAAGCCAGCACTTCTTGGGTCTTCCCAATCTGCCGCGGCCGGGCGGAGGCGCCATGGCAAGACATTTGTTTCCCACGTAACTAGCCGGTTTTCGTAGAACGTGGCCGTACCACCGTAAGCGGCATTCTTGCAGTTTGTCTGCAATGTCTCGGACATGAAGGCTGCCCCTGATGCGGGAGTTTCTGACGCGGTCTTTTCGCGTCACTCCACACATCCAGCGCAGCATCTTCATCTCCGTGACACGCAGCTCCTGCTTATGTTGCTCAAGCAATGGCCACGCCTCACTACCATACAAAAGGACAGGTCTAATGATCGTTTTATAGACCTGTCCCTTCAGTTTAACCGGCATTTTCGGGTCACAGATGACACCAGTTACCTCTCGCCACTTGGCCCAAGCTGCCGAAATGCGGGACTTGACGTCACAATCGATGTCGCCGGACTCGTGAAGCACAGATCCCAAGTACTTAAACTGGTCTGTCCGCTCGACCATGTGACCGTCTACGCAGACAGGTGTGGGATCTGTGGTATTGCTAGCCAAGTATTCGGTCTTCGCTACGTTGAGTTGCAAACCGCCGTTCTCAAGTGACTCTTTCCAAGCATTTACACGCCTTCCAAGCCGTCCCTTATCCGAGTCCGCTAGCGCAATATCATCAGCATACATGAGCATCCACGGGGGCTGCTCGTGTGCGTCTCGGATGACTACGGACAGTGCGTCCAGTATTACGCTAGTGTTGTTAGAGATATTATGTAGATATTATTACACCACTTTCTTTACACATAAGAAAATGTTTAGTGCTTTTAATTTAACAAACATAACAAAAATATGCCAAAATTTTTCAATACTCCTTGAGAAATGTACTCCTAAATATTTCAATTTTGTAATTCATTTTGCTCGCGCTGCGGCAGGTGTACGCACCTGTTATATTTTTTTCTGGGTTCACAGCACCTAGTACTATAGCATACTACAAACCAAAGTTGTGGCAATGTTTGCCATAAGGAGAAAAAAATAAAATGTAACTTTCTCCATACATTTCTTTTTTCAGAAACGGTTAGCTTTTATGTTTTTTGTTGGAACAAATGTTGTTGGGGTTATAATTATCTACCATACAAAAAAAAATTAGCCCAAAAAAAACACTTTCATCCCTACGGCACGATATTTCCAGTATGGAACCACAGTGCGCTGGTCCGATTTTAAAAAGTCAATAAAAATCAGTGTTGGATAGTCCATTTATTGAGAAAGGCAGCTATCATCATCATCATCCGAGCGTTGTTCCCGGTTGCATCTCTCTCGAGAGCCCGGGGTCCGCTTTCCTACTTTTACGCGAACCGGTTCACTACGTACAATTTTTTTTACATCCAAAGTCCGTTTCATGCTTTTCCCAATTCATCCAAATGTCAATACGTACAATTCTTTTTATATCCAAAGTCCGTTTCATGCTTTCCCCGATTCATCCAATTGTCACTACATACATTTCATTATTGATTTGTCTCATCAATTGTTTTAAGTTGAGGGGAAATAAGTTCGGATCCTAGACCACTACTTTCTTAGCATAAGTGATAGAGCTCGTCAAGATCTTCATTTTGGATGACAGCTGTCAAACTTAAAACGTCAATATCTCGGAAACTATTGACCCTAGACCACTACTTTGTTAGCATAAGTGATAGAGCTCGTCAAGATCTTCGTTTCGAATGACAGTTGTCAAACTTAAAACGTCAATATATAGGAAACTATTGGCCCTAGACCACTACTTCGTTAGCATAAGTGATAGAGCTCGTCAAGATCTTCGTTTCCGATGACAGCTGTCAAACTTGAAACGTCAATATCTCGGAAACTATTGACCCTAGATCACTTCTTCCTTAGCATAAGTGATAGAGCTTTTTAAGATCCTCGTTTCGGATGACAGCTGTCAAACTTAAAACGTCAATATCGAAGTGCCCTATCACTTATGCTAAGGTAGTAATGGTCGAGGGTCAAAAGTTTCCGAGATATTGACGTTTTAAGTTTGACAGCTGTCATCCAAAATGAAGATCTTGAAGAGCACTACCACTTATGCTAAGGAAGTAGTGGTCTAGGGTCAAAAGTTTCCAAGATATTGACGTTTTAAGTTTGACAGCTGTCATCCAAAATGAAGATCTTGAAGAGCACTACCACTTATGCTAAGGAAGTAGTGGTCTAGGGTCAAAAGTTTCCAAGATATTGACGTTTTAAGTTTGACAGCTGTCATCCAAAATGAAGATCTTGAAGAGCACTACCACTTATGCTAAGGAAGTAGTGGTCTAGGGTCAAAAGTTTCCAAGATATTGACGTTTTAAGTTTGACAGCTGTCATCCAAAATGAAGATCTTGAAGAGCACTACCACTTATGCTAAGGAAGTAGTGGTCTAGGGTCAAAAGTTTCCAAGATATTGACGTTTTAAGTTTGACAGCTGTCATCCAAAATGAAGATCTTGAAGAGCACTACCACTTATGCTAAGGAAGTAGTGGTCTAGGGTCAAAAGTTTCCAAGATATTGACGTTTTAAGTTTGACAGCTGTCATCCAAAATGAAGATCTTGAAGAGCACTACCACTTATGCTAAGGAAGTAGTGGTCTAGGGTCAAAAGTTTCCAAGATATTGACGTTTTAAGTTTGACAGCTGTCATCCAAAATGAAGATCTTGAAGAGCACTACCACTTATGCTAAGGAAGTAGTGGTCTAGGGTCAAAAGTTTCCAAGATATTGACGTTTTAAGTTTGACAGCTGTCATCCAAAATGAAGATCTTGAAGAGCACTATCACTTTTGCTAAGAAAATAGTGGTCTAGGGTCAATTTTTAAGTACCTATTCAACGAGAGTTTGATAAAACAAAATTTGTATGAAACTGATTTTTTGTGAAACGGGAACAGTATGAAAACGAAATTGTATGAAATGGGAATTTGATATTAAATTAACTTGGATTTATAGAGTACTTGTTCATAATGGTCCGGATCCCTTTTACGTCTCCACTTCGCAGCTAGTATCAATATAAAATAGTTTATTTCAGATTAAAATGTACATATTAAATAGTAAGGGTGTGTATGGGACCCACTAAGATCGTTGGGCCCAAGCCAACCTCACCTGCTAGCCGGTGCACCTGCTGAAAAACGGACGAGGCTCTGGCGCAGACTTTCCCTTCGGGGTTGGGAGGTCAGACGGCAGTCGCTCCCGTGAAAGTCGAAATTTGCCAAATCTTTATGGAAAGTAGTAAAAGAGTTTATGGCCACAGGGATAGGGCGCCGCCGCATAACGGCGCGCAGGAGTTTCGCCTGACTCCTGTGGCAAGTGGACTAGGGCTACCGTGCCACGGGCGGGCACGGTTAAAGACGCGAGCCCCGAAACTCCGCTTCGCAACGTGGAACATTGGCACGCTAACCGGACGCGCGAGGGAGCTAGCCGACGTACTTTCCAGGCGGAAGGTGGCCGTGGCGTTCCTGCAGGAGACTCGATGGAAAGGCAGCAGATCCCGGCTCATTGGGAATGGCTACAAGCTGATCTACACGGGTGCACCTGGTGGAGAGAACGGGGTGGCTGTGGTGCTCGCTGAGGGGTTGCATGACGATATCTTGGAGGTGAATCGCTTTAGCGACCGACTTATGTGCGTGGAGGTGCTTATTGGGGGGGTTCCTACTCACCTAGTAAGTGCTTACGCGCCACAGGTCGGTTGTAGCGACGCTGAGAAGAGGTCGTTTTGGGATAAACTCGGCGAGGTACTTGGGGCAATCCCGTTGTCGCAGGGAATCGTTTTGGGTGGTGACCTGAACGGTCATGTGGGTGAGATGGGGGTGGAATTTGAACGTGTTCATGGAGGCTTCGGGTATGGCAGTCGGAATGCGGAAGGGGAAGAAATTCTGCGTACGTGTGCCACTGCCGACCTGGCACTCGTGAACACTTATTTCAAAAAGAAGCCCGACCACTTGATCACCTACAGGAGCGGGGGGCGCGCTACCCAAATCGATTTTCTAATCACTAGGAGACACCACATCGGCAACGTGGCCAACTGCAAAGTCATACCCGGTGAGAGTCTCACTGCCCAACACCGTATCCTTGTCATGGATCTCTGTGTAAAGACCAAAGACAAACGACCGGAACCATGTCAGCGCCGAATCAGATGGTGGAGGCTTGATAAAGTCAAGTCCCAGATGCTCGCCTCAGCAATCGGCGACAAATGTGCCAATGCTGAAGGCGAATCGGTGCAGGAACACTGGGACCGGATTCAGGTGTCTATCGCTGATTCGGCGCGGTCGGTCCTCGGTATGTCTAAGGGAGGACGCAAGTGTGACAAGGAAACTTGGTGGTGGAACGACACAGTCCAGAGGGAGACTAGGGTGAAGAAAGCCCTCTTTAAAAAGTGGCAAGCGTCCAACTCTCCTGAAGATCGCGACGCGTACAGGTCTGCCAAACGTGCCACAAAGAGAGCAGTAGCCAGAGCCAGACGGGACCACTTACAGCCACTGTACGATAAGTTGGAAACGTCTGAGGGGCAGAAGCTTATTTATAAGTTGGCACGTTCTAGGATCAAAGCGGCACAGGATATATCCAAGTGCCGCTGTGTAAAAGATCCTAATGGTAACCTGCTATGCGAGGACCTCGCGGTGAAGGAGAGGTGGCGCTCTTATTTCCACGAACTGCTCAATAAGCAGTATAAAGAGGTGCAGCCACCGGAACTCCCTCCGAATCTAGGACTTGTGCCACTGATTACGCCTGAGGAGGTGCGCAAGGCTCTTCGCTGCATGAAGAATCGGAAAGCTGTCGGCGCCGATGGAGTCCCCATCGAAGTATGGAAGGCTATGGGTTCTCGTGGTGTGGGCATCTTAACCAACCTTTTTAACCGCATACTCGAGACCGGCAGAATCCCCGTCCAATGGAGACTGAGTGTTATCACTCCAGTGTTCAAGGGCAAGGGATCTGTGCAGGAGTGTGGAAGTTATCGTGGTATAAAGGTCATGTCCCACACCATGAAGCTCTACGAGCGTATAGTTGACTCTCGGATCCGGCAGGAGTGCACTGTCTCGGAGGGCCAGTATGGTTTCCGCCCCGGTCATGGTACCATGGACCCTGTTTTCGCCCTAAGGATCGTTATGGAGAAATACAGAACGAAGAATACGCCTCTGCATTTTCTGTTCCTGGACTTGCAGAAGGCCTTCGACTGTGTTCCTCGCGTGATGATCTGGTGGGCGCTGCGGTCCAAAGGGGTGCCTGAAACTTATATTGAAACCATCCGGGACATGTACCGAAATTCCGATTCAGTGGTGCGAACTGCTGTTGGTGACACTAAATCTTTTCCCATTACAGTCGGAGTCCACCAAGGATCCGTCCTAAGTCCGTTTCTGTTTAGCGTAATACTGGACGCACTGTCCGTAGTCATCCGAGACGCACACGAGCAGCCCCCGTGGATGCTCATGTATGCTGATGATATTGCGCTAGCGGACTCGGATAAGGGACGGCTTGGAAGGCGTGTAAATGCTTGGAAAGAGTCACTTGAGAACGGCGGTTTGCAACTCAACGTAGCGAAGACCGAATACTTGGCTAGCAATACCACAGATCCCAAACCTGTCTGCGTTGACGGTCACATGGTCGAGCGGACAGACCAGTTTAAGTACTTGGGATCTGTGCTTCACGAGTCCGGCGACATCGATTGTGACGTCAAGTCCCGCATTTCGGCAGCTTGGGCCAAGTGGCGAGAGGTAACTGGTGTCATTTGTGACCCGAAAATGCCGGTTAAGCTGAAGGGACAGGTCTATAAAACGATCATTAGACCTGTCCTTTTGTATGGTAGTGAGGCGTGGCCATTGCTTGAGCGACATAAGCAGGAGCTGCGTGTCACGGAGATGAAGATGCTGCGCTGGATGTGTGGAGTGACGCGAAAAGACCGCGTCAGAAACTCCCGCATCAGGGGCAGCCTTCATGTCCGAGACATTGCAGACAAACTGCAAGAATGCCGCTTACGGTGGTACGGCCACGTTCTACGAAAACCGGCTAGTTACGTGGGAAACAAATGTCTTGCCATGGCGCCTCCGCCCGGCCGCGGTAGATTGGGAAGACCCAAGAAGTGCTGGCTTGGCGTTGTAAGATCGGATATGCGTGCAAATGGCCTCACTACACGGGATGCCGAAGATCGTGCGAAGTGGAGACGTAAAAGTAGGAAAGCGGACCCCGGGCTCTCGAGAGGGATGCAACCGGGAACAACGCTCGGATGATGATGATGATGATATTAAATAGTAAGAAAGAAAAACTTAAATTAAGTTTAATTTAATTCCAAATGCAATTTCGGGTACAAAATAGAACTTCTTTCACATGTCCCAAGATTATATTTTGTAGGTAAGAAGGTTTTCACCATTATGTGTCAATAAATGCTTTTTTAAATTGCCTTTTAGATTACATTTATAACCACACTTATCACATGAAAATCGCTTTTCACCAGTATGTTTCAATAAATGGTGTTTTAAACTGCTTTTATGTTTACATTTTTAATTACACCTATCGCATGAAAATGGCTTTTCACCAGTATGTTGCAATAAATGCTTTGTTAAATTGCCTGTATGATTACATTTATAATCACACTTATCGCATGAAAATAGCTTTTCACCAGTATGTTTCAATAAATGGTGTTTTAAACTGCTTTTATGTTGACATTTATAATCACACCTATCGCATGAAAATGGCTTTTCACCAGTATGTTTCAATAAATGCGATTTTAAATGGGTTTTTATATTACACACTTATCGCATGAAAATAGCTTTTCACCAGTATGTTTCAATAAATGGTGTTTTAAAGTGCCTGTTTGATTACATTTATAATCACACTTATCGCATGAAAATAGCTTTTCACCATTATGTGTCAATAAATGCTTTTTTAAATTGCCTTTTAGATTACATTTATAATCACACTTATCGCATGAAAATGGCTTTTCACCAGTATGTTTCAATAAATGGTGTTTTAAACTGCTTTTATGTTTACATTTATAATTACACCTATCGCATGAAAATGGCTTTTCACCAGTATGTTGCAATAAATGCTTTGTTAAATTGCCTGTATGATTACATTTATAATCACACTTATCGCATGAAAATAGCTTTTCACCAGTATGTTTCAATAAATGGTGTTTTAAACTGCTTTTATGTTGAAATTTATAATCACACCTATCGCATGAAAATGGCTTTTCACCAGTATGTTTCAATAAATGCGTTTTTAAATGGCCTGTTTGATTACATTTATAATCACACTTATCGCATGAAAATGGCTTTTCACCAGTATGTTTCAATAAATGCTTTGTTAAATGGGTTTTTAAATTACATTTATAATCACACTTATCGCATGAAAATAGCTTTTCACCAGTATGTCTCAATAAATGCGTTTTTAAATGGCCTGTTTGATTACATTTATAATCACACTTATCGCATGAAAATAGCTTTTCACCAGTATGTTTCAATAAATGGTGTTTTAAACTGTTTTTATGTTGACATTTATAATCACACCTATCGCATGAAAATGGCTTTTCACCAGTATGTTTCAATAAATGCGATTTTAAATGGGTTTTTATATTACATTTATAATCACACTTATCGCATGAAAATAGCTTTTCACCAGTATGTCTCAATAAATGCGTTTTTAAATGGCCTTTTTGATTACATTTATAATCACACTTATCGCATGAAAATGGCTTTTCACCAGTATGTTTCAATAAATGTGTTTTTAAATGGGTTTTTATATTACATTTATAATCACACTTATCGCATGAAAATAGCTTTTCACCAGTATGTCTCAATAAATGCGTTTTTAAACTGCCTTTATGATTACATTTATAATCACACTTATCGCACGAAAATGGCTTTTCACCAGTATGTTTTAATAAATGCGATTTTAAACTGCTTTTAAGTTTACATTTATAATCACACTTATCGCATGAAAATAGTTTTTCACCAGTATGTGTCAATAAATGCCGTTTTACAGTACTTTTGTATTTAAATGTATGATGACAGATATCGCACACAAATTGCGTCACTTCATCAGTAGAGTGTGTCTTTAAATGTGCCTTTGAAATCATTTTGTTAGTAGTTTGAAGTTTGTCCGCTTGTCGGTCGGTGTTCCCGCTGAGGTGTTCTGATGCCATCAGTTTCTGTTCCTCTCGACGTATGTTTGGGGGACGTTCTGTGAGATATATCAACAATGAACATAGGGCGCATCACATTCGTCCTAAAATGACGTACCATTCATAATCTGGGATCAATGACTTATTAACCTTAAGTATAACGGCGTCGGTGACTCGCACGCTAAATTTTTGCATTAGTATTTTACCATTTGTCCTTTAATTTATTTTTGCAAATGAACTGGGTTCCATTTTGAAACATATGACAACCGAGAACAGAGGAGTTTGTTTATCCCTACAGTATGTAATGGGGGCATTCTGGTGATGATGATGTCAAGTTATTTTATTGTTACGATAAGAGCAGTGGCGATACCAAGTGCGCCGGGTCAGCTACTATGTACATAAGTACATATAATGTTGTACTACTCAAACCAATAGCTAGACTGGGCTAATAGTAGGAGAGCTAGCACCAATTTTTGGGTAGGTATTTGAGGCAAGCTGAAAACTTGTCACATACCTCTTCTATTATACCCCAATACGGAATCGCAAACCTGGCTGGTGAGTAGCGGGGCTAAATGGACCCCTAAATTTTTTAATTTTTTTTTTTTTTTCCGAAAATCATGTTTGAGGCAATATGCAATTTTTATAATATGTTGCAGTGTAATGCCTAATGAATACAAAAAAAAATAAGCCAGACGATTTAGTCGGGGTTTTAACATTGCCAGACGCGTGCAAAATTATTTTACATAATTTGTTAGATCACCTGGCAGGTAGAAAGTCCTATCAAAATGATCTGTCTTTTTGAGAATATTTTTTTTTAGTTATAAATAATACTCTATTAAAATTTCAAGCTGCCTCAAATATATTTTTAATAATTTTTTGCAAAATAATTTTGCACGCGTCTGGCAATGTTAAAACCCCGACTAAATCGTCCGGCTTATTTTTTTTTGTATTCATTAGGCATTACACTGCAACATACAGTGGTGGTCATATAATTAAGAACGCTGATATAAAGGGAAGATTTTTTTTAACTAAGACGCAAAACTAATTGCAGGCATTATTTTTTATTGTTCTCGGTATCGTAAAACTTTTCCATAATACCACTGTATTCATTGATACACATGATTAGCCAAAAAGTAAATATTTTTATTTTATTTTATTTTATTTGGGATAAAAAACAGTTACACTTTACAAATTACTTAGAAAATATTACATACTAAGACTTAGATTAAAGTGCACCAACAACATTATCCACATGTTACTTATGGTGTTAAGGTACATACACCTAGCATCTCCAATATGTAAATGGTAAAGAAAACAAAGAAAGTTTTTAGGTAAGTAGGTAGGTATAGTGAAATTACTAATTATTTAAGATGAATATGAATATAAAACTAAATCAACTAATTAGGTAGGTATATTAGTTCTCTCTTAACGTCTTCATTATGTCTCTCTTAAAACAGTATTCTGATAAGTAAAATATATCTATATTAACGAATCTTTCATTGTATACAGACTTTGCTCTTCTGATAGGAATCCTATGTCCTGCAATAGTACGACTGGTGCCTAAGGCAAACAGTTGCCGTTCACGCGCTGCACGTATTCGAGGATTTCGAGGTACGACAAGCTCAATCTGATTAGTAAGTTCAGTGCAGTCAAACCTATTATGACAAATTTTATATAAAATCATAGTCTGAAGAAAAATTCTTCTAAGCCTGAGAGGTAACATATCATACTTTAACAAGAGTTCATCATAAGCTAATTTAGTCCTGTCATTACTACATCTGTAATAAACAGTACGTAAAAATTTCTTCTGGACCCTTTCTATGTCCTCAACATATTTGGAAAAGTAGGGATCCCAAATAAAGCTTCCATATTCAAGTTGCGGCCTAACTAAAGCGTTATAGAGATGTAAAAGAGTTTTAGTTTTTTTAAAGTTAGTAGTAGCGCGCATGATAAAGCCGTACATTTGATATGCCTTAGTAGTTATTTTATCTATGTGTTGGTCAAAATGTAACTTTTCGTCCAATATTACACCAAGATCCCCAATTTGAGACACCTTCAGCAACCGCTGATTGCACAGATTATAGGCAAAATTAATTGTATTGGTTTTCTTAGTATAGGTAATCACATGACATTTTGTGATAGCTAGTTGTAGTTTATTATCTGTACAATACGTGGTGACTCTATTGAGATCCTCCTGTAGATCGATGCAGTCATTTTGAGATTTGATTATTTTGAAGACTTTCAAATCATCGGCATAAAGCAAGAATTGGGAAGACCTAAAACAGGTTTGAATATCATTTATAAAAAGATTAAAAAGTAACGGGCCTAAAATTGAACCTTGGGGAACGCCTGATGTAGCCTTTATCAACCCTGACTGCGATCCCTGGATTACCACCTTTTGTGACCTATTATTTATGTATGATGCAAACCATCTCAATAGATTGCCTCTAATGCCATTGTATGCTATTTTATCAAGCAATAGCTTATGGTCAACTTTGTCAAATGCCTTCCGGAAGTCCGTATAGATGGCGTCTACCTGTAGGCGACCATCCATACCACCAAAAAGCCCACCAACAAAGACCATCAGATTACTAATTGTAGACCTATTTTTAATAAATCCATGTTGTTCTGGTATCATAATGTTATGTAAAATGGGATATAGTTCATCACGTACCAAGCTTTCAAATAATTTAGACATGGCACATAATATTGATATTGGACGATAGTTCTCAATGTCGTTTTTGCTACCACTTTTAAAAATAGGTATAATATTAGCTTGTTTCCAAACATCAGGAAATACTCCTTCCTTTAGACACTTATTATATAGGAGGTGTAAAGGATAACAGATAGAGGATGCAGTACGACGAAGAAAGAGAGCGGGCACCCCATCGGGTCCAGAGACCTTAGTTGTATCAAGAGTTTGTAAGCGTTTCCGCACTTTACTCAGCTCAAAGCTTAGGTCATGCATGAGTACATCATTATTTAAATACACAAACTTTTTACACTACTTCTAAACATAGTACTCCTATTTACTGGCTGGCCACGTAATTAAGAACGCTAAGTAGTTCATACGTTTATTCAAATTTAATTAGAGAAAAATCAGTCGATTTGTTACTGTTTGTATAATTTTGGAGCCATTTAGTGCTGTAAAAGGTAAAAGTTATTGCTTCTTATGAAAAGACAATGGAAAAAATAAAAGTTGTGATAAATCTACAAGGGAAGTAATAATAAAAGTTCGCCAGAAGAATTTGGTCAAACAAAAAGATAGCCGACCATCTGCAATGTGCAAAAACGATGGTTTTCCACAATGTAAACCATTTTGCTACGTATCAAACTACTTCGAAGGTTCCGCGTGTACCTAAACAGTGAAAAACAACTCCTCGAGATGACCGAAACATCGTTCGCATGGCAAAACAAAATCCATCTAAAGAGTCCAATGAGCTGAGAAAATAATATTTAGGTGAAAACAACCCTTCAGCAATCTCAGCAAGCACTATTAGAAGACGTTTGATAGAAGAAATATTGCACGGAAGGATAGCAAGAAAGGTACCCATGTTGAAACTTTGCCACAGGCAAGTCCAGCTGACGTTAGCGAGAAAGTATGAAAACTGGACTGTGCGACATTGGTAAAATGTACTTTTTTCTGACGAGACGAAAATAAACAGAGTATGTTTCGATGGAAAATGATATGTTCGACGTCACACGAATACAGCATTCGTACCTAAGTACACGAAAGTTACATTAAAGCGCGGTGGTGGAATGTGAAAATTTGGGGATGGTTTTTTGGACATGGTGTTGGACCTGTAAAGTTGATAGAAGGTAACATGGATCAGTTCTAATACAAAAATATACTGGAAGAAATAATGTTATCTTACGCTGAAGACGTTCTACCGGTTATTTGAACATTCCAGCATCACAATGATCCAAAGCACACTGCACGCACCATAAAGGAATTTCTTACAGCGAAATCAGTTTCTGTCTTAAATTGGCCAGCCAACAGCCCAGATCTAAATCCAATAGAGAATCTGTGGCTCGAAGTAAAGACAAAGGTTTTCAATACAAAGTGTGAAAATTTATGAGAGATATCGAGCTGTATGACGTTTTCGTAGAAGAATGGAACTCTATTTCGCTTGCGAAATATCAAAAATTAATATAGTTAATGCCTCGCTGGTGTAAAGCAGTAATTAAAAGCTGTGGATATGCTATTAACTATAAATGTTAGTCAAAAACGTATTAAATTGATTTTTAAATTTTCTGCGCTACATATTATATTGTAATTTTTTAAATGTAAGTGTCATACAAAACATTTCCCGAGCAGTTTAATAAATCGTTCTTAATTATTTGTCCAGCTTCAGTACTGTTTGAATGTGTTACTTTGGTAAAATCAATATAATGTGAAAAAAATAGTTAGCGATTTCATTTTAATGTTCCTAAGCCACGTTGCTCTATTAATGTGGCTATTTTATAACATAACTAGATGCTTCTCAGAAGGTACACATCTCTGTGGGTGGCACGATTTATATAAAAACTTCTAGAAATTCAAATCGTTCTTAATTATATGACCACAACTGTATATAAAAATTGCATATTGCCTCAAACATATTTTTCGGAAAAAAAAACTAATATTTTAAAAAATTTAGGGGTCCATTTAGCCCCGCTACTCACCAGCCAGGTTTGCGATTCCGTATTGGGGTATAATAGAAGAGGTATGTGACAAGTTTTCAGCTTGCCCCAAATACCTACCCAAAAATTGGTGCTAGCTCTCGGACTATAAAGTTTGGCATGCAAAAAGCTGGTGATGAATGATATAAGCTAGTCTCCATCTGCCTAGGCAGGGAATAGCTAGATATAGAAAATAAATAACGAAATAAGTAGGAACTAACTACTTATTTCTGATATGCTAATGCATATCAGCAGATGCCGTTCTCTTCAAGGTTCAGTAGTCAGTTAGTTAGTTTCGCCGGGCTTTTCCGCACTAAGCCTCATGATTGGGCCATTGTTCGCGTTTCAGTATTAAGTGGTACAGAAATGTTTTTCTATGTTTCATGTACACAGTACACATGACAGCTGTTATAGATTATAGGGACTTACCTTCAGTGTCATCATTTAGCTTGATTCTCTTTCTGGATCCCAGTCTATGTGAGATAGATATATCCTCGCTCGATGAAGCTTGATTCCTTCCATCATTCCATTCACCAGCGGTTTCACCTCCAACATTGTCTAATGTCTCCGAAAAGTCAAATTTAACTTCATCTACATCTATCATATCGTCGTACAGATTGATGTATTCCAAATTAGTCAATACTTGTGAACTATGGCATTCAATATTGTCTAACATATCTTTAGTGTCATTTTCATCGTCACTTCCTACTTCATGCTTTAATTCCTCGGTCAGAGTTTGCATATTGCCTTCATCGTCAGAGGTACCCTTGTTGTGTTCATTATTTATGTCAGTGCCTTCAATTACTGGAAAAGAATACAAAATATCCACTGAATCTGTTTAAATTATACATTTTTTGAGCCCTAAGTCACTAAGACAAATATCAGGAGTTTTCATGTAGCCTTCAAATCTACAAGGTTATGGTATATATAGATACTACTACTTCATAATAGTAACCCATCTATAATTTCTATACAATTTTCTCAACAATTGGTTAGGGTGTAGTAAAGAGTAACTTTTTTTTTTTCCTAATTTTTTTTATTGGAAATGGGTATTAATATTCATGAAACGCAAAGATATATATATATTTTTTTGAAAATTGTAATGTTTATTTTTTTTCAAAAAAAATCAAGTGGTAGTGGTATTCTATTGACCTC
Source organism: Idaea biselata (assembly GCA_958496205.1). Lineage (NCBI taxonomy): Eukaryota > Metazoa > Arthropoda > Insecta > Lepidoptera > Geometridae > Idaea > Idaea biselata. The sequence continues at coordinate 5,312,872 of OY292401.1, read as the reverse complement.
CACTTTTTATGATGCCAATCGATTGAGAAGAGCTCCAGGAACAATGTTTCCATAGACAATTTTTTTGTCAAACCTCATCACGTGCGACTACAGGGGCTTTAAAGTACTGCTGACACTTGGAAAAATTTTTTACTTGAACTTCGAAAAAAATATACGGATCACCCCGACTTGGATAGGTTAGGTTAATGTTAGAACATGATTACGCGCAGCGCTTTGGCGAGCGAGCGAAGCGAGCGTGCCGCGGCAGCGGTCGCCAAAGCGCCTAATTCTATCTATAAAGTTCCTGTAGTCGCACGTGATGAGGTTTGACAAAAAAAACTGTCTATGGAAACATTGTTCCTGGAGCTCTTCTCAATCGATTGGCATCATAAAAAGTGGGTGTCAATAGAATACCACTACCATTAAAAAAAAACTAAGTTTTTTTTACTATTATTTTTTTCGAAAATTAAAAAAAAAATTAAAGTACGCTTCCTATGTTTTTCTACCATATTCCATAAAAAAAAAATTCAATGTTTTTCATTGGTACACCCCGACCCAACAATTTCTAGAAATAATTTTGAATAAATTCATTGAAAATTATAACTTGATTTGGCTAGAGTAGGAATTATATTACGAAACTTGTAGCATACATTGTAGGTATACTACTCTATTATGGTCTCTGCATACGTAACGTATCCCGGACGGAACGTGTCAATTTCTACATACAAAAATCCCGTCAGGGCGACGATATGGGGGGGATGGCATGGGATTTTTGTATGTAGAAATTGACACGTTCCGTCCGGGACCCGTTACTATGCAGAGACCAAGGTACCGTTACGTATGCAGAGGGAGAATCGCGGCAGCAAGTTTATGATACTTGTTTTGGAAATGGGTGCAAAGTCAAGGTAAAGAATAATTACCTGCCCAGTCCGTCTCCAATTTGATTTCGACTGACTTGAGACGAGTGATGTCAAAGAACTCCATGGTGCTTCGACAGAAGGTTCTTGCTCCCGTACAAGCGCGCAGAACACTCTTCGAATTAATAGCGATGTCCGAACACTGAGATAACTATCACATTGAAAAATACATATATATTCAACTTTACGGCTTTTTGCTGAATGAAAGGGAAAAGCAGAGTGTTGAGAGTGGATTACAAAGATAAATAATCACTGCATTTTAGTGGAATAAAGTAAACTAAAATAACATAGAACCAACGCACACCGGCACAACCAACACAAACAAAAATGAAAGAGTTTATGATTTATGAGTTTTTAAAGAGCTTGTTAGTGATGGGGCTCGTGTAGGTTTTGTTTAATTAGCTCGTACTCGAAAGAAAGAACTCTTGACTCGATTTTTTAGTGACTCGAGTCGACTCGCCGTTCGTGCGCACTTGAGTTAATCGATCAATCGATTTTCACGACAGATAAATTATTTGAGACATGTTGATTTACGATGGAGAACAACTATTTGAACTCAGCTAGTCCTCTGAATAATTAAAAAACATAGATCCGCCGAGTGCTATTTTTAATTTTGTTGTACCCCCATCTTACCCAAAAATGCATAAAAATAAATTGTTTGACGGAGTTTTGGCGGGAAAGCGGAGACAACATGTCGTGCTCCAGTTTTATTTTCGTTAAACTATGTTGTAAACCCGGTTAAGTTGTGTAATTTTAGTGAAATCTTATTCAATTTCGTTTCGTGAATGTGCACAAGTGTAGTGGAAACAAAATTGAGTGTTAAACATGAACTTTTCGCTGTTCCCTCCCAAGCCCCTTGAAGGTTATGGTAGAGTTGCCACAGCTTTACCATAGCTCCTGACTTGAAACTATGAGCCCGATCGGGCTAATTTTATGCAAAATACTTGTTACTGGCAAGATGTACAAGATGTACGACGCCAAAACTATATTATGAAGAGTGTTGTAAACTCAGAAAAAACTCGACAAATAGCATCCCGAGAGTCCGGGGCCAAAAAAAAAAAATTGTTTGACTTAAGTCGAAAAAAAATACTCGAGTCGAGGCCCGAGTGATTTTCATTTGACTCGAGTGTACCTTTCACTCCAGTAAAACTCGAGTAAGTTGTAGTTTACAATCGAGTGACTAGGCTTGTTGAATATATATCGATATTCGATATATCGGTATTTTTTTTTAGCCGATATATCTAATTCGATATATCGTTAGACGTAGTATCTCCTAATGGTCTGTGATATCGATACAAAATATTCAATATCGAAAATCGTATCAAAAACATATCAAAAACGATATTTTTTTTCTTGGTAAAATAATACCAAAACCAACCAAAGCCGTAAAATAGGAACGAATAAAAAAAACAGTGTTGTCTATGACTAATATCTCTTTGCCAAAATTGAGTTGTTTTTGTGATGAGCGAAATAAAAATTAAGTAATACAAGGCAATTTACGCGTTGAATGTAGTGTTTAATTAATGATTTTGTTCACCATTTACGAGAATAACCAACAGAAACATCAATTGTAGTCAACATTGCCGAAATTTAACTAAAACGAATATGTGACGACCTTGTGTTCACAAACGTATGTTATTCTACCTGGGAGACTGCCGAAGAAGTGGAACTTGTCGCATTCCTAGTGGAAATTTCGAAAATAAGTACAATTCGAACATTGTTTTGACGAGAATTGAACAGTAGTGATGGTATGTAGTGCTGAATACGAATTTATCTGGAGAGGAGTGGTAACATCACGATGACTATGTTCAATTCGACGGGGGGAGCACCACAGCAGGCCACTGGGCAGGTGCCGAATGGGAGCACAACTCTACCACGGTCACATCATCAAAGAACGGGTCAGTAAACTACCTAAAATATCAAAAACTCCTCTGCCTTGCGTGCAATCAGATTTATTCAATAGACACTATAATCTGCAAAGACACTATTAAAGTTATTTGCGTACTGTAGTTAGTTTCGCTGAGCCTTTTCCGCACTTAGCCTCACAATCGGGCCATTCATTGTACGTGATTTCTTAGAGGGCTTAAGACGCCACGGGAGCCTACCCCGCATTGGCGAATATCCCATGCCTTCGGACCGTGGTTTATCCTAGGACATGTTGGTTTCCTCACGATGTTTTCCTTCACCGTAAGAGCGATGTTAATAGCACACTTAAATTTTTCTTAAAGAAAAAGACATTGGTGCGCGGTCTGTCTGGATTCGAAACCACGACCTTCGGAATGAAAGTCGCGGTATCTACCACTAGACCAACACCGCTCTATTTGCGTTCTGTAATGTTTCTTCATTTTTTCCATACAGAAGTTTTATCTAGTGTGTCCAAATCGCAAGTTAAAGTTCCCAAAGCCTCTAACTTGATCTAACCACTGCGTTACATGTGTCTAGACTATAATGTCGTAAGTGCCCACAGTTTCAACTGAAGTCCCAATCCTGTGATAATATAAGTCGACAATAATAGTAATGTTTTTGTAGGACAACCACCAGCAGCACCTAAATCATATGACTATTTATTGAAAGTACTGCTAGTCGGTGACTCTGATGTTGGGAAGCAGGAAATTCTACAGGATCTCGAAGATGGATCTGCTGACTCTCCCTTTTGTAGTGGAAGTGGTAAGATACTGTCATGATACTCTAAAAAATAATAGGTAGTAAATAATACCCTCAATGTTAACCCAGGTACAGCTGCTATAATGTTGTTTTAACTATCACTGATGTTACCCTATTCCTGGGTAAATCCAGCTATAGCGGCCACAGGTCAAATGCCATCTCACTGTATCTGGGTCGATGCAGTTCTGAGCCACAGCCTATCAATCATGATGATTGTTGACATGATTGTTTTGAAACAGCTTATGTTTGGTTCAGAATGTTTTTAATTGGCATTTAAAAACTTTGGTAACAAAAACATTTCATTTTAAAGTACTTAGTTTTAAAATGAAATGTTTTTATAGATGACTCTGTGAAATGCCATTGATTTTTTGTTAATGGTTATACAACTTATAATTAATTACAGTTATTAACTTCTTCTTTTCATATAATGGTGTGGCTCACCAGGTGTTAGAGTTTTCAGGTCACCTTAAGGCAAAGTTGTTAACTTAAATAAAATATTGAATTTTACTGTGGCATTTATTAACACTTTCCCAGCGGAGCAATTTAGCACGCGCATCTACCCTAACGCGGGGCATTTTTCTCATATTTTATTAGATTATAAAATGTAAACTATATAAGATATCAACTTGTTTCTTTTCTTATTTATTTATCGCATTATTATATTTTGTATAAGTAGTATAAAAATAAAACAATCAGATATTTTACTAGTATTTATTTGAAAAAGAAAATGGCACCTTTTGAAAAACAAAAAAACTCTTACATATAATTTAACCGCACGCGCCAACCTCGTCCGCGCGCGATCCCAAACGAATCGTTTTCAAAGGTCAATAAACTCACTTACGCGGTAAAATTTTGAAGCTATATGAGGATAACATCAACAAGGATCTTATTTCACTTGCAGATCACGGGTACAATACGTGATTTATTTATAGTAAGTAAGAGAATACATCACGTATTCTATTCGTGACGCGCGAGTTGCATTAAAACTGCCATAACGTATCAGATATGTGATCCTCTGGGAAAGTGTTAAAAAGTCCTGAATTGTGAATAGAATTGAATTTTAAAAATGTATGTTTGTTAGGTATGCCACCAATATGCAATGCTTTTTGCATTTAAAAAATAAATAAATATTGACCATGTCAAAATGCCATAGTTACTTTCTCTGATTTCACTGAAATTTCTCTTGATTCTAGGTATCGTTAAGACTGACCATAATTAATATCACAGATTGATATAAACATAGAAGATACTTTATGCATGCTTTGACAAAAAGATAACCTAACCTTAATAGAAATTGTATGATTAAAATAAACCAACTGATAATAATGCACAATGAACTGTTGGTTATCTGTTATTGTTCTGAATATTTGAGGATAAAGTATTACAATTATTGTTACAAAACTAGTCTCATAAATTATGATAACATTATGATAATGAAAATGACAAATATTCTACCTACCTACTGTAAGGGACTTAAAAGCACCCCAGGTCTATCAGATGTAAAGGTCCCGGCCATAGGCCAGGGCGCTCTGTATAAAATCGGCCATGGTCCCAACTCCAAGTATGTTTTGTTTGTTAGGCGCCATACATTTTTACCCGGCTGCAAGGAAAGGGTTATGTGTTTGTAGCTAATTAAGAGTTTTTTTTTAAATCAAGGTATCTTTATAGCATTCTAGCAGCACACCATACCCAAGGTCAAGAAATTGAATTTATATCAAGCTAATGTAGCTAAATAACACCTTTTGCTAGGCGACGTACTAGAGAAACTCCCCGCTAATTGGGCTATTATTGACAGTAAAAGTTTTCATAATCCACAGCATATAAAACGACGATGATCCTCCTGGACGGCAAGCGAGTGAAGCTGCAGCTGTGGGACACGTCGGGCCAGGGCCGGTTCTGTACCATCATCCGGTCATACTCGCGCGGAGCGCAGGGGATACTGCTCGTCTATGACATCACTAACAAGTGGTCCTTCGACAGTATAGACAGGTGGCTGGAGGAAGTTGAGAAGGTAAGCTGATATCTATCTGTATAGGGTGTACCATAATGGGTGGATCCTGCGGGGGCAAGGCATGGTTCCACCCCCTGAATTTCAGTTTTCTATTCCAAGCCATTTGAGCTACTAACTTTAATTTTTAAGTTTCTTACAAACAAATGGAATGTAATTGATATTCTGAAATAAATGACTTATTATTATTATAGGCCATTTTTTGAGAAATTTATAAAATTCCTACCTTTTCCCACATTTATGGGAATCACGTTCAAGTGACCAAGTTTTTTCTTTGAATATCTTCCTTCATAATATTGTTTTTAAATTGCATTTAAATTAATTTGATAGCTCGGCGTAATAATGTACAAGATGTCGTAAATAAATTTTAGTTTGATGTTTTATTTTTCTCACAACTTTGAGCACCTGGACCTGGTTGTCGCTGTGTACAACGCCGTAAAACAATAATAATAATTAATTAATTCAAGTATTTTATTCCAGCACGCACCGGGAGTCCCAAAAGTGTTGGTGGGCAACCGACTCCACCTAGCGTTCAAACGTCAGGTGCAAGAGAGAGACGCAGAGTTGTACGCAGCTAAGAACCGCATGGCGTTCTTCGAAGTCAGTCCGCTTTGCGATTTTAATATTAGAGAAAGTTTCTGTGAACTGTCTCGCATGGCGCTGCATAGGAATGGAATGGAAAGACTTTGGCGAAGCAATAAAGGTTTGTACTTATTTGTATGCTAACTATATTAAATAAGAGTTACCTATTTTTTTAGGTTTTCGTAGTCAACAAGAAACCCTTTAGTTAGTCCATTGAAATATTACTTTTTTTTGGGCTCCGCGTGCATTTGTCAGAGGACGCAATTTTATATTTTAGATAGCAAGGGGGGGTTAGTTTAAAGTTAAATAATAGTTTGTGCGGTTGTGGCTTTTGTCCCACGCCCGCCATCTTGGAAAAAGGGGTACAAATGGTTTTTATGGTTTATTTGACGAACTATAGGTTTCACAAAAATAATAATTAACATTTTGAATTGCAAATAAGATTATCTACAACTTTTGTTAAGTAACTTTTAGTCGTAGATTTAAAAATAAAAAGTATTTTATTATTATATTGTATTTTGCCCAGAAAATAAGTATTTGTATACAACGGGGCAATGCAGCCAGTATTCTGGGCACTTTTCTCTCCACCAAAAGTTTAGCTGATTTAGATTTATTTTAGTTTTTAGTTAGCTTTATTTTAATCAGTTTTAGTTTTAATTTAATTTTTAAATTTAATTATGTTTTATAGGTGTTTGGTTTCATAATAAATGATATTATTAAAATATAAAGTTATAAGCGAAAATCCATGAAAATTTGGGAAACAAATTCTATTGGTCATTTATGAACCGATTTTGATGATTATTTTTTTATTCGGAAGGTAGAAGTCCCAAGGTGGCTCCATAAAAAAAAATATGGATCGGACGAGGATCTTCGGAGTGATGAGCAGCATAGTTCCTTAGAAAGTAGTAAATTACTTACTTTTGGACTTTTACCAGTAGAATCAGACCTTGTGCTACTGGTTAGGGATTGATAAAGCACCTGGAACCACCTTATCATCACAGAACATCATCACCTTTCCAAATTTCAATCCCTGTTATTTTATGAAAACTACGAAACTCTACACTGCGAGTGGCCCGACACAACACGCTCTTGCCTAATGGCATGGTGAAGTTTTAGGGGAATCACAATTCACGTACAATGGCCCAATTGTCCAGAAGCCCAGCGAAACTAACTAAATGGCTGATATCTATTTTATGGCTTAGATATATTTTCTCTGTCTTAATCCAGAGAGGAAACAGTCGACTACGTTTGTAAAGTGTGTATGGAGGAGTAGGTAGACCTTCCCCTTAATAGTGACTCCCATAAAACAAAGTATTTTAATGTGATAATGATAATGGTACGGAGCCTGTCGTTGGAATATCTTCCAATTATCATTGGGGTAGGCGTCTCCTGACTGAGGTGATGGCGAAAAGTTCAAAACTTTACACTTACACTAACACTTTACCTAAAACACACATCACCTTCAGCACACATGCACGAATTTCTTTATATGTGTACTGTAAAGTGTAATGTAATCAAACGCAATTTAGCCAGTTAACAAAACGCGAATTACTGTGAGTCACAATGACTAGCCTAAAAAGATAGAATTACGGGTGGTTGACTACAGACACTCTCTTTGTTAGATATTTGAATGCAACACGTCGCTCCGTAAAATATTAATTTAATAAAACTCTTAAGAGGATAGTCTCCATTCTTTTTCTCCATACATACGTAGTTTAGATTTTCCTCCCTGGATAAAGATATTAGAGCAAATATGTTTATGCCATAAAACCTATATTTGTCATGATCATGACAATGCATCTACCTTTTTTTTTCTAATTAAAAAAAAAGAAAAAAATGAAAAAAAAAAAGGTAGATGCATAGTCATGACTCATGTCATGACAGATATAAGTTTTATGGCAAAAACATATTTGCTCTAATGTCTTTATCCAGGGAGGAAAATGTAAATTACGTTTGTATGGAGAAAGAGAATGGAGACTATCCTCCTAAGTCCTTTAACCAGTGTTTTCTATTGAGCACCATCCCTAAAAACATTACATATAGTGTGGGCTGTTTTGGGTAAAGTGTCATCATAGACATAGTCATCAAGCTCGAATCCCCGGTACACTGTGACGACCTCTGTGGCGCGTCGTGCGAGAGCGCGACTGCAATGCAGAAGGTTGCGGGTTCGATTCCCGCCGGGTGCAAGTATTTATGCTTAAAAATAAATATTTGTGTCTGGTCTGGGTGTCCTTCTATGTATAATATGTATGTATTTACAAAAGAAAAATAAATATAAGTATTATATCCGTTGTCTAGTCACCGTAACACAAGCTTAGTCGCTTACCACGGGGCTAGATGGCGCTGTGTGTTGTTCACAGAATTTATTTATTTATTACTAGCTGACCCGACAGACGTTGTCCTGTCGCTTAGTATAAAAAAATGGCTATCTATCTTCAATTCTAAATTCTACGCGATTCAAACTGAAAAATGTCTTTAATTTCAATACAACATCGCGAAAACAGAAGAAGAATCTATATCTATCTTCATACCAAAATTCATCAAAATCGGTTCAGCATTTTTTCTTTCATAAGAACCTTCTCCTGACAATAGCAAACACAACAAAAAAAGAATTATCGAAATCGGTTCGTGCGTTCTGGAGTTATAGCGTCAGGAAGGAAAACCCGACTTATTTTTATATAGTAGAAGACTAGCTGACCCGGCAAACGTTGTTTTGCCTTATAAATTATAGATAATTAAATTTTTCCTGAATTTTCTTTGCTATAAACCTCACGGAGCCCGAGACCTTTCCAACGAATGCAAAACCGTGGAAATCGGTTCGTGCGTTCTGGAGTTATAGCGTCAGGAAGGAAAACCCGACTTATTTTTATATAGTAGACTAGCTGACCCCGCAGACGTTGTCCTGCTCGTTAAATAATACGTCATCGTCATACGTCATCGTCATCGCTGAGTTTGATTTTGATTTTCCAGCTTTTCTTTATAAATTTTTCCTGATTTTTTTTTGTTATAAACCTCACGGAGCCCGAGACCTTTCCAACGAATGCAAAACCGTGGAAATCGGTTCGTGCGTTCTGGAGTTATAGCGTCAGGAAGGAAAACCCGACTTATTTTTATATAGTAGATTATTTACTGTTACAGTACTGAGCCTGCAAGAGCTGTGCTGCCGCGCGATCGTGGCGCGTACATCAGTGTACGGGCTGGAGCGGCTGCCGCTGCCGACGCCGCTCAAGTCGCACCTCAAGTCGTACGCCATCTCGGCGGCGCCGGGCCGGCCGCGGGCGCGCGCGCAGCCCGCCCGCCACCACCACGCCCGGCTCAACTGCACCGGCGCGGGACGGAACTCCTGTAATATCGCATGATTCACTTCGTTATCGTTACGCTATACTTTCTTTAAGAGGATACCGACCTTCATTTGTCGAATCTTCATTTGAGATAGTCGAGTCATATTGAGATAGTTCATTTGCCGTGGGATGACAGAAAGTTCATCTTCTCTTTATTTATTTGATATAGAAATAGACTCGTCTAAACCGGACTGAACACCTGTAATATCGCATGATTGACTTCGTTATTGTTACGCTGTACTTTCTTTAAGAGGATACCGACCTTCATTTGGCGAATCTTCATTTAAGATAGTCGACCTTCATTTGCCGGGGAATGACAGAAAGTTCATCTTATCTTTATTTATTTGATATAGAAATGGACTCGTCTACACCGGACTGAACTCCTGTAATATCGCATGATTGACTTCGTTATCGTTACGCTGTACTTTCTATAAGAGGATACCGACCTTCATTTGTCGAATCTTCATTTGAGATAGTCGAGTCATATTGAGATAGTTGATTTGCCGGGGAATGACAGAAAGTTCATCTTATCTTTATTTATTTGATATAGAAATAGACTCGTCTAAACCGGACTGAACACCTGTAATATCGCATGATTGACTTCGTTATTGTTACGCTGTACTTTCATTAAGAGGATACCGACTTTCATTTGGCGGAGAATGACAGAAAGTTCATCTTATCTTTATTTATTTGATATAGAAATAGACTCGTCTAAACCGGACTGAACACCTGTAATATCGCATGATTGACTTCGTTATTGTTACGCTGTACTTTCATTAAGAGGATACCGACTTTCATTTGGCGGGGAATGACAGAAAGTTCATCTTATCTTTATCTATTTGATATATAAATAGACTCGTCTACACCGGACGGAACTGTAATATCCCATGATTCAGTTTCAAATTAAGATTTATTACTGTTATACTAAATCCCGTGCTCAATTGTTCCGCTAAACTTTCATTGACGGGATACTTACCCACATTCATTTGGCAGGGAGTGACAGAAAGAATCATCTGTCACTCCCTGTCGGACTGTTCTATTCTGTCTGGAAATTGATTTAATTACAGCGGACGAAACTTCTGTATCATCCCCTTATTCGGTTTCAAATTAAGACATTACTGTTCTACTAAATCCCTTAACTGCTTGAACAGTATAAATAAAGGGAATAAAGACAAGCTGAAAGAGTTTTTGGGTGGTCGAGTATCAACTATAACAATATCGTTCCGAGTTATTTGGACTCATACACCGCTCTTTTGCAGTCGAGTCCAGGCTAAACTTTCGATAAGAGGTTAAAAATGTGGTAGGAATTGAAAAAACATTGTATTATTGATGATCGGATCGTTTTAAGTTTAGAAGATCCCCGCCATACACCCCTCAACTCACTCGTTGGAACTCATAATATCGCATGATTTGGATTGAAATTAAGAGTTATTTATTATATTGTTGTTACTAACTTTCTTTAAAGAGAGCACCATCTGAGTACCGATCACGAAGTGACGGGAAACAACAAAGATCTTGCAGAAAAGTGTCCAAGTGGAGATTGATGTTTGTTGTTTTTATGCATAACTTCTGAACAAGTTGCCCTCAAGAAAAAACTAGATATACATTTCTAAAGTTAAGAAAGATTTTCCAAAAAAAAATGTGTTTTTCTCCGCCAAATTATGGTCTAACTGTACCTTGTTAACGCTACTACTGATTGACATATTTTAATACCTTTATAAAAAAAATATATAGGTGTAACGAGCTTTTGTCTAGCTAGACAGTTTAAAGATGCTCAATATGAATGATGAAAACCGTTGCAAAATCTCAAAAGTCAAAATAAAAATTAGAAGGTTAGAATCAAATCACTGTTTAGTATGATTATCCAATACTAATAACAATTGACATGGCAACTCTTGTGTAAATTATATACAGTAAAAATAAACTTTAAGAATTGTCAATGAATCCTTAGTAATATAATATTTGCATGCTTATCTCCTAAATAAGTTTTGGACAATCTATTATTTTTTACAATCCAAACACGGCTGAATAACGATAAATGAATTAAGTTATGTAAGGTTTTTAATATTTAAAGGTTATTCATAACTTGTACACATTTTAAATTAAATTACACCCACTCTTTGAAGATAAATATTTCTTGGTACTATCGTTGCTAGGTAAAATAAGATCTGAAGGTATGAATTAAGAAATTGTGCTTTTTGTTCTAAAATTCAAGGTTGCCTCTGAGGGACTTAAACCCACAACCTTCCCTTTAGCGGGGCCCGCTAAAATGGGAAAAATAAAATCGATGTGTTATCCTAGGTCCCAGTCTATTTCAAGTTTCATTTCAATCGGTTCAGTAGTTTTTGCGTGAAGGAGTAACAAAGTTACATGCAAATGTTCGCGTTTAAAATATTAATAGGATGGAGGTATATTTTTTGCTGAATTTGTCCATTTCATTGAATTATCCCTATAAATGCAGGCTGTAATCTACAACGGATTTGTGACTAGAATATGTTAGGGTTAACTGAATAATGTTACTTAAAAACTTACAAATATGTGAATACTGTTAAATTAAATACCTAAGTATACTATATACTATAGTTATTCAAGACAATCTAGGTCTCTACTTGGACTCCCGACATAATAAAGTCCGGTCTCAATAGGCAAGATGACATATTTTGAAAAACTGTTCTATTTTTTAAAACGTTTATTATTTACAATGAATATTATCATTTTTCTCCACACAATTAAGTGGAATTTTTAAATAAAAAAATCTTTTAGACATAAAATTCGTGCCAAAACGCTCGTGAGTTTCATGGCTCGAACGTGACGTCAATAGCTCAATTTTTAATAATTGAGTTTTTTTTAATATTCACCACCTGTACCTGAATTCATGGTACAGGTGGTAAATATTAAAAAAAACTAAACGAAACAATGTAAGTTAGTGTGTTTTTTACTAAAAAAATATTAAACTAAAAATCGCTAAAAAATATTTTCCGTTTAATTAACGTATCAAGTCCGCCTTTCAAGTTTCTTAGATTTATTTTATTAAAACAATTAATGCGTGTTTCGTATTCAATAACTCAAGTTTAATTTAATAAATGCACCAACTTACTGATTTTCAAATACTGTCATCAAGCCTGTTAAAGACATTCAATGACTTACATACAGATGAAAAATTAGTGCAAGTGTTGGGAACATTTAGAAAACTCTAAAAATCTAAAATTCATTACCTAACAAACTTTTTTTTCCATGCGATAGGTGGGATCTTTGAGAACTCCCATTTCTCTTGTAAAGGTGTTCCTGACATTCGTAACGATTTTCAACTTTGTACTAATCTTTGAATTCATATCCCTATTTTTGAGTACTTGGGGTATAACGAGCTAAACTCTAAATCCCTGTCGGGTTCTTCGAAAATTGTTGATTATTTCATGACGGAAAGGTGTTGATTTTTTTTGCATAGACTGTATTGTAGGCAAGAAACTTTGATTATAGTATCCACATTTTAGAAAAATGACTGTTTTGGCTTTGAAACAATAAGAAGCGTTTCGTCTTGAAATCGTCAATGTTCTATGAACCCGACAGGGGTTTTGAGTTTAGCTCGCATTCACCACTTAAATCAAATAACAACATTTCATTGAATAAAACATAATTTGTAAATAAGAATCGCGATTAAATCCTATAATAGCCTATAAATAATCAAAACGTGGCAACTAAAAATTTCATTTTCCCTATAAGCTTTATCTTTATTTTAATTTTGTACTAACATTAATATTAGTGCCTAGTGATTTAATTAGACTTAATTATAATCTAGTTTAAAGTTAATCAGGTGATAATGTTGTTACAAATATTAACAAGTGCCATGAGAATTTGGCGCTTAATACAAATTGCACTATTTCAAGTAATCACCTAGATTTATTGCGTGTAATCACATTATTGAATAAGCAAGGGTTTATGTCCATTTGCAAACAGTAAAAAATATTTCTTTTTTGTTTATTGGTCGAGGCAATTTTACTATAAAAGTTTTATAAAGAGAAATTCATCATCAAAAACTCTCCCGTGCCTAGATTCAAACCTGTACACCTCACTTGCCGGGCGAGTGCGCTAACCACTGCACCATTTTAGATGATACATTTCTCCTTGTATAATATTTCTAGTAGACATGTAATTAAAATCGGGAACGGTAAAATCAGCCGAAAGGGGGTAGTCCTAGACGTCTAGATGAGCAACTTTTTTTACGACTTGGAAATTCTCTTTTTTTTTCGATAATTATGTGCTAATGTTTGATTGCAAGATCTGATGTTTCTCTAGTCCTGATAATTTAATCATTATTATTAGACATAGGTCTAGATCGCGTTATAGATAATCATTGTTTTTAATTACCTCGACGACCAGAAGACTGGAGCGGCGAGCTTCGTTTTTCTTCGTATGGGTAGTTAATTCACAACACGACGAAAAACGAAGCTCGCGTGTCTAATAATAATGATGGACGGAAATCGTGTAAGTTTAAAAAGTGTGCAAATAATTTAATGTTTAGGTAAGGTGACAACCTCTTTATGAAAAATAGTTCGAATTTCCAAAAGTTGTCCAAACGTCGCCTAGACGTTTAGAATAACCCCCCTTTAGCCGAATATGTGTCAGTAGTACCATTGATGGCACAAGTGACACAACCTTGTATCCTTAGTACCATTAATGGCGACGAGTTGAGAACCTTCTCCGTCGGTCTATGGGAAGTCTGTTAAAAAGTTAACCGACTGCGAAAATATTCTGCACGTCATGATCCTGTTGCACCCCACTATTTCACCCGCGAGATTTTAAAACTATAATGTTTGCTTTATTAATCAATTTGATAAATATATTTAAAACATAATTTATTTTACTTCGCATGGGTACGCAAATAATTGGGGATTCACATTTCGATGGCTATGATCTACTTTAGGACGCTAAGCACAAGGAGTTTTCACATGAAATTGAACTTACGACAGTCTATCTTGTCTACGTTTGTCTCTGTCACTCTTGCGATTTTTATGCAAGAGTGTCAGAGACACAAAAAAATAATTAAATGTAAAAAATTCTTCGTCCTTAGCGACCAAGGTATAACTTTTTTAAATTTTTTGAAAATGGATATAAAGCCTCATGTACAAGTCACATGTCCATTACTTATAAGCTAAATTCTTAATATTATAAATATAACGTGTAAATACTTCGAAAATTTTATATTCACCTGAGGGATACCAAAATTCAGTGTAAAAATTAATAATTAATGTCGTAAATTGGATATTTTCAGAAATATATTATTTACTTCTTAAATGTAAACTAGTGGATATTGAAGTAAGTAGTTTCATTATTGTAATGGTTGTGTAGATATCTGTTTTGCATTTAATATTTACAGTTCACGTCTCAAACGGTAAAATAAGTGAAGGAACAGAATGATTTGGTTATCCGTCCCTATAGCCTCTAACTAAAGTTTTGATAAATGTCAATCGGTTTATTGTTTTTTTTTGTTGAAGCATGCTAAAGCTTGGCGTAACCGGGGCACCGACCACCGCCACTGGTGGCCAGCGACAGCTACTTAACATACTTTATCATTTATTTTGTATTGACGCGCCGCACACGTGTTGTCGGTGGCGGCCACTCGCTACAGCGGTTGGTAACGGTTATTATCTCCGATAGCAGTCGTTAGGTCAAGTTAGAGGCCTCAGGGCGACCTGAAAACTCTAACACTAGGTGAGCTATAAAAAAAAATCGCTACAGCAGTGAAAAAGTAGGGTAAGTCGCTGTCGCTGACCACCAGTGGCGGTGGTCGGTAGCCCGTTTGCACGAAGCCTAATTGACTTGTTTCTAATACATCACGTTATTATTATTTTTTCAAGTTTATGTTTTCAACATTCTAATTTTATAAGCGAATAGCTGCTACTCACGGTTTCATTTGCATAAATTATGTTACCATGTCACCGCATGGAAAAGGCCTATGTGACATTCCGGACTTAGGCCATTCTGGCATAGTTAAACAACAAAAGTGGATATCCACCGTGTAGTCAAGTGGAGTTTAAAGTTTACAAATTATTAATTTTCACATTTTAAATGTTAATAGATTTTTTTAACTTAAATTCGTTAGTTTTATGAAATATGCATGTGGTGCTTTGTAAAGTATTTTATTTAACCATTAAAGGTAAACGTCCACTGGTCCGAACCGGCCATAATGCACGCACGGCGCTAAACGGCTTTTAGTTAAATAACGTAGTAACGCTGCGTCCACTATCGGCCACCATAACTGCAAATGTTTAAGACGTTTCAAAATTATCATATATTTATATAATGTTGCAGCCAAAACCGGTCAATTTTAACCAAGAGCATTATTTCGAAACAAGTTTTGACCGAATATCATCGGTCAGAAGTAGTTTTGGTCAACAGGCTCTGTCAATACTAGTTATTGATTTTTAAGTCGCAATTAGTTTTGACCGTTTTTGGTTTGTGACTGTAACGGATACATCTTTCTTAACGAATTAATATTTGAGTTTTGCGCATCGGCACGCAGCCGCGTGAGTTTCACGCGGCTGCGTGCCGTAAGCCGTGCCGTTCTAGCCGGTGCGGTCTAGTGAACGTATACTCTAACAACTGTATCATTTTCAATTAATTAATAAATAATGACACAGTTTTTCAAAGCTGCCTCCGAAAATTGACGTGAATTAGTGTTATGTAAAACACCTTCTAAATTATCGTGTATTGTATATAGGTACTTGTGGTTACTTTCTTATATACTTATTTATGTAATGTGATAGTTTAGTTCATAATTCAATATCCAAAAACATACTAATTCCAGCTATAAGTTTGGGTTAGGTCGGTACAGTCATAACTTTATAACTATTATACACTTGTAAGTTGTGAGAATAAACTAATTTATAAATAAACCCATGTTGTTTCTATTTTTCGGACATTTTAAGTAATTATTGCACGACGTTACACACAGCTCAATCTAGCCCCAAACTAAGCACTAGCCAACGTATTATACTACATATTATACTTTTTAGGGTCCCGTACCGAAAGGGTAAAAACGGGACCCTATTACTGAGACTTCGCTCTGTCCGTCGACCGTATGTCACCAGTATCTCATGAACCGTAATAGCTAGGCGGTTGAAATTTTCACAGATGATGTATTTCCGTTGCCGCTATAACAAATAGTCTTAATGTTTGCGTTGTGTTCACGGTCAAGTGTTTATTTTAGGGTTCCGTACCCAATTGTTCGTGTACGTATAAGTGGTACGGAACCCTTCGTGCGCGAGACCAACTCGCACTTGACCGGGTTTTAATACATAGGTACAGATACATAGAAACACCCATACCCGGCGGGAATCGAAACCACAACCTTAACCTTCTGCATTGCAGTCGGGTTTCAAAAAGTAGGAAAAAGTGAGAATTTTGAGGTTCGGGGCGGAAGAGTATTAAGGAGGTCAAACAAAGATGTGATCTATTTATGGGCCAGCTGTCCCAGGTCTAGATACCCAGGTCAGACATGCGCTTTACGCAAGTATGGAAGTATCTACTACGAACCCAAACGCACTACGCAAAAGCTTACTCAGATCGATAAGAAAAAACATGCGCGTAGTCCCGTAGCCCGTAGTAAACTCCGAGCTGTGTGCAAACAATGCTCGATTGTTTTTCATCGTAAACCAAATAAATTATTAAATTATCACAAATGTTCGATAGGGCAAAGAGATGTAATTTTTCACACAAAATGATGATACGTTTAAACAATTTTTTGTATATTTTCAATCTACGACAGGGCACTATTCTTATTGCCGTCCATCAAATCGTAAGTACTCATTTATTTATGTTTTTACTTTAAATATTGAAGCTAAGGTCCACACACCTATGATCCAATACCTATTTCGTATGGGTATCACTAGACAAAGCTCCTTTTGATCCCTGATGAAAAACAGTAGATAACATATGTTGCAAAGTATTGTAGCTGTTCTTGCATCAGGAGAGATTCAGGGTGTTATGCTGGTTTAGTTTTTGTTTTTAAACGACTTCAAAAAAATCGCATTCATAAATTAATAAATACCTACATACAAGATACGCGCGACAAACATATTAACCCTTTTTTGACAGTCGGGTAAAAAAGAAGGGGTCTGCAAATCAATTTTCTTTCTTTCTTTCTTTCAAATCGGTTGTGGCTGTTATCAGTAAAAGTATGAGTAGATTATTATTATTAGATTATTATTATAAAGTATTAGTAGATACTGGATTATGGATAGGAACTTAGGTACAAACTTACTAAGTAGTTATATATTATTATTGGGTTGTTGGGCCCCAGTGTCAGATTGTTTTTAAGGGAATTGTCGGGGCGTCTAATCGAGGCGACCGGTGATCCCAGAGCTGGTGGTTTTCTGTCTCAGCGAGTTAGTCTCGCTATTCAGAGGGGGAATGCCGCCAGCATCTTGGGGACCATGTCTCGGGAGGGTGCCATCGGCGACGGGCTTTTTTCTTTTTAGATTTAAGTTTTAGTTTTAGTGTTGTTTGTTTTTTTTTTCTCACCTATTTTGTTGTTTTTTTTTATTTGAATGTTATAATTATTACATGTTAGTTCCAAATAAAATGTTTTATTTATTATTTTTACCTAGGTACATATTGGTATGTACCTAATGTTGACTAATAACAACATAGTGTTTTTCTTTTCGTGTGGTGATCAGAAACCCTAACACAAAAAAAAAAAAAAAAAAAAAAAAAAAAAAAAATTGATCACTTTAATAATGTTGAATGATATTTCCAGGCTTTATCATCCTTCATACTTATAATTCTGCTAGTGGGCATATCGCACGTTGGTGAAATGCTATCAATGTTGCACAACGACATGGAAGACGACGCGGAGAGGCGCGGGTTCTATGAGGTCACTTTCGGGGAAACACTTACTTTCCACGAAGGAGACGTGATGAGCACCAATAACCAACGCAGGTTTGCTAAGGCTCAGCACCTGGCTTCAGGTACGTGAATATGACATACTATGCAATGTCGCGGTGGGTGCAACCCCACCGACGCCGGCTCTGAGAGCTGAAAGGTTGCGGGTTCGATTCTCGCCGGGGACAAGTATTTATGCTGCTGCAGACTTCCAACTTTGAATGAAAGTTATATTTCTAATCCAATGTGAGGGTTTCCATCTCAGAGTCCGCATTGTCGGCCTCTGTGGCGCTTTGGGCGTAGACTCTACTGTAATGCAGAAGGTTGCGGGTTTGATTCCCGCCTGGTGCAAGTATTTATACTTAAAAATAAATGTTTGTTTCTGGTCTGGGTGTTTTCTATGTTTCATACACATGTAGGTATCTAATTTACAAAAAAACGTATAAATATGTATCTGTTGTCTAGTACCTATACGACAAGCCTAGTGCTTGATTTGGGGGCTAGATTGCGCTGTGTGTAACGTCGTAAATAAAAAAGTCCACTCTTGCGCTACCACCTCTAACTGCGGATCTACTTACATAACATCTTAGGAACTCCTGCCCATATATCCAAACCTCTTACTTTTTCAGTGACAGTAATATTCCTGTACACGAGCACGATTCTGACATCAATCTACCTAATGTGCTGCATCTCGCTCCTGCATGGCGCTGTGAAGTACAAGCGCGAGTACGTGTTGCCTTGGATAATGGCTGCCTGCGTAGGAGTTGTTTTGCTCATCGTCGCCATTATCATTGGCGATGGGTACCCCTGTATTGTAAACCTGTTTGGTGGACACAATCTTTATCGTGAGTATTGAATTTGTACCTATTACGACAAATATTTGTAAAACTGAAAGTTTGTGTGTAATTAAATGAATGTATATTTATACCTATACTAGCTGACCCGGCAAACGTTGTTTTGCCTTATAAATTACAGATAGAAGCCGATTCTCAGACCTACTAAATATGTATACAAAATCTCATAAAAATCGGAGGAGTACGGCAACTAACATTGTGACATGGAAATTTTATATATAAGATTATGTGGGTATGTATCGTTGATTCTTCACGTAAAAACTTCTGAACCTTCTGAACTATATTGGTGTGGCGATAGTTGTAAATTTAGATTATAAGAACAGGAAGGCTACTTCTTTTTAGTTTCAAAGAACCGCGGAGCACAGCTAGATGATATGATTTTGATCTAACTTTTTTCAGACTTCGGTTGTGCACTATTCGTGCTAACGTTCATCTACGCTATCTGCGCGGTATGCAGCTTCGCAGTGGAGACGGGCAGCGGCCACTGCCGGATGGCTGCCCGCGCGCTGAGCGACGAGCGCGGCGAGCGTCTGCTGCTGCTCGACCACGCGGCACACTCCAGCCTGCTCTCTCAAGCACAGCTTCACAAACTCAACCACGGCACCCGCTCGCAATTCGTTTAAACTAACCAAGCTAAAGGCTGTGTTACTTTACATTAGTTTTAATTTCAACTCAGCCCAGTGCTTACTTAATTCACGCTCTCTTAAATGTCAGTCCAGGAGCCTTATTCTACTGACTGACTACTTGCAGTACAATCGTCTCGACATAGTTGGTTTTTTTTCGAAAATGGTTGTTTAATTCTTAGTAAGTAGTTATAGTTAATTTGTAGTAGCAAGAAATCAGGGACAGAATCCCGATTCCTGTACAACAATTTTCTAAAATTTATTTTCATTATCATTAGGTACAATTACACTGAACTGCAATCGAAACATCGTTGAAACTAAAATGTTTGGAAAACGAATAATGAAGTTTTGATTACAGTTCAATTCCAAGTTAGTTGAAATTGTAATTATACTGGAAATGATATTGTGGACAATTGTAATACGTGAATCGGGAAGCAGTTCAAAGCTTTAGCCTTCTAAGACTAGCCTGAGACAATTGAACTGCAAGTAATTAGCAGAATAAGTCCCAGAAGAATTGCCTGCCGTCCCAATAAATTGTCCTCATCAATCATACACAGCAAACTGGGTTCATAACTTCTTTGATAGAAATCACAGGCCTATTTTATTACATGACTTATAATAACATCAGTATTAGTAATCTTGTGTTGTTCTGAATGTTTCTGACTTTAAGCATGCATATGCAGGCCATTTATGCTCTTTAAAAGATCATTAAAATTTCATTATTACATTAAATCGTTTATGAGGGTAAAGTATGTTGTGGTAAATGCCTTAGTATGTACCATTAGTCAAATTACTATTTATTACTCTTCCCATTAATTTTTACTTAATTTGTAAAATTATATTATAAGTTTAAATTTTTTTGGCATATTTTATTATAACAAAGCTTAAAAATCTATTTATTTATTTAAATAAGTAAATGAAATACGCACAGTTGTTTTAATTTACTTTTAATTAGTCTAATTAAAATGTCTATAAAATTGTACTTACATAAAAACTATGTATGTATCTAAAATACCTAATTTCTATGTAACATAGTGTTTATGGCAAAACATTTAAAAAAAAGAAACCCCACAATCTGTTTATCAAACATAACTGAAAATAATCTTTTGTGAACATAGAATATAGTTTCACAAAATATTTGACGTCCAAAGTTGTATCTGTAGAAAATATCTGATATTTGTGATATTTTACATTAAGTTTTTACGAAATTTCTTGTCAAATTTTAGTACAAAAACATGTGTCATTTTGCAATTTTGATCATCGTTAGTGGTGTTATGTGAGTACTAAAATATAAGTACCTACAAACATCAAACAAATGTATTTAATTTGCTGACTAGATCTACTCTAGCTAAATGAAACTGTATGCTGCAAAAATGCTGTATCTAATAAAATTATTAATTCTTTTAATTGTATTATAATTTTCTATTAACTTACACATATACAGAAACATTACAATATCAAGAGATAACATACTTTATACGGAAGACTTTTCCTTATAAAACTATTTTGATTTCATAAAAAATGTGTATATGTATTGCACAACACATAGTTCAATCTTATTCTATCCCCATCTTCCATTCTGCAAAGGTCGCTGTATACCCTTGAAGCCTCTAGCAAGAATGAATTTCTCCGATGACTCTGATCTGCTAGCTTTGGGTTTCATTATCTTTATACTTTTATAGAATCTTTCCAAATCCATTGTTAGTATAGGTACTTCTTTCCCATCCCAAACTTTAAACAGAAGGTTTCCATCTATCTTAGTGACTAGGGCTGCAAACCTCAGTGCCATGTAGCAGAGGCCTAATATCCTATCTTTATCAAGTTCCCTGACCCCTGTAGCACTTGGTGCCATGTCTGATAGTACTACATCAACTTTCTTACCATCAAGTATTTCTATGACTTTATCATGAGCATCTATGGTGTTGAAATCCATGTTATTCATTATTGTGGCACCCTGAAACAAATGTGATTAAATATTATGCTTCATGATGACTGGTTTTGGATGTAATTTTGAATTGAGGTAGCTGAAATAACATAGAAAAACACCTAAGTGTTTAAATTTTGATTCCTCATTACCATATATTCATTTAAAGTACTTAGTAGTTAATTTCGCAGTAGCACATGAAGTAAACCTTAACAATAGGTCTATAATAAGTGCATGGGCAGGTCCCATGATTTGCTCTGCACAAATGAGGTAGAAACAGCCTGCAACTATAATCAGTATGTTGAATCAAGCAATTAGATCACAACTTACCTCAATAGGATATATTTGTAATTTGTCTATAGACAGAACTTTCCCTCTTGGTTTTGTTGGGTCTGCACCATCAGCATTTGTTTTCTGAACTGCAACTTGTGTCCAAGAACCAGGAGACGCGCCTAGGTCGATTACAGAGAGCCCAGGCGTCAAAATGTTTGTTTTTTCGTTCATTTCCAACAGTTTAAAGGCGCTGCGACACCTACAAAGTAAAGTAGAATGTCGTAAATTTAGATTTCTTTAGAACAAAGGATAATTTACATTAATAGTTATAGGACTTACCTGTAGTTATAAATCTTCGCTTTTTCAACATAAGGATCTACCTTTTGTCTGCTTAACCATTCTTGAGAACTTTTCAATCTTTTCAAACAATTAACAAGAAAACACATTCTGGTAAAACTCAAACTATTACGCGCAAATAAGCGCGGTTGCGACAT
Organism: Idaea biselata; assembly: GCA_958496205.1. Classification (NCBI taxonomy): domain Eukaryota; kingdom Metazoa; phylum Arthropoda; class Insecta; order Lepidoptera; family Geometridae; genus Idaea; species Idaea biselata. Next base: position 5,290,333 of record OY292401.1, on the reverse strand, counting down.
TATTCTGTGACTTGGAAAACAATATTCAATGTCGTTTTAATGATGAAAATAGTAAATAACCATCTCTTTTGTGCTTCCCAATCGTGTTTTTTATTTTTTTGTTGTTTTTATCACAAGTCACTAACGTCGGCCATATTTGATGTCAGTGTCAAAATTGTACTTTCTGTAAACAAAAGCGGGCTAAAGCGTTTCGATTTATACAGTCTCAAATTGTATTCCATTTTTAACTATTGTTTTATCTAAGTTTTACCTCAAGGTTAAAAAACACAAGAACGGCTACATGCTCTATCTTTATATTCTTTTCCATCTCTATAATAGTAGTAAAAGTCTTATAATAGTAAAATATAGCCGCTATATAGGCTATATTTTACTATTATAATTTGAATATAATTAATCAAACAAAATATACTGAGTATTCAGTGGCTGTACGAATGAATTTTATATGGAGTGTGCCGTGTGCAAAAGTCAAAATTATTTGTTGTCTGTCAGAAAGTCAAAAACAGTCACTGTCAAAAAAAACCGGAGACGGCGCGGGCGGCGGGGTGTTGTTTATTTGTTTTTACATTCGTTTTTATGTTTTAATTCTGGGAATGTTAAGTATTATCTGTATTTTCTCTGTGATAATATGATCAATTTGTCATTTAACTTCTTGTAATAAATATTATGAAGTATATTTTACGAAAAGTAAATAACCTCAAAGGCCTGTTCCAAAACATTGGAGCTACAAATTACCTCCCAAATAATTTTAACTATCTAGGTTACATCAGGACAAAAACAGAAATGAAATACTTAAATGTTGCTGAAAAAAATGATGCTGCTAAGAATATCGCACTACATCTTTCGAGAGGAACTTCTAGGAGGGTAAGTAACTTTCAGGTCCGTTTAAACCACTGTTCACTGTGCTAATATATCGTTATTATTGTTTAACTTTCAAAAATTACTTCTACTGGTCCTTTTTTTATTAAGTTTAGCTATGAAGACTGTCAGGATATGTACAGTCAACAGTGTTCCTACTAAAATTGAATATTTTTTGTTTAATATAACTCCTGCCAAAATACTCTTACTAAGTACCTACTTTAACCAGTACTAGCATCGCTGCGAGCTTTAGAAATTAGCATGTTAACTTTACTCTTTTATATCCTTAGCGTGAAGGGCTCTCCCAGTACAACAAAATCTACGAGTTTGAAGCGGATGTGATGGGTCAGAAGTGTCAAATGGTGATGACATCAGTGTCTGGACATCTCTTAGCGTTAGAATTTGTTGGAGCCTACAAACATTGGCAGTCTTGCAGTCCACTGAGTCTCTTTGATGCACCAGTTTTCAAATACTGCCCAGAAAACTATGAAAAAATCAAGGTATACTTTTACTGTAGTCTGTTCTATTTTGTTACTAGACAAAACAAAGTTTTTATTTAATAAGCAAAAAGTAAACTGTTTTTATCACACTTAATATGTCTTCTCTTAGAAAACTAATATTTTAAATAAGAACCTTTACCTTCTTTATTATTAAGGTTAAATTCCTAGGTGTTATGATTCTTATGAAATTAATATTTAAAACACTTTTCTAACTAGCACACAAAATTTTATTTTTTAGAGAACATTAGAAAGAGAAATTAGAAGCTGTGATGGTCTTATTATATGGACAGATTGTGATAGAGAAGGAGAAAACATAGGTTTCGAGATAATCCAAGTGTGTACAGCTATCAAGAGCAATATGAGGATATTTCGTGCAAAGTTCTCGGAGATCACAGCTGTGTCAGTGAAACGGGCATTGAATAACTTGGAGCAGCCCAATAAGAATATTAGTGATGCTGTTGATGTAAGACAAGAATTAGATTTAAGGATAGGTAATGGTTTTTGTTTAATTAAATATAAATAAATAAATTGCACGACATTCTACACAGCGCAATCTAGCCCCAAACTAAGCACTAGGCTTGTACTATGGGTACTAGACAATGGATATACTACATATCATACTTTTTTTTTTTTGTAAATACATACATATGATACATAGAAAACACTGAATATCCCATGCCTTCGGACCGTGGTGAGTCCTAGGACATGTCGGTTTCCTCACAATGTTTTCCTTCACCGTAAGAGCGATGTTATTAGCGCACATAACTTTTTCTTAAAGAAAAAGACATTGGTGCGTGGTCGGCCTGGATTCGAACCCACGATTCTCGGAATGAAAGCCGGGGTATCTACCACTAGACCAACACCGCTCAAATATTGCATTACATTTACACATAGTGCAAACTAGGCTTGAACTAAGGTTATAAAACTACATATTATACTTTTTTTTTGTAAATACATATGATACATAAAAAACACCCAAACCAGAAACAATTATTTGTTTTTTAGCATAAATACTTGCACCTGGCGGGAATCGAACCCACAACCTTTTGCGTTGCACACAGACCAGAACAGACCAACAGTGAAATCCACAATTCATGAGATTTTTTTTTTTTTTTTAGAAACCTGACCATTTTTAGTCAAGAATTTCAGAAGCATTAATTTTAGTTATGTTGCTTTCAGTTTCTAAATTCCATTTAAATATGCTTCTTTAGCTAACACACTTTTTCTTAATTTGCAGAAAGTAAATTTATCAAGAAGTTCTTGACAACTTCTTTTTTTACAGGTGCCGCATTTACAAGATTTCAAACTCTAAGACTGCAGAAAGTATTTCCAAGTAAACTAGCAGACAGTCTAGTGAGCTATGGCTCTTGCCAGTTCCCAACTTTGGGATTTGTAGTGGAGAGATACAGGGCAGTTGAAAGTTTTGTTGCCGAACCATTTTGGAAAATTAAAGGTATTTAAACAATAAGTTTACACTCATCATCCGAGCGATGTTCCTGGTTGCATCCCTGTCAAGAGCCCGGGTCCGGTTTCAGAGCCCGGGTCCGGTTTCAGAGCCCGGGTCCGGTTTCAGAGCCCGGGTCCGGTTTCAGAGCCCGGGTCCGGTTTCAGAGCCCGGGGTCCGGTTTCATTAGGTGTCTTTCAGTTTATACTAATTGCTCGATTATGTGACATAATCATCAGACATGGTCAATTTACTACATTTAATAGCACACTTAACTCCACTTACCCCAGCCAGAGATATTTACTAATCCTAAAGAAAGACACAGGTTTGACACAATAGAGTATGCAAAAACAGCAAATCGAAAATAGTGAACACGGAAAACATACATATTCTAAAACTAGCAGTGCCCGCGAGTTCGTCCGCCTAATTATTTTGAAAATATAATATAGCCTATAGCCTTCCTTAATAAATGGACTATCCAACACTGAAAGAATTTTTCAAATCGGACAAACGGTTCCTGAGACTAGCGTGTCTAAACAGCTTTATAATATTGTAAGATACATCGCTCCAGGAGGGAACTTGTGTGGTCTAGTTCGTTAATACATTGGGGTACTGACCCAAAGACGAGAGTACAAACCTCGCTACGAGTGAATTTATGAAGATGTATTCCTTTGAAATATTTCTATGTTCTCCATTTTCAGTGAATCACACAATGAATGGTCTAAGTGTAGATTTCGCATGGGAAAGGATAAGATTGTTTGATCAAGACGCGTGTCAGGTACTGCACGATATTTGTGTAGAGAATCCACTGGCCAAAGTGTGTGATGTCAAGACAAAACCCAAGTCTAAGTGGAGGCCACTACCGTTGGACACAGTGGTAAGTGATATAAGAAACTAGCAAAGCCTGGCGGTTTTATCCGCGTAAGTTCCGACCTCTCAGAAATAACAAGTAGTATATGTAGGAAGGAAGAAGGTTTTCTTTTTTATTCTTAACATATTCAGCAAATACATAGCAACATAAACCAGGAATTAATTACCTGTCGACCTCTGTGGCGCGTCGTACGAATGCCCGACTGCAATGCAGAAGGTTGCGGGTTCGATTCCCGCCAGGTGCAAATATCTATGCTTAATAATAATGTTTGTGTCTGGTCTGGGTGTTTTCTATGTATGCAACGTATGTATTTAAAAAAATGTATACCCATTGTTTAGTACCCATAGTACAAGCCTAGTCCTTAGTTTGGGGTTGAATTGCGCTGTGTGTAACATCGTGCAATATTTATTTAATTATCTTTACAGGAATTAGAAAAACTAGCATCTAGAAAGTTAAAAATAAATGCAAAAGAGACAATGAGGATAGCAGAAAAGCTGTACACCCAGGGTTTAATATCGTACCCTCGTACGGAAACCAACGAGTTTCCTAAGGAAATGAACCTTGGCCAGTTAGTGGGGCTGCAGACAAGTGACCCCAACTGGGGGGCCTTCGCCCAGAGAATAATGGACACCGGGGGACCCACGCCACGCCAAGGGAATAAAAGCGATAAGGCACATCCACCGATACACCCTACTAAGTATACGAACAGTAAGATCCTACTAATATTATAAATGGGATAGTTTTGTGTGTAAGAAAGTTAATGATAATGTTTGTTACTCCATCACCCAAAATCTTCAGAACTGATTTGGAATGAAACTAAGCTTGTTATGCAGATAGATGGAGAATTAACACGTAGGTTTTGTATCTATATACAAGCTGCGCCCCGCGGTTTCACCCGCATAAGTCCCGATCCCGCAGGATTTAGGGGAATCAAAAGTATCCTATGTCCTTCTCCCAGTTCTAAGCTACCTCTACCAATTTTCAACCAAATTGGTTCAGCCGTTCTCGAGTTATAAATGTTGGAACTAACACCACTTTCTTATCTAATATATAAAATTTCCATGTCACAGTGTTAGTTACCGTACTCCTCCGAAACGGCTTGACCGATTTTTATGAAATTTTGTATACGTATTCAGTAGGTCTGAGAATCGGCTACTATCTATAATTTATAATCTTATATATAAAATTTCCATGTCACAGTGTTAGTTACCGTACTCCTCCGAAACGGCTTGACCGATTTTTATGATATTTTGTATACGTATTCAGTAAGTCTGAGAATCGGCTACTATCTATAATTTATAAGGCAAAACAACGTTTGCCGGGTCAGCTAGTATATATATAGATTACCACGGGATCGAGACTTACGAGGGGGTGAAACCGCGGAGAACATTAAATTAAACTTATTAGCCATAGTGCAAGCCTAGTTGCTTTGATTTGGGGCTAGATTGCGCTGTGTGTAGCGTCCTGCAATATTTATTGAATTCTTGTTCTAATTCTCGTAGTAAGTAGCGGTGTGGCTCCCTTCCTTACCCTCTTATAAACGATGATTAACAGATAACTTATGTACCCTTTGTTCCTGGCTGTTAACTTTTAATCTCCATGTCACAGTAAAACACAAGGCCACAATAATGCCTCTAAGTTGACCTAAGTCAGTACTTAGCAGTCTATCAGAGACAACAACCGAGACCAAACGTTATCGTACTTTCCGAAGCACAGGGAATTGATGAATGATTTACCCCCTTACTTATAAAAGTTCTAAACGATGACTAAGTTTATGTAACGTTTCTCACTATCTGTTTACTTTGAAACGTCATCTCACTTCACAGTAAAAGACAAACGTTACATAAAGTTAGTCATTGTTTTTAAGTAAGAGGGGGAGTTCTGTTTGAGACGCCTTAGTGTACGCGAGGTCCTGAATTTTATTTTCGTGAAACTAGTTATTTGCCTGTAAATTGTTTGGTTTTGGTGCCATAATAATCAATTTAGTTTCATGAAAGATAACGAGTGTAGTGAAAATAAAATAACAGTGCCGAACGCGAAATAATCGCGTTTCAAACAGATGCACCTTATTCTATACAATTAGGAGGAACACTAACTTTTTATCCCGGCAGAGGGCGCGAGTCGATTAATCTTAGGTTTGAATTAAGAACTGTCAAACATGTGTTTTTTACAACTCTCGATGCCAAATTGGCCATATCGGTCTGAGACCGAAAGAATAAAAAAAAACTCGGCGTTTCCATTGGTGGAGGACCATCATCGAAAAAAAAAAAGATCATCCGATGCCAGCGCCTCTGCAAATAGCTTTGCGCGTGGCACCCCATTCTACCCGCATTGTAAAATCCTAAATGTCACATAGTGTTAAATTCACGTGATATTGGCCCAAATTGCCCCTAAATGCTGGCGGAAAGGCCATAACTGAACTGAACTAAGTAAGGGGGTAATTCCAGGTCTATCAGGTAACGAGCAGCGCGTGTACGAGTTCATCGTGCGGTCGTTCCTCGCGTGCTGCTCGCGGGACGCGCAGGGCCACGAGACCGTCGTGGCGGCGGAGCTGGCGGGGGAGCGGTTCACCGCCGCCGGCCTCATGATCCTCGCGAGGAACTACCTCGACGTCTACCCCTACGACAAGTGGGCTTCCAAAGAGATTCATGTTTACCAAGTTAGTTCATATTAATAACAGACTTGAATATGTAGCAACATCTATTATTAAATTAAATGACAATCTCTCTTATAAATAACGTCAAAAGTATCATCGAATTTGAGGTAGCGTTCTTTGTATTTTTTTCGTGTAGTACTGTGTCTCACCTAGTGTTAAGGTCATAGCCCACTTACACGACTCAGCTCCCACCCGGCAAAAATAATATAATTCAAATATGGGCTTTAAATATTGCTCTTTAGATATATTTTACATTGGCATCATAAATTAGCAGACAGCTCGCTTACAGTGAGCTTAGACTGCTCGTCAGTCAGTGTAAAATATATCTAAAGAGCAATATTTAAGGCCCATATTTGAATTATATTATTTTTGCCGGGTGGGAGCAGAGTCGTGTAAGTGGGCTATGACCTTTAGAGTTTTCAGTTCGCCCTAAGGCCTCCAACTTGACCGTACGACTGCTCCCAAAGATAACACCCAGGACCAACTAACTGCTTAACGTGCCTTTCGAAGCACGGAGAAGCTCAAGAAAATATTTTTTTGCCCCACAAATTATCGATCTCATATCCAAGCAATGACTGCACCAAACGAACGTACAACCATTCAAGATCGGCAGATGCAGCTAGACGAAAGAGCGCCTTAGTGAGCGTTACTTCAGTGGGTTATATTGTCTCCCTTCTGATGCCATATCTATCTACTATTAAGTTTGGGATCAATGCTATAGGGTCTCATTTTACACATATATATAACGCAGCGTCCTACGTGGACGATTGGATGCGAACGCGATTGCGAAGCGATCCGATCCGGTGCGGTGCGGAAACAAGGAACAGTCGAGAATCGCGCCGCATCGCACTTTACGTGCATTTGGTCACGTAGGACACTTCAATAGCTATCGACTGTTTGTTGTTTCCGCACCGCACCGGATCGGATCGCTTCGCAATCGCGTTCGCATCCAATCGTCCACGTAGTACGCTGCGTTTGATAGTGATTAATTGATAATTTTGTAGGCAGGTGACACGTTCAATCCGACAAGTATCGACATGGTGGACGGAAGCACGTCGCCGCCAAACTTACTCACTGAAGCTGATCTTATTGCGCTCATGGAAAAACATGGAATCGGTGAGATACTTTAGTTAGACTGATTTGACACATCTTCCTGAAGAAAAAATGACAATACAAAGAGCCAAAACGTAACGTGTTAACAAATCGTGTGAATTTAAAAAGTTAAAAATGTAAACTTTGTGCAACTAATAGTTCCGTGGAACTAGTAGTTCCGTGGAACTAGTAGTTCCGTGGACTGTCACCATCACTTTCAATAGAAAATGCGCGATAACAGCGCAACATGGCGCAGATCAAATAGGCACAAAGATCTAATGTTATTTTGTACGGTATACCAATTCCAGCGTATTTGTATAGTTTTCATTTCAGTGGTTTAAATAAATAAATATAAATAAATAAATATTGCACGACATTACACACAGCGCAATCTAGCCCCAAACTAAGCACTAGGCTTGTACTATGGGTACTAGACAACGGATATACTACATATTATACTTTTTGTAAATACATACATATGATACATAGAAAACACTGAATATCCCATGTTTTCGGATCGTGGTGAGTCCTAGGACATGTTAGTTTCCTCACGATGTTTTCCTTCACCGTAAGAACGATGTTATTAGCACACATACCTACCTTTTTCTTAAAGAAAAAGTCATTGGTGCGCGGTCGGCCTGGATTCGAACCCACGACTTTCGGAATGAAAGTCGGGGTATCTACCACTAGACCAACACCGCTCTATATTAGTATTAGTATTTTTGTAATACGTCCCCAGGAACGGACGCGACGCACGCGGAGCACATCGAGACAATAAAGAGCCGGTCGTACGTCGCGCTGGCCGACGCCAGCCACTTCGTGCCCGGCCTGCTGGGCATGGGGCTGGTGGAGGGCTACGACGCCGTGGGGCTGCCCGTGTCCGTCTCGCGCCCCGACCTGCGCGCGCAGCTGGAGGCCGACCTCAAGGCCATCTCCGAGGCCAGGAAGCTGCCCCAGGTTGTGCTGGCTGAACAGGTCAGTTGGCAGTTGGCAGATCGTCAGGCAAAGTCAAACTCAAATATATTTAGAACGATGTATAAGTTACATGAACGTTTAGAAATGTCGAGATTTTACTGTGGTTTCGGAACGCGCCCTCCGATGAGAAGAAACTCATGGGTTTTTTTTTAAATGTGTTAAATTACAATCGTCATAATACAGATATCTGTAATTTGAACAGGAGCCGTGAACAATCATGTCCATGGATTCTTTTCATCAAAATATGATGATGTGCTATATATAGTACGCATTTACACACAATTTAAGTTTAATATATTTTTTTAATCTTGTAATGGACATGTCACATAGGTCTCCATTATGACATTTTAAAACACTGTCCTGTAATGGTTTTTTTGAAGAAATGATTTCCAATTTTCACTCGACAGTACTTGAACCTGCAACCTTTACATTCCGTGTATTGCGCTAGCCAATTCGGGCACAGATGGAATGTATTTTAGTTGCAGGTTCAAGTCTTGTCGGAAGCATATTTTTGGAAATCATTTTTTCAAAAAACCAGTCACCCAAATGTAGGAAACACATTAAAAGGAGACAAATTAGCGGATTAATATTATCTGTCATCTATATCTGAGATATGTTTTGTCCTGACTGACTAATGGATCAACGGTCAGCCTAAATCGCTGATAGTAGAGAGCAGAAAGTGTGTTCTTTATAATAATGTAAGCATCCGATCTTCTTGGTGTGGCTCATCTAGTGTTAGAGTTTTGAGGTCGCCCTAAAAGCCTCTAAACTCTAACTTGACCTCACGACTGGTATCGGAGATAACAACCAGAACCAACTGTTTAACGTGGCTTCCAAAGCACGGAAGCACCGAAGCAGGCATCTGATAAGAAAGGGTGTTTCCAAATTCCCACGGGATCGAGACTCACTTGGGTAAAACCGCGAGACACAGCTAGGATATTCATATGACTTCAGGTAGCAATATACAAAGAGGTGTACATAAGAGTGACGGCGGAGGCCAACAAGATAGACTCTGCTCTCGCAGAACGGTTCGACGAGCGGCCCGGCGTGTACACGCCGCACGCCGCCACCATGCAGCCAGACATGCCGCCAGGTAAACACAACTAAACTAATGTCTAACATACATTTTTCTATAAAATTATTTTTGGAACGAAGTTCTTTATCGCGCCTTGCGAAAGGGGGCTAGACGGAAAAAATTAAGACCAAAAGTTGTAACGGATACACATTTTTTTTTCATCCAGGTGTCCCTTGACACCTCTCAAGTTTTTTATTTTGTATGTAGCTCAAAGCTATTTTATTTAGAAAAATTACCTGCAGCGTTTGTTTTAACCGTTTATTTTCTTAGGCACTACCGCTTGGCACTACTAGAGTGAAGGGAAATTTCACTCCCCCGTGACACTACTGGTAGTGCTTAGGGTAAAAGTACATTTCCACTGACACTACACTGTTGCCAGTAGTATCACGGGAAATATTATTTCCCTTGGCACGCGTGATCTATCTATAAGGGCGATGTAGTTGACAATTGGTCAAGCCAAAATATAGTGTCAATTGGTCAAGCGTATAGTTACCGCAAATGAAAGTGTTAATTCGTCAAGCGGTGAAAAAATGTCAATTGGTCAAGTCTTCGAAGAGTGTCAACTGGTCAATCCTTTTTTTTATAATACAACAAAAGACGATCGGAGTAGAAACAAACGACGATCGAAACGAAAACAAAAGACGATCGTTACGAAAACAAAATACGATCGAAATGGCAACAAAAGACGATCGAAATGTAAACAAAAGACGATCGAAAAAGGCACAAAATATAACAGCAAGACAGCCTGTCAAACTTGAACTGATAATATCTCGGAAACTATTGATCCTTGATCACTACTTCGTTATAAGTTATAGAGCTCTTCAAGATCTTCGTTTTGGATGATAGCTGTCAAACTTGAAACGTCAATATCTCGGAAACTATTGACCCTAGACCACTACTTCCTTAGCATAAGTGATAGAGCTCGTCAAGATCTTCATTTTGGATGACAGCTAGTAGCTATTAGTAGTGCAATAGGTAATGAATGATGTAATCCACGGGAGATTTTTTAACATGCGTTTAATTAGCCAATTAGAATGGTAGTGCCACGGGAAAGTAAATTTTCCCTTCACACTACTAGTAGTGCCAAGAGGTAGTGCCTAAGAAAATAAACGGTTTTAACGTGCCTTAATCGTAAACAATCAAGGGTGAATAGCATTGGAAATTTTCACTGCACTAGGCAGGGACTTGCGTGGCCTAGTTGGAATAGACGTTAGGGTACCGACTTAAAGAAGCGAGTTCGAGCCTCGCCGCAAGTGAAAATTTTTGAATGCGTATTTTTCCTTATTTTTTTTTTCTAAATTGATTTTTTCCTACAAAAATATTTTTTAGTTTGTGTCAAACTCCATTGAAAATATGATGAATTTTCAGTATTAAAATGTCCAAAATGTGGCTCCGATATGGTAGTGAGAAGGAAGAAAAACAACGCAGATGAAGTCTACATCAGTTGCCTCTCCTTCCCCAACTGTAAGAACGCTGTGTGGTTCCCTTCCATTGTGAAAACTTTGGAGGTTCTACCTGAAACTTGTTCGGTGGTAAGACCAATTCATTTTAATAATTTTTTTAGTTGTAGCCATTCTGTCAGTAATGGCAATTTTGGCCAGTATGTGTATAATTGATTGTATTAGGCGTTACTTTTCGGAACTCCATAACTACTCTGTAAAAGAATAATATTTAGTTTTTAGTCCCGACACCCGACTAGTGTTATATAACACAGCGTGCAGTGTGCAGCTTGCAAAGAGCACCACCCTCCCACCGCTCTTTGCATGCGGCAGAATTATGCTTTAGTGTTAGTGACACCAATCATTAACCATGCTTCGACGCGTTTCGGCTTTAAAAAGCCATCATCAGGAACGTAGACTCTGACCGAACTGTGAGGGCGACAAAAATGAGTAAAGACGCCGCTCGCACGACACTGTTGACTTGCCGACAGCTGGAACAAGAGTGAGCGAACAACGCTGTACCCCCACCACTATACGTCGGTGCGGCCGTCATCTGCACCCCCATCTGCATCTGATACGTCGATGACATATTTATTTGTTGGACGGGAACCTACCCACAAATCACCAATTTTGTTACACAGTTAAACAATATCCATCCAAAAATTAAATTCAAACTAGAGTTGGAGTCAAACCAGTCTCTTAACTTCTTGGATTTAACAATCACTAGGTCCCACAACAAATTACATTTCCAAATTTTCCATAAACCAACGCATACCGACTTAGTTATACCATCATCTTCTTGCCATCCATTACAACATAAAATGGCAGCTTTCCATAGTTTTGTCCATAGATTAATGACGGTACCTATGACCACGAATAAATATGTCAAAGAATTACATACCATTTACCAGATCGCGATTGCTAATGGTTACACCACTCAGTTAGTTGACAAAATCGTTTTCAAAAAACAAGAAAAAATGGTACGCTCACTGTTATATCCACACTCGGAACCAAAACAAAATAACAACGTGAGCAGCCTGACCTACATGGGACCGATTTCACATAAAATACATAACACTTTAAAAAAACACAATGTCAACGTTGCGTTTCGAACGAGCCAGACGATTCGCCGTTTATGTAACGGTAAAGATCGTTTAGAATCTTCTAAAAAATCCGGGGTATATCGTTTGGCTTGTGACGAATGTAACGCAGTTTATGTGGGTCAGACTGGTCGCAGTTTTGATACTAGATATAAGGAACATGTGGCCGCGTACAGGAATGGCCACCCGGAAAAATCACACTTCGCAAAACACATAATTGATACTGGCCATTCCTTGCGCGACACTAATAGTTATAACATTTTACATATTTGTGATAAGGGTTTAAGACTGAGTGTGTTGGAACAATTATAAATATTGAAAAACAAAAATTCACAAAATACTCTGCTGAATGAACAAACAAACATCGTTCCATCTCCCCTGCTAAGAGCGTTGGCGAGGCGTGGTGGGGGTGCAGATGACGGCCGCACCGACGTATAGTGGTGGGGGTACAGCGTTGTTCGCTCACTCTTGTTCCAGCTGTCGGCAAGTCAACAGTGTCGTGCGAGCGGCGTCTTTACTCATTTTTGTCGCCCTCACAGTTCGGTCAGAGTCTACGTTCCTGATGATGGCTTTTTAAAGCCGAAACGCGTCGAAGCATGGTTAATGATTGGTGTCACTAACACTAAAGCATATTTCTGCCGCATGCAAAGAGCGGTGGGAGGGTGGTGCTCTTTGCAAGCTGCACACTGCACGCTGTGTTATAAGTTTATAACACTAGTCGGGTGTCGGGACTAAAAACTAAATATTATTCTTTTACAGAGCAGTATGTGTATATCTACATATTTTAAGTTTTAATGAGAGCCTACAAAAAATAGCGGCGAATTTTATTGTATCTCCATGGGACTATTTGTTAGTAACGGCTTGTACTATTTATATATTCTGTAGTAACGGGCTCATTCCGTATTAGGCACTATTTTTTTAAATTTTCACTAAACTCGTTATCTTCCGCGGAACTAAATTGATGAATAAACCACCTAAATTAAACAATTTAGACAGAACATAACTAGGTTTTCCGATAATGAAATATCAGGAACACGATTCATCAACGCGTCCCAAACAAAAATTTAATTAAGTTTCTACATTTCATTCATCCAGATATATAATAATATTCTATATATTTAACTTATTAATTTAACATTGACATTGTTTTAATGTCAACTTCAATAATTTAATCTTGACATTGTATCAATGTTAATTGCTATGATTGTATCTTGACATTGTTTACTGTTAATAAATATAGAAAGGTAATAAAACTTTTTTTTTGTTTTTTTTTCTACATCAATATTGTATGTTTCAGTGTGGTCCAAACTACAAGAAAATCAAGCTGGACTGGCGAAACAATTCTATAAGCCATTTATACCCACCTCCCTACACTGTCTGCATTGGTGGCTGTGATACCACATTCCTAGAACTAATGAAAATAAATCCGTCTAACGTTAGAAATGCACCGGACAGACCACAGACTGCTAACCGATCTAACACAAATACTAGTGCTCAAAATAATAGACAAAATACTAATAATACACAAAATAATAGACAGAATTCGAACAATTTACCGAACAACCGTCAAAATACAGTCACTGAAAGACGAAATTCGCCTAATATCTTTCAAAATAATCGTCAAGATACAAATACCGTACAAAATACTAGGCCTGCGCAAAGGAATCAGCCAACGCAATTTGTGCCTCCGCAACCTGTGAATAGAGTTCAAAATACAAGGATGCCAGTATTGGGAAATAGCGATCCGGATGACAACAACGTGCTATGTGCATGCAATCAACCCGCTATTCTGTTGACTGTTAGGAAACAAACTGCTAATTTTGGTAAGTCTTACCTACAATTTAATACACTCCAGCAATATCATTTAGTTTTAGGCTAGACTTGGCAACATAAAATTATTGTTTCCTTGTTCCTTGTTAGTCTTCTCGCCCCAAGACTATTGTAATATAGTTGAAACGTCGAGCAAAGACAATAAATAATAATATACGATTAAGACCCAGGAAAATGTAATTATGATAAAAATATTTCTGCAAGTTTTTGGTAAGTAATGTAAATTCTGAAGTGTGATTCTGTTGATATCGTTTCAATGTAAATTTCTACTTATTAATTTAATCTTGACATTGTTTTAGTCTTATTTTTCTTTTCGTGTAGTAGTGCTTCTTATTGTTTCAGTGTTATTGACAATTTAAATAATAAGATCTTGACATTATTTCATGTCAGGGCCAATTACTTTAATTTCATTTTGACATTGTTTCAAAAACATCATAGAGATAATCAAAATCATATACTTAGTTAATTAATACATAAGCTACTATTTATTAAAATACTCCTGCAAAGGGGCTTTGAGAGAAACAAACAACACTAAAACTAAAACTTAAATCTAAAAAGAAAAAAACCCGTCGTCGATAACACCCTCCCGAGACATGGTCCCCAAGATGCTGGCGGCATTCCCCCTCTGAATAGCGAGACTAACTCGCTGAGACAGAAAGCCGCCAGCCCTGTTAATTAATTACTTCGTTAGATCCAAGATAATTAAGCACTTGGCACTTACATTCTGGTGCTATCTATAAACAAATTAAATAGTTATATTAAACAAAAACATACCTAAATAAAACTCCCACATTCTTCCAGGCAAAAAATTCTACAAATGTTCCATTGGCAAAGAAAACGGCGGTTGCGACTTCTTTCTCTGGGCCCCCGAATCCGAAGCAATACAAAACGATACCCCCCCACCGACTAATTCTTGGGGTAATTCAGATCCACCGAACAATTCGTGGGGTAATTCAAATCCACCGAACAATTCGTGGGGTAATTCGGATCCACCAAACAATTCGTGGGGTAATTCAGGGCCTTCAAGCGGGGGTAATAATGCAACTAGAGGTTGGGGCATAACACCGAGCTTTAGTCGAGATAGCTACGCCTCCAATGAAGATGATGTCATGTGTAATTGTGGACTGCCTTGTAAGAAGTAAGTGTATGAAGTAATTAAAGAAAATAAACTTAATTTTCGGTTTAAATCGTGTGGTTATTTATTACTTTTAGCATTGCTGCAATGTTCAACGTTCGAGACCATTGCAGGTCTTTTCTTTTATCAATCTTGAAGAAGAGACCTATGTAAAGGTAGAATCGATGACGCGATTTAAACCGAAAAATGAGTTTTAGGACTTACCAGACTTAGTAAATACAGTTTAAAAACAAAATACTTTTATTTTT
The DNA here is from genome assembly GCA_958496205.1 of Idaea biselata. NCBI lineage: Eukaryota > Metazoa > Arthropoda > Insecta > Lepidoptera > Geometridae > Idaea > Idaea biselata. Next base: position 5,275,113 of record OY292401.1, on the reverse strand, counting down.
TATCGGACAAGAAAAAAATTAGAAGTTTTTTTTTAAATCTTAATATTATTTTTAAACGTGTTAACCTACACCTAGAACTAATTACTGTATTTGAATAAAAAAAACACTTATGGTCAGGATAAATCTGCATAAGTACAAAGTTTCATAGCCATCGGTTCAATAGTTTTTGCGTGAACGAGTAACAATTCACAAACAAACTTTCACGTTATAATATTACTAGAATAATTCTAGCTGCTCCCCACAATTTCATCCGCGTAAGTCCCGATCAAGGGGAATATTGGTATTAAAAGTAACCTAGGTGTTAATCCAGATCTCCGGCTATCTGCATACCAAGTTTCATCGCCATCGGTTTAGTCGTTTTTGCGTGAAGGAGTACCTAACAAACATACTCTTAGTAGTATTCAGTAGAATAGAATCATGAAATTGTGTATTTTTCAGGATAACGGTGCACAAAGAGGGTCCGAATAAAGGGAGGCCGTTTTACGGATGTCCTAAAGATTTCAATTCGCGATGCAGCTTCTTTCAATGGGCGGACAGTGGCGGTACCAATACTACAAACGGTAAGTTTTTTTGTGGCCCTGTTTGGTAGGCAAATGTCTCAAATGCAGACTTGGGAACCTGGAAGTTAGACTGCTTCTAATAGGATTAATAAAATTTTGCTACCTATGAATAAATCCCATTCTGGAAAAAAAATGTGCTCCGGATCGTTTTAAGACCATTTCTACATTGGACCACAATTTGTTTTACAACAAATTACTGTTTTCTTTAGATTGGGGCAGTACCACCACATCGAACAGAACCACCAGCCGAGGAAGGGGTCGTGGCCGGGGCAGCCGAGCCCCCGGGAACGCCGACAGCGGCGCTAGGGCCAGGAAATGTGGACTCTGCAAGCAGGAGGGACACACGAGGAATAGATGTCCTAACAACACATCATAACAAAACTATTGTGTTGTTCTTGTTGCGTTTAAAAATAAATATATATTTTTAAGTTGATTTTAAATGTGGTGATTTTATTTGTAGCATGGTCCCAAGAACCTAAGAAAGTATAAATAAATAAATTCTGTGTACAACATACAGCGCCATCTAGCCCCGTGGTAAGCTACTACGCTTGTGTTACGGTCAATCTATCCTGGCCTGTCTGTCCCGGCAATTGGGCATTCTTTGTATTTGACCACCAGGAAGGACCCTTGTATTACATTTCTTCTCCAACACTATAATGAATGATATATCGTGCTACCGTTCGACCGTATGTCTTAGGCCGTATACAGAAAGAAAGCTGGAAACTTATAAGCGCTGACTAGCGCTTACCAGCGCTTGTCAGCGCTGGTGACCCGTGCAAGAAAATGTATGAACCCGCGCCGATAAGCACTGATCGGTGCCGACAAGCTTCAACACGCGCTGGTCAGCGCTGGGCTGCTGACGTCATAACATCGTCCGATGAGTCCGACATTCTGCCTCAACCTGCTTCCTTTGTGTAGAACGGACCAGCGCTGGTAAGCGCTTATAAGTTTCCAGCTTTCTTTCTGTATACGCACTTATTGAGGAAAGGCCGCTTTACCCGTCAGCACCGTGAGGCGCCTTCGGGGATCAGACAGATCATAACAGGCTGCTATAACTTAGGTATAGATAAGTACTTAACTCTGTAGGTAGGGTGCTTAGGCAGAAAACCTTTAGAAAATATTTTTTTTATTTACAAATAAAGTTCATACCGCACTCCGGTGGCATGAAATAACCTTAAATAAATACACGTTACCTACCTAATCCTAAAATTCCCTTATTTATTTTCACCATCGTTTTTTGCTCTTCTGTTTCAAAGAGCCCATGCTTTGCGCTCGCTGTATATCAGCCTGATGTTCCGCTTCGACGGTCTTATCTGTCATCATATCGAGAAGGATCTCGAATTTGAGGCGTAGCATGTTGTTTTCTTCTTCCAGTCTTTCTAGCTCGGTCTTTAGTCGCAGGTTTTCTTTGTGCGCTGCCCCGGCTTTTCCTGATGCTGAAAATTACACGAGAACATTGATTGGCTCTTTTTGGAGTTTTGGCGAGAACTAGCCGACAACATGTGCTTCAATTTTATTTTCGTGAAACTATGTTGTAAATCGGGTTAAATTGTGTAATCTTAATCAATTTATTTCCGTGAATGTGCACAAGTGTAGAGAAAACAAAATTACTTAAGTTTTAAACATGTACTTTTCTCGTTGCCTCCAAAATCTCCAAAGGATATGGTAAAGTTGCCACCGTTTTATCATAGCTCCTGACTTGAAATCTTTGAGCCCGATTGGGCTAATTTCATGTAAATTATTCTACTAGATACTGGCAAGATGTACGACGCCAAAACGAAAAGAAGATTGGCTCTTTTAGTGTGTGTTTGCTTACGCACTAGGGAGAATTTTTATGAAAAACTCCCGCCACTAGCCACTAAGGAAGGCTAGTTGTTAGCCACTAAAGTTTCACTTAGTAACGCTTCTTGGTGCGACTGCTGGCAGGTACCTTAACGTAATTGAATTAGAAAGTCAAGACATGATTTTAACGACTTCCAAAAATACATCTCTTTATTTTTTCAATGCTACGTAACAGATTTTATTAAAGTAATTACTAGTAGTTCTTACCAGGAATCCACTGTCCATCCACAAAGGATATCTCGAAATCGCCCAACTTCAGTGAAAGTGGAGCAACATCTATCGACAGCTCTTTCGACGCGTAATCGGTACCAAACTCATTCTTAACTACTGAAGTGTCTTGCTTTCTTACCGGTATCGAACGCGGTGTGTACTTATTACCGAAAAGAGGCATATTTCTTTTAATAAAATCAAATTTTAGAGTGGAAATGTGATAAGCAATGACTGTCACAACAAAAACAAAATTGACGTTGCCATCGCTATCATAGAGTGGTTGCTATGGTGACGAATTTGACAACAAAATACGAAAGAAGGTTCAAACATTTTCAACTCGAAGTTTTTTTTTTAGTCTGACCGTGATATCACTATATATCTAGCAGCGCCCCGCTGTTTCACCCGCGTAAGTCCCAAACCCACAGCAATATTTTCTAAAAAGAAGCTAACGTACCAATCCGGATCATTTGCATACCAAGTTCATCGCAATCGGTTCTAATAGTGTTTGCGTGAATTAAACACAAACATCTTTCACGCGCTTTCTTGATACAAAGGAAATATTAATTAATTAATTTTGCACGACGTTACATACAGCGCAATCTAACTCCGAACTAAGCACTAGGCTTATACTATGGGTACTAGACAACGGATATACTACATATTATACTTTTTTTGTAAATACAGTACAATACAATTATAGGACATACTAAGGACATACCCCGTCGTGCCCCAAGGTCAAGAAATTGAATTTATATCAAGCTAACTTAGCTAATTAACATAAAATCATGAAATTTGTTACACCGCCTTTTGTAATGGGAATTCCCTGCTGCTTGGCCTGTAGGCAGCGCATTGCCATACCTACTACTGTGCACTCACTTTTTCATGGTTTGGTCTTTTGATTTTACCAAATCTTATAAACTTTCTTATATGAAATATTTTTCAAGGAGAAATAATCATCAAAATCCTTCCATGACAGGATTCGAACCTGTGCCCCTCGCTTTCCGGGTGAGTGGGCTACCACTGCGCCACACGGGAACCCACGTGACATGGTGAATTTATGATTATGATCTCTCACTTATTTGTTTTACCGACGTCTCGGTTAATATTATTAACTTTCTTATATTTATTTTAACGCTCTTTCCAGCTAGGCATAGGTAAGATCTTCTAGAAATATTTTCAAGGAAAAATACATCTAAACTCTCCGCTGCCACAAACCGCGAGTTCGAGCCCCGCAGCGATTAAATTCTGGAAGACATATTTTTCGTTGAAATTATTTCTAAAAGAAAAAAACTAATCAGAATTGAAACAAATGACTGATACTTTGAAACAACAATAATTTAATACTGTTCTTAATTTTAGTATTCGAGACAAATACATCTATAAATATAAATAAATTAAGTAGAAAAGAAAAAATAATACAAATAGGTAAATGGAATTAATACAAAAAAATATTTAAGAACGGGATATTTACCATGTTTAAATTTATTTCTACAGAGTCCATATTTCGCCAGAAATTGCAACTGGCTTCAAAGAAACTCACTAAATTACTATTATTAAAATAGTAGGTTCTTAAATAACATTTATAGTGAAACAACCTTGTTAGTTTTATATCGTAAAATGGAATTATTGCTTTTTATGGCAGTGTATAGTCTGCATATAAAATATAAGTAATAAGTAATTTATTCGTGTACAATGGGGATCCATTTGCTAAGAGGACAGAATTCACTCATATCGAAGACAAACAAACAAACTTTTCAGCTTTATAATATATCAAAGATTCCGCAACTAAACCGCGTAGATGCCGTGTGGCTTTTTAGGGTTAATATTCCAGACGCGATAAAAAAATCACGTGATTTATTGATTATATACCAATAAATAATAATACTCAATCCAATATGTTGATAATATTTTATCATGTCTAGAATATCAAATTACCCATTGGGTACTTAAACCTAAAAACCCGGCAAGTGCGAAACTCGCACACGAAGGGTTCCGTACCACTATCACAATTGGGTACCGAACCCTAAAATCGTTTACCAATTTTAAAATTTGATAGGAAAATGTGACATATTTAGCTTCGATTCTTACTTCCATCATATGACCACACCACTAAAAAAAAAATGAAAAAAAAAAACTTTGGCACAAAGACAATCTGACCTTACCAAAGAAACTCTTTGGTAAGTGAAGGCAAACTGGTATATTTGACAGATAGGGTAGCCATTTTGAATTTCATGACCTACTCGATTCGATGTTTTTGAAACACGTTTGTTGTATGGGAGCCCCTCTTAAATATTTGTTTTATTTTGTTTTTAGTATTTGTTGTTGTAGCGGCAACCGAAATACATCTTCTGTAAAAATTTGAACCGTCTAGCTATTACGGTACTATGAGATACAGCCTGTTGACAGACGGACAGACGGACAGACGGACGGACGGACAGACAGCGAAGTCTCAGTAATAGGGTCCCGTTTTTACCCTTTGGGTACGGAACCCTAAAAAGGCGTAAAATGACTGACGAACCGTGTCGGTAGAAGCTACACGGCATATACAATTCCGGATTTAGTTCCAGAATACACACCCTGACCGGATTGAAGTTAGGTATTATTTGTTGTAGTGTTAAAATAGCACTAGGTCTCTCCTCTTAGCTAATGAATGGTTATGTAATAAGTATTCTTAATTAAAAAGAACTAGTTCCGGATTATTAGTGATGGAGTTGCTTATAAAGTTGACAGAAATAACAATTTTCATCTTTTAATCGGTGCATTTTTAACTTTCAATGTACTGTTTTCCTAGAATTTTTAAAGAAAATTGACGGAAATTTCAAATAATCCGGATATCGGATCTGTCTGTATATCCGGTTGCGTCTGAACATACGGAGTTCTTTTATAATAGTTTTTTTTTTAATTTTCGAGCAGAACTTTTTACAAAAAGACTAGTTTTATAATTTAGGTACCTTGAGACTACAATAGTAGAAGGTATATCTGGCAAAGAAAAGATTATTTTTCGAGGGTGTTTTTTGACTCCTGAACGTTTCAAAGTACCTCACTTAAGCGAAAGTTGAAAAAATCTATTGGTTAAACTACTTTGATCAATCTGACAAAAAGAAACCATTTTTTTTTTTAAAACAAATATAAGCAGTGCTGAGGAAAAGCTGATATATTTATTTAAATTGTAGAATACGGGCCCAGGAATTGTACCATTTTAACACCATCTATTGAGCAAACTCGGAACTAGTTTAGAAAATAAAGGTTTTAAAAACCGTAATGTGTATATTTATTTACTAATACATTAAAAAAATGGATGTACTTAATACTTATAGTAGGTAGGTATTAAGGTACCTATGTGTAAAGTTTTGTTCACGTCTTCAGTCTAAATAACATCACAGTTGGTATGATTAAAA
>OY292401.1:4903959-5268903 GCA_958496205.1 Idaea biselata | reverse complement strand
TTTTGCGTGATTGAAACACAAAAACTTTCGCATTTTTAATATTAGTGGTATAGTATCGTGGGCAGTGGGAATAGTGGGATGTTTATCCCTCAAGGCAATCTAATACAAATATGCAAACACCGACAAGAGCCCCCCCCCCCCCCCCCCCCCCCGCAAGGGTTTGAACCCGTTACGTGCGGTTTTTAATAACATTTCTCCTTGTAAACAATTTTTGCAATACAATTTCTTTAGAGATTTTATATATTTAAATATTCTTACCATTCCTTTCGGCCTGGTTTTCTCATTAGAAGCGTCTGTGACGACAGCCATACTCAGGCTCACGTTGGCCTTGCTGAGTCCCCCGATGAATCGCGCTAACACAAACACACTGAAGGTCCGAGCGCAGCTCCATAGCGCGTGGGATAGAGCTATACCTGTCTGGAAAAGAAATAACATAAAAACATCCAGTCTATCCTGAGGAAGAGACCTGAAAAGGTCTCGAAACGTTGAGCAATGAAACAATGCTAAAAATATTAAATATCACGCGATTAAAACCGAAAAATGAGTTTAATTTAAATCCAACATCGCAAAAACTGAAGAAAAATCTAGAAATAAAATTATTTGTTTTCTGTTTTCGCCATCGATGTTAGATTTAAATTCAACTCATTTTTCCTGTTTCAATCACATTGCTTTTATTATTATTAATCATTTTATCATCGTCCATATTTTTAATAGCAAATCAAATTTAAATGTTATTACAGTGACACTTAGGAGTATGACGGCCTCTGCAGCGTGTCAGGCGAATACCAGACTACAACGCAGAAGGTTGCTATTTTGATTCCCGCCGGGGCCAAGTGTTTAAGCTGACCATGTTTGTTTCTGGTTCTGGACGTTTTCTGAGAGCTAATATAACGATACCCCACACGTTGGGGAAAACAAGTACCTACCTACCCTAAAACATGTAACTTTTTTATCCTACTTTTTTCTCGGTGTAATGATTGTTTACTTTTGCAAAGTTCAGCTTTTTAGTACTAAGCGTCTCTGAGCTAAGCCGCGGACAGACAGAGGGACATGACAAAACTATGGGTTTCGTCATGTCCTTCTGTTGACTACACACCACTAAAAAGTGTGTTTATGTTAATCCAGATTTCCAGCTATCTGCATACCAAGTATCACTGTAGTTTTTGTGTGAAGGAGTAACATATTAGGGTTCCGTAGCCAAATGGCAAAAAAACGGAACCCTTATAGATTCGTCATGTCTGTCTGTCCGTCCGTCCGTATGTCACAGCCACTTTTCTCTGAAACTATAAGAACTATACTGTTGAAACTTGGTAAGTAAATGTATTCTGTGAACCGCATTAAGATTTTCACACAAAAATAAAAAAAAAACAATATTTATTTGGGGTTCCACATACTGGGTAGGTCTTCAAAAATGATATTGAGGTTTCTAATATCATTTTTTTCTAAACTGAATAGTTTGCGCGAGAGACACTTCCAAAGTGGTAAAATGTGTGTGTGTCCCCCCCCCCCCCCCCTGTAACTTCTAAAATAATGGAACGATAAAACTAAAAAATACTAAAAATTGTACATGATGTACATTACTATGCAAACTTACAACGAAAATTGGTTTGAACGAGATCTAGCTAGTAGTTTTTTGTTAAAACGCCATAAACCGTAAATCGCAATTTTCCTTTCATTCAATTCAAAAATGTACGGAACCCTTCGTGCGCGAGTCCCACTCGCACTTTGCCGGTTTTTTTTTTGTTACTTATTAACTTCTTATTAAGAGGAGTATATACGCCAACGACCTTGAAACTGAAAATCCCTGTCGGGCTCATCGAAAATTGTTGATTATTTCATGACAGAATGTCGTAGAACTTTTTTTTGTGCACAGATTGTTGGTGACATTGTTTCCTACATTTTGGTGTAGTTTTAAGACAAGAATCTCCTATTGGTGCAAAGCCTATCCAAATTTTAGACAAAAAATGTCTGATTTGGCTAAAATGTTGATAGGCTTCAATACGTTTACACATATTTGTATGGAAACTGCACTAAAATATCGGAAACAATGTTGCCTACAATCTGTACACAAAAAAAAGTTCTACGACATTCCGTCATGAAATAATCAACAATTTTCGATGCGCCCGACATGGATTTTCAGTTTTTCAGAATAGGGCCCTTAACAAATAAACTTTTACATTTATAATATTAGTAGGATAATGCAGTAAGCTGGTGTCTGAATATAGGTAACTTGTTTTTCTACTCCAACATTGTTCAAATTAACATAAAAATAATGTTTTACAAATACAAATTAAATTGCTTATCTACAAGTTAAACCAGTTGTGTAAACAATAGGATTCACAGTTTCTACATTCAACCTTGAGTCCTTATTAAGTTTCGCTTGAACAGTCTTACTTAGTGAATTTCTTCAACCAATAGTAAAACTGCTTTCAAAAACTTTAGTATCCGGCGGGATTCGAACCCGCGACTATTGGTACAGGTAGCCCTCGCGCCAGGTCGAAATTCAGAAAGCACTTCCTCATGTGTTCTTGCAAGTAAGGCCTCGTAGTGAAATATAGTAAAAGTCAATTTATTAGCTTTTTAATTTAGTGACTTTGGCTGCTGGGCCTGACCTTGCGTGTGGTAGGTAGGTATATGCATGCCAGAAAAAAACACCCGTTGTGTGCCTACCATATTGGCTAACATAGTAGAAAAACACACATGTTGTGTTTTCAGCAGTTAATTAAAATTTCCATTGTTATTTTGACTTTTACTATCGGTGAAGAAACTCAGGATTACTCTTTTGGTCAATTGTAAAGAGGTTATCAGTATCACAATGAAAAACTTGTTATCAATGTGAAATAAATGACGAACTTGGTAAAAGGATTGAAAACTTGTCAAGATAAGCCTAATACAAGTAATCTGATGTCAATCTATAAGCTATGCTATCAAAAAATAATTTATAGTCTTTCAAATTGCTCATTACTATCACTTTTTACCACTATTAACATCACTCTCACGGTGAAGGAAAACATTGTGAGGAAACCCGCATATTAAAATCAAAACGTACAATGGTCCAATTTAGCCTACATACTGGCAACACCCAGCAAAACCTTTTAAATTCCTTTTTCAGGCAAATACCCAGATTTTTATTTAACAATTGTAGTTTCACCTGATTTTATTGGGTTAAAATAAGGGGCATATATTATATGTTCCCAGTTATTTACATACAGTTTCAGTATAATTGGTTTGGTAGTTTTTGCATGAACAAGCAACAAAGACAAACTTATTTATTTTAATAAAATTAGTAGGACTTACTAAGCAGATTAACAGCATTGGTTTCCTTCCATAAGCATCTGAAAGGCTTCCCACGATAGGGCTTGTCAGAAATTGTAGGAAGCTGTACATAGAACCCAGGGCACCACCGAAAAGGACTGAGGCAAATCTATCCGGGGCGCCGGTAAGCTTTTGAAACTTCAAGACTGCCCTCAACAATGACGCATACAGCGTGTTCCCTTCCCCTTCTTGTTTATTATAATAATCCATCAGGGAAGGCAACAAAGGCAAAATCATGGTAAAAGCCAACAGGTCCAACAGTAATGACACGAAGATAAGAGCGATTGTCTTCGGTTTTGTATAAGATTCTGTTTGTTTTTCCACATTTTGTTTTTGTTCTGTTTCGTCTGTATTCTTTACGGGCAGCTCCTGAGTTCTTTTTCTTAGATTCCCATTTGATTTTACTTCTTCTTGAGGATCCTGAAGCAATATATATGCACTGCTTAAACACTGAAGGAGCCTAAATACATTTTGGTCAAGAAACAAACTTACCATTTTCACGAAATTTATTTTTTTTCAATAAATAATGTTACAAAAATATAGATATAAAAGTAAACCGAAACCACATCGCCTTTATTACTGTAAAACGTCGTCACTACTCGGGCTTGAAGACTCTTTTATCGTAATACAAAAACTTTCACTTTCCATTCCAGTTTGTTGTGAGATTTTTTTGAACAAACGAGCAAGAGGCGAATTGGTGAGGGACGGCCGAGAGGGAGGGAGGGCATCTTTGACATTGATGGACCAACGAAAGTGACAACTCTTCACCACTAAAAAAATAGCGTGCTCTCACTCACATTTACTACTAATTATTCGTTCATTTATATTCTGTGGCGTGGTAGTGGTTGGTAGCATTGATTTCAATGATTTGATTGAACAAAAAGAAAAAAAAAGGTTGGAGACGCCATTTTGCTGTCGCTCGGAATTTCATACTTCGATTATTGTTTGATTTGAGCATATTTCTTTCAAAAATATAAACGGAAGACAATGGGCGAAGATAAAGGTAAATAACTTGTTAATAGATTAGATATGTGTTCTAAAATACGTTTTTTATTGTTCAAAATAACACCACGGCTTCATTGCAGACCGTCGTCGTAGATCCCGGTCTCGAGGTGAAAGACGCCGTTCCAGATCACGTTCAAGGGAACGTAGAGAAAAGAAGAGAAGTAGGTCTCCAAGATCTCCTACTAACAATGCCGCCACCAAGAGGTCCCGCCGTCGCAAACCGTCACTGTACTGGGATGTGCCACCACCGGGTTTCGAACATATCACGCCTTTACAGTACAAGGCTATGCAGGCAGCCGGTCAGATTCCGGCTAATATTGTCGCGGACACGCCTCAGGCCGCCGTGCCGGTCGTCGGGTCAACAATAACTCGTCAAGCAAGGCGTCTGTACGTTGGCAATATACCGTTCGGAGTCACTGAGGAAGAAACCATGGAGTTCTTCAACCAACAGATGCATCTTTCTGGTCTGGCACAAGCCGCTGGCAATCCAGTCCTCGCTTGTCAGATCAACTTGGACAAAAACTTTGCTTTCCTAGAGTTCAGATCTATTGATGAGACAACACAAGCAATGGCATTCGATGGCATCAACTTCAAAGGGCAGAGTTTGAAAATCCGTCGCCCACATGATTATCAACCTATGCCTGGTACTGAAAATCCGGCTATCAATGTGCCAGGTAAGAAACATTTTAGTACCTACTAATTATCAGCAGCCCAAGGGTACACCCGTGTAAGTTCCGATCCCGTGGAAGAATCAGGATATAAATTATCATCATCTGAGTGATGTTCTTGGTTGCATCCCTCTCGGGAGCCCAGGGTCTTTGCTTTCCTACTTTTAGTTCTCCACTTCGCATAATCTTTGGCATCCCATGTAGTGAGCCCATTTGCATACATATCCACTACAAATGGGCTCATTGGGATATAAATGATGTGTTATTCCATCCATCTATCAACACACCATGTTTCATCCCATTCAGTTCAGCAGGTTTCATGTGAACAAGCAACAAATTAACACTCAAAACTTTCACTTTTATAATATTTATAGGTTTCCTATATAAATAATAATAAATTTATGTTTTCCAGCCGGTGTAATCAGCACAGTAGTTCCAGACTCTCCACACAAAATATTCATTGGCGGTTTGCCCAATTATTTAAACGAGGACCAAGTGAGTTTTTATCATATGGTTACGACACATTATATCTGTAAAACATTTACCACAAAACTTTTGTTGGTTAAAAATGTATCAGAGAACATACAAACTCTGTATGTATGTTTTTAAATTTATTGTAAAAACAGTCCTAACTAATGAATTTATTTGTTGAAGATGTGCTAAATGTTTTACTCTCACAACTTTTGGGGTATTGACATACATATTATAATAATTGAACTTTTACTTTTTCAAAGAAACAGCATTCATTTACAATGAAACCAGTGCTTATCTTCAGTACATTCTATGAAATGTTTGTTTTAATCCTTACATTATTCATTGTTAAATATTAATTTATAGTCCCTACCAGTCATTACAATGAAATTTTGTTGACAATGTTATAATCTATTTATAATTTAAAGTAATTTCCACTAAAACGTCTATCAATTTCTTTCTGATATACAAAAATTATATGTTGCAGGTGGGTACCCCGTCTCCGCAAAGTTATAAACGCAACAATTTCCTTTTTAGGTCAAAAGGCAACATCATCTTTTTATTTTCAGTATTTTTTAGCAGGTTCTATTCGAAAATCACATATTTCGATTTAGGTTAGCTGTCGTAATAGTCACCTTTTAGCATAGTGTTGAAAACAAGTGCAGTTTCTAGCTAGATAATTTTTTTAGACAGTTCCCAGTATGTTATGTTAGGATAGATTAGGGTGCCGAAACATTACAGGGCGAGATTCAACAGTTGACAGGGCTACAGTGAACCCGCAGTGAGCCGCATTGTTCTGTCCGTTTCAGGCAATTTCAGGTTTTAGCGGGCGAGCGTGATATAGCCAACAAGTCACTGATATAGTTTGCTTTCTGCCCTTCCCTAGCTTAGATTTGGCACACTCGCGGCCCGCGTCTCACTGTTGTCTCTCATTCTCACATACGTATACTTGAATGAGACAGCGGCAATGCAAGGCAAGTCTCCTCCGTTCACATCTGATATATAACTTGCGGCTAGACCACAGGTCAGACAATAACATTCATTTTATAAATGTTTGATGCCTTTTGTTGAAAAATATCTTATGGGAATTGTAAAGATCAGTTAAAATCCAACTTAACCTGCATTTATTGTGTTAAAATATACATGTTATAGTAATCAGGCCAATGTTAAGTTTGACTTCTCTTTCCTAATGAAATAATGTGTGTAACAGGTGAAAGAATTACTGATGTCATTTGGACAACTACGGGCTTTCAATCTCGTGAAGGATTCATCGACAGGACTCAGCAAGGGTTATGCATTTGCTGAATATGTGGATATTTCTATGACGGACCAGGTAAATAACTAAACCATTATCTTGCAATTTTAACCTATAGTAAATATTTGTGTCTATGTTTGTGACTCTTTCAGACAAAAACTACTGTGCCATTCTACTAATAATATTTCACAAAGAGAAAAGCATCATCACATCAGTAAAGCAAGCAGGAAGTGAAGTGAATTAACGATTCACTATGTCACATGGGTTCCCGCGTGGCTCAGTGGTAGCGCATTCGCCCGGCAAACGAGTGGCACAGGTTCGAATCCTGTCATGGGAATATTCTTGATGATCCGTGTATACTATTTCCTACAATTGTTTGCAGGCTATAGCTGGTTTGAATGGAATGCAACTTGGAGATAAGAAGCTGATTGTACAGAGGGCTAGTATTGGAGCCAAGAACTCTACATTGGGTAAGATTAAACTTACACAATTTGTACTCCGATTTACATTTTTTGGGTCTTCGTGTTTTAAATTGTCATACTTCGACATTTCAACTAATTATAGACAGTAAATAGTTGCAAGGAGACACAAAGAAAAAACAACAATTATCTGTTAACTAATTGTTAAAAATAGAATAACCATATGCTAATGAGACGTAAGATTACTTTAAAATCACTCAGCTATCTTAAACACCTATTCTAGGTTTCATAAATTATCATATAACAGAACCAGATTCATAGTTTCCATGCTATGTCAGTGATTTTAATTTCTATTTTATTATTGGTAGAGGCAGAGAAATTTACTGATAGAAAGCTCATAACTATAACTTTACCAGCATCACCTAGTACTACCTAAATAGTAGTTTATGCAACAAGGTATTAAACGCTGTCTTATGTAGAAGGTGTCATATTGAATTCAGAAGTGTAACGAAGGACTCTAGACTAAACTCCCGAGTGTAGCGAGGGTGATAAAAATTTAACTCCTGACGAAGGGAAAGCATGTACCTGTCCTGTCCTGAGTGAATTGTGGGATTCAAGCCGAAAAATAAGACAGGCTTTATTACCGTAGTGAATAACTCTACATAATTATCTGCTTTGAGACATAACATTTTTTTTATTTCCAGCAATGACAGGCGCAGCACCAGTTCAGCTTCAAGTCGCCGGGCTGACTCTGGCCGGCGCGGGTCCACCGACCGAAGTACTCTGTCTACTGAACATGGTTACACCGGACGAGCTGCGTGATGAAGAAGAATACGAGGACATCTTGGAGGACATCAAGTAAGCCTGACTATGTTAAGACATCAAGTAGGCCTAAGTAAGAGCACATGTAAGCCTGATTATCTTAGGGCAACAAGTAAACCTTCTGTATTATCTTAAAAAGTAAACCTTAATGTCTTAAGTAGATATATTAAGTAAGTCCAGTGTTTTGAGACTTTCGGTCAGACATCAAGTAAACCTGAGTATCAAAGAAGTTTGAATATTTTAATTAACCAGCTTGAATTACATTTATAATGTTAGGCCGTGTACAGAAAGAAAGCTGGAAACTTATAAGCGCTGACAAGCGCTTACCAGCGCTTGTCAGCGCTGGTGACCCGCGCAGGAAAATGTATGTACCCGCGCCGATAAGCACTGATCGGTGCCGACAAGCTTCAACACGCGCTGGTCAGCGCTGGGCGGCTGACGTCATAACATCGTCCGATGAGTCCGACATTCTGCCTCAACCTGCTTCCTTTGTGTAGAACGGACCAGCGCTGACAAGCGCTGGTAAGCGCTTATAAGTTTCCAGCTTTCTTTCTGTATACGCACTTAGCCAAGGGTTGTAGAGTGAGATCCCAGAAGTGGCAGACATCACGTATTTTCTGACGAACGAAATGTGGTCGATTGAGTAGTGTTAGTATGTACTAAGAACGCATGCCTACTTGCTAGCCTGATGCGACGGCCAATTCTGAGATATCAGGTCATCAAGATACATAAAAAAATTACTTACCTCACGTTGATTCTCCGAGCTGATTTTCACGTATATTTTAGGTAATGTACTTAAAAATAAGTCTCCAATACTCCCATCCACTTTCAGTCGGCCGTATTGCTTTGCAGTCGCTTTAAAGCCCCCAAAATAATTACTCGACTTTACGTAAATTCTGATGCTCCATTTTTATATGTGTCCGTAAATTCTGATGCTCCATTTTTATATGTGTCCACCAGACAACTACTTTAAAACTTTTTACAAGAAGACAGACCGATCCAAGTGGCCAATTACCCCCTAAACTCAATTTTAATGCCTCTCTGGTTAGGAGCGCGAGGGCATTAGAGGGTTAAGGGGATGATTAGCCCCTTGGATCGGTCTGTCTCCTTGTAAAAGGTTTTAAAATAGTTGTCTGGTGGACATATATAAAAATGGAGCATCAGAATTTACGTAAAGTCGAGTAATTATGTTGGGAGCTTTAAAGCGACTGCAAAGCAATACGGCCGACGGAAAGTGAATGGGAGTATTGGCGACTCACTTTTAAGTACATTACCTAAAATATACGTGAAAATCAGGTCGGAGAATTAACGTGAGGTTAGTAATTTTTTTATGTATCTTGATGACCTGATATCTCAAAATTGGCAGTCGCAGCAGGCTAGCAAGTAGGCATGCGTTCTTAGTACATACTAACACTACTCAATCGACCACATTTCGTTCGTCAGAAAATACGTGATGTCTGCCACTTCTGGGATCTCGGTTTATTGGAAGTGATCCATTTCATCTGAAATATTTTTGGCGCTCGAAAATTAAAATACACATACTGTCAACATTAAAAAAGTTTCTAAAAACGTTATTATGACGTATAATTCCCGGCAAACATCTAAAAAAATGGCGGATGCGCAAAGTCGACTTTTCATAGAAGTCGCATGTAAAATGTACTGTGCCAAACGTAAAATTAAGAAAAACAAATTACGTTCCACCCTTGGGATGAAAAATTATCTTACTATTGTAGTTTTATTTTAAAGGATCTAATTCTATATATTTCTGTTTATAGGGAAGAATGCAATAAGTACGGATGTGTACGCAGTATAGAAATTCCAAGACCCATAGAAGGTGTGGAAGTACCAGGTTGTGGAAAGGTAAGTGTTCTCAGAAAATAGAATATATTGATACAGCTATGTTAATTCATGATAGCTATGATTTGATTAAGTACACCCGGAGTTTACCCTCAACAGTAAAAACTTAATCTTCTAATATATAAAATTTCCATGTCAGTGTTAGTTACCGTACTCCTCCGAAACGGCTTGACCGATTTTTATGAAATTTTGTATACATATTCAGTAGGTCTGAGAATCGGCTACTATCTATAATTTATAAGGCAAAACAACGTTTGCCGGGTCAGCTAGTCTTTTTATAAATTAGTTTCCAAGTAGACTAAAAATGTCCAAAACTGTAAAAATTTGATGTATTGTTAGACCCCTCGAAACATCATCTATGTACTAAATACCTTTTGGTCATAATGTGTAGTCTTCTTTTCGTGTAGTGGTGTGGGCGGCTCATCTAGTGATAGTGTGCGTCCATACTGAATGCGCGGTGGCTTGCGCGGCGGCGGGCGCGACAAGCGGTGGCGCGAGGTGGCCACTGGCCACACTGAGGCGCGAGCTCTAGTAGCGATCAGACGTATATCAGGGGTTGCAAACTATGGACGAAGATTTGCTATTTTTACAAGACAGTCCGATCCTGAGATGGGAGGTGTTAAACACTAGAGATGGTGTGCACGAAATTAATAAAAACAGAGGAATAGCTGGTGAATTTTTCAATTTATATGAATAATTGAGATTATACCCTTCAAAATTCTTTGATGGTGTTGATGTTTGCTTTGCCATATAGCTGGTTTAGATTGAATAGCACTTATAAACAACTCAGTATTTATCGCCATTTTACGTCAAAACAAATACAGAAGCGCATACGCCGAGCGGTAAGACCGAACTGGTTTGATACCCCCGCCGCCCGCGCGTTAAGTCGCTCGCCGCCTAGGCCCGTACTGTGGCCAAAACGCGCGGATCGGTGCGTTTGAAACCACCGCGCGCTGAGTCGCTCGGTCTTGTCGCGCTAGGCTTCCGCCTTAGTCACTTCAGTATGGACACAGACGCGCGTTTCATACGTTTGATATTTCGCGTCCGCCGTCGCAACCGCGCTAGGCCCGCAGTATGGACGCACACTTAGAGTTTTCAAATCGCCCTAAGGCCTCTATATTGATCTAAAGACTGCTATCCGGATAGCTATCTGAGATAACAACCGGTACCAACTGCTTTACGTGCCTTCCGAAGTATGGAGGAGCTCGAGAAAATGAATTATGTGAAGTAGCCATCTACACTAGATGGCGCCACTAGTACGAAATCCTGAATCACGCATACGAAATTTCTTGTTGGTAATTCGTTATTGTTTATTTACCAGGTGTTTGTCGAGTTCAACAGTATTGCGGACTGTCAGAAGGCGCAGCAGACACTGACCGGACGCAAGTTTAGCAACCGCGTCGTGGTCACTTCGTACTTCGATCCAGACAAGTACCATCGCAGAGAATTCTAAACATTCTATACAATAGATTAGAAAGATATTTTAGTTATACAGTGGCAATTTTCTAGGCTATGTCCTGATTGACTGACTGATCAACACTTAGCTAAAACCGTTGAAAATTAAAGAGTATGTTCTTTATGTGATGTAGGCATCTGATATGAAAGGGTTTTTCGAAAATCCAACGGAATCGGGACTTATGCGGGTGTAACCGTGGGATACAGCTAGTATCGTTATAAAATCGTTTGGTCTTGATTGGCTACCAATGCTCTGTCTGAATCTTTAGTCATAGACCCTTGGCATTTGTTTGTAACAAAGTATAGTTTTTTTTTATATAAAATTGCGTTATAAAAATTGTGATAAGTACAAATATTTTATCGCTGATGTGAATACGCACCATTAGAACGTATATTTGTCATTTATAGGTACTTACCTATGAAAGAATTTTTGAATATATCTGAAAAGTAACCTACGTCCTTTTCCAAGGTCCTATCTATCACTATATTCATCAAAATCGATTTAGCGGTTTAGGCGTGAAAGTGTGACAGACAGACAGACTTAATTTCGCATTTATAATGTTAGTAGGGTAGATTAGATACAGACCATTACACTGTAAAGGGCATGCTAATCTTTTTTTCTATTACCATATGCCATTGTAATTTGAAATATCTTTGAATTTCATCTCATTTTAATTGTCCGCGTCGTATCGTATTAAGAAATATTACTTGCGTAATAGGGAATTTTCTCGTAAATAATTCTTGCTTTCGCTATAAACTTTTTGGACGGTTTACGCATTTAAGAGGTAAATCTAGAAAATGATACTTATTTCTAAATTGTTCAATTTAAATCAATTTCTCATTTTAATTTTATCAATCAGCTACTCATAATGTTTTTTTTAAGTACTCATTGTTTTATTTTATTAATAATCTTTTTATGGTTTAAAAACAATATTTCAGGAAAATTCCCCATTAAATGAATAATTGATATTGTATCTATGAATTGATAACAACTGATGACTATGAATAAAAGTAATTTATGCTATATTTAACTTTTTATTTTGTAAAAAAAAAAGGCGTTTACATCGTTAAAATTATTTCGATATCGTTTACAATAACTTAAGTAACATTATCTCTACTAAAATTATCGATAACACCATTGGAGTGATTGCCATTATAAATATTATTTAAGAACGGACGTTTTTTACGAAGCTACAATTAACGGACGGAGCCACGCCAGTAACTCCGTCGGTCCAGTCTCGTGAACAAGCCAGCTGAAATTAGTGGTGAAATATTGAGCTCCTTAAAAAAAGAAACAAATTAAAACATAGTAATTCTCGTTCTTAAACAATATTTGTTGTCAAATATTAATTTAGAATCGTTATCGTATATCTCAATATTTCGAAATCTCCCTAGAAGATTGGTGTCAGAGTCGTATAAATATTACCAAACCTATTTGCAGGAGGTATGGTCAATGATGAGTTACTTACTGCGCCAACCTCAAATAATTTAGGCTTTAGCGGACTCGGGTCCCGAGAACATCGCTTAGATGAGAAGAATATTACAAAACTATTTCATGACATTCGCATGAACATTGCAATTGAAAAACACTGCCGGAACATCTAGTTACAATTGAGTATAGCTAGTTTTAGATTATAAAAAAAACTAGAATCCTAGGTCCCACAGAAAGAGGCTTACTCTCACTTCAAGCCCTTTCCATTTAGCTAGCTATATTTATTTTGGTGGGCTGAAAATAAACAAATACAATCTACATCTATTCTTAGATAAATAGGTGATATAAAATAATGATTATTAAAATAACTAGGCCTCCTGCTGCATAGCAGGTTGATATGTGTTCAGTGAACCCGTTTCTGAAGAGAGTACAATTTTCCTCATGACCGCGTAGAGAATCCCGCCGACGAGTAGCATTCCGAGGCCGGCCATGAGACTTATTGCCCACGCTGGTACTGCATTTCCACCTAAAAATAAGAATTTAAGATGCTCAATCAGGTTCTTTAGTTGAATGTAACGGTTCGGCGCAGACGAAACACAAACGCTGCGTTTTGTAGCATGTGGCGGTGTGTGTGCGTCAGCTTGGCCGGTTCATGCAGTAGATTTACACTAAACTACGTACGTATTTGGTATCTTTGTTCAAATATTTAGTACGGACCGATTTTGTTGTTATTTTGTGTGCAAATTCATTAAAAACTTGCAGGTAAACTGCAGTGTATAGTCTAGTATAGGTAGTTATTGAAACTTACGGTAGTAGGTCCGTGTCATAACACGCCTCCCTCGGAGGATCTTTCTTCTGGCTTCAGTTTCTTGTGTAAGGGTACTCAGAATAACTGAAAATAAATAAATATTACATGAGATTATTATTTCTAGTTAGGCAGGTCTGTACTTAAACAGTCTAAATAAACGGAGGTTTTGTATCCTTAAGCTGAAACTAACATTGCGGTTGCACAATACCTACATAGGTAAATTAGAGAACAGTTAAACGAAAGGGGCTTTGAAAAGTGACTTAGATTGACTAAACCATTTTTCAATGCCTCTTTCGTTTTTCTAGTCGATCTACCATTTTGATTCCAATTCAGCACACAAATAACAGCAGGCTTAGGTTACCTTCATTATCTTACATGGGTAAGTACTAAGTAGGTACTTCTAATTGTTTTTAGGTCATGCAATCATGCTTGTATGGACAAACTTGACGAAACATTAGTTGTACCTAGGTAGGTATGGTTTCTGCTACCTTTTGTTAAAAGTATAGTATAGATAGATAACGTCACCTATGATGATTCAACATGTTAGTTAGAACAAAGCTGAAGCCCACCGAGATATCCTTCTATGTATTACAAAAGTACTTTAGCATTTACTTACAAAAGTTAATGAACTTTTACTCACCCAGCACCACGGCGAAATAAAACAACAGAGGTTTCTTCAGAGCCATTTTATAAAATTTTCAACACTGCGTGGCTATTTTTTTAAAAGAACAGTTCGCAATAAAGCAAAATAGAACACTAAATACGTAGCAAGGTGTGCACTTCATAGCGCGGTTATCTTTCAGATAAGATTACTTGATTACTAATATGGTAAACATAGTAGGTTGCCTATATTTTAAAGGGAACTTATCTGACTGTTTACCTTTTCGTGGAATTTAAAGAGGATTTCATTCATTGACTTTAAATTATACTAGAAACAAAACAAGAGGTACACATACTTATGTGAAAGTTTTTTTGATGTTTGGTTTGACCTTTTACCGCAAAACTAGGTAGATAGGTACTAACCGATTACGATGAAACTTGGTAGGTACATATGAAAATAAGCTAGATGAAGCTATGTCGAAAAATATTAATTTGGCAAAGGATCGGGAGTTACCTATGAGAGTAAAACTACGAGGTGCCACTTGCAAATAAACAGGGTGCATATTCCGCTACAAACCGTGTAAATGCTACACGGTTCTCCAGTCATTTTACGCATATTTTTTATATTCTAGATGCGATGACTGGTGGACACGAACCGTGTAAAAGCTACAGTCATCTAACGGTTTAGTTGCAGAATAGCCTTCCAGGGCGTATTCTATAACTCAAATGCCTCAGCATTGTTAGATTTTATTTTGCAAACAGTGTCAACAATTTTTGGAGCAAAGTTTCGCTTAAGCTTTGAAATTACTAATTTCTTGAAAACAACAACAATTGTTGTTAAAAAACCTAACAAGGCTGAGGCATTATTAGATTTTTTCAGGAGAATCAAGAATAAAGTCGAGTCGTGTTGTTATAGAATACTACACGTCAAATGAAATTGAAACAATAAGGTAACATTGGACTATTAATTTATATTTTATAACTAAATCCTAAACTATTACAACACCTATTATAATAATAAGAATAACAAATAAAAATTCAATCATTTCTCATCGAAGATATTCTTCAAATTAGCTTCGGTTAACACTTGTTGGGACACCGAACTGGTATTTATCGGCGAAGTCGCCTTTTCTCTTTCAATTTTCTTGCTCTCGAGGAATTCCCTTCGTTCAGAGCCTACAGAGGTGACGGACTTCTCAATGAGTTCATCCTCGGGAACACCTTCGGATTTGAGAGCCTCGTATTGTTGGACCAGCCTTTTGATTTGTGTTTCGTTGCTTGGAGTTAGAAGATTTATGGCGGCAAGACCTTGGCTTTGAGAGTGGAATTTTCTGGAAATTAAAAGTATACTTATTCTCTCTTATCCTACTATCCTACTTTTCCTATATCCTAATAATATTATAAACGCGAAAGTTTGTATGTATGTATGTGACTTTATTACTCTTTCACGCCAAAACTACTGAACTGATTGCGATGAAACTTGGAATATAGATAGCTGGAGACCTAGAATAACACATAGACATTTTTATCCCGGTATTTCCGCGGGATCGGGACCTATACGCAGCTAGTTATAAATAAACGTGGAATAAGGTCGAATTAGATTTACCACTTTTTGTTTCTATCTGTCATCTTAGATTAAAACAAAAAACTAAGGATACGGTACCTAGTCTCGGAAAATGAGACGATAAAACTGCGTCTAGCTGACGCACTAGCCTCAGTCGTATGTGGAACCGTTGCCGCGTGAGCACGTGCTGTCACACTGCGATTATCTTTTTGACATCCATAAGAATGCCTTTTTGCTTATTTACAAAGCCTGAATTATTCTTATAGACAAATGTTTTTAAAAATATAAAAATTTAAGAAAATGAATGTAGGTGTTTCTAGCTCATTTTTCGAATACGCAATGTTAGAATATACCGTATCTACCTATTTTTGTTTTCATCTAAGTCTGTCATAGATATATTATACATACTTAAGGGATAAAGATCTGAAGATACAGCAAATAGTGGGCTTATAAGCCTAATGCTGAATAGCGATACTTCGCTAGCGCTGTCTGCAAACTTTTAGTGGCCAACCTATTTTACTTGTAGTATTAATAACCCCTGAGGTCTTTCCCCTACAGTGGAACATATTGGAGGACTAACAAAAAGCATACATATTATGTATAATGTATATGTGGGAACCTAGACTTACTTACGTCTAATAAAACTTTTTAACTTACGCCCTAATAACATCTTCCTTGTACAATATTTGCTTGATGGGTTTTATTTCTGGCTTCGGTCTGGCGATCTTAGGTTCCTCTGCTGGCGGGAACGCTTTGTAGACGTCGAACCAGAGAGGTCTGTCGTCTGGTTTCAGCCCACCTCGGAGTAATAACCCTTCCACACTGAGAAGTCAAAACAAGTAGGTTCAGTGACCGGCAGATAAGTTGACAAGTTTTGTCGACTTTTGCGCATCCGCCATTTTGTTTCAACTAATCTGCCGCCTGCTGTAGGTACTTACTATTTTGAACAAATAACATCATAGATTTTTCTTCTGTTTTCGCGATATTGGTTGGAAATTTAAGACATTTTGCGGTTTTAATCGCGCGGTGTTTATTACTTTTAGCATTGTTTCGACGCTCAACATTTCGGAACCTTTACAGGTCCCTTCTTCAGGATTAACACCACGCGATTAAAACCGAAAAATATCCTTAGTTTTTAAAACAACATCACCACAATTAGTTGTTATGGCGGCAATAATATAATTTATGCAAATTTCAACTGTCTGTCACGGTTCATGAGATACAGCCTGGTGACAGACAGACAGTGGAGTCTTAGTAAAAGAGTCGTTTTTTACCCTTTGGATACGTGGGTTGGGTTAGCTACTAGTTAGTTAGTTTCGCTGAGCCTTTTTCCGCACTTAGCCTCACAATTGGGCTATTGTACGTGATTTCATAGAGGGCTTCAGACGCCACGGGAGCCTACCCCGCATTGGCGAATATCCCATGCCTTCGGACCGTGGTTTATCCTAGGACATGTCGGTTTCCTCACGATGTTTTCCTTCACCGTAAGAGCGATGTTAATAGCGCACTTAAATTTTTCTTAAAGAAAAATACATTGGTGCGCGGTCGGCCTGGATTCGAAACCACGACCTTCGGAATGAAAGTCGCGATATCTACCACTAGACCAACACCGCTCTCTGGGTTAGCTACTAAGCAATCAATTTATGGATAGTACTTAATTATACAGTACCTATGTATAAATTAGTCCACCCTTACCTATCCCATCTTAAAATATTGTTATCTTTGTTGGTTGCCTGGAAGAAAACACCCTTAGGTAAGGACGATTTCTTCTAAGCACCACCCACTGTACCATACTAGATTTCAGTATTTCTTTGTGTTTGTATGATAACTATAACATCCTGAAGAAGGGGCCTGGAAAGGTCTCGAAACGTTGAGCGTTGTAACAATGCTAAAAGTAATAAATACCACGCGATTCAAACCGAAAAATGTCTTTAATTTTGATAACTAAAATTAGCGTCAAGATGGCGGGACCAACTCTCCGATATTAAAACTCATATTTCAGATTTAGTACCAAATTGGTAAAGTGGACCAAGGTTTTTCGTGAATATCTTTTAAACTAAAGAGGCACTATTTTTTTTAACTGAGGTACCAAATAGTACCAATTTGGTACTAAATCTGACAATTTTAATATCTTAGAGTTGGTCCCGCCAATTGGCGATAAAGCATTTATCTATAATAAAATAATACAAAGATTTATATTCTCTTCTTAGGACCTTTTCAAGTACCTTCTAGGACTTCTAGCTATGTGTAGCTACTAAACCGTGTAGTGTAGATGCCTACACGGTTTAGTAGCGGAATAGACACCTAGATCTCTACACATCATGTGCAAAATTGCTGCTAAGTCGATTTTTGAGCGTCAAGAAATAAAACAAACTTGGCAGTTCTTTATAAATCTTATAATTTATTTAACCATCAAACAAGAACAAAAGACACATTTAGTTTTGTGTCTTGCTACAAATAATAAGAACTACGAACAACATGAAGTACAAATAATAAGAAAAAGACAAAATATTTAAAAATCATTCTGCATGGCATGAAAAAAGCTCCTCCGAAGTGACTCCCAGCCACTTCTTCTGGTTTCCGCTACAAGTTTTTCTTGTAACTTTTTTATGTCATATTCTATCTCATCTACAAACTTGTCCGTTTCGAGTCTGTGGTTCGTTTCCAACTCCTCATATCTAAAAGAAAATTATGTTTTAGCTTTTATAAGTAATTCTAGGGTTTCACCCGATGAGTCCCGATTCCGCATGGTTAGAGTGAAACCTCGGGACGCAGCTAGTATTTTATAAAATTTGGTTCTATAACTAAATGATGGATAAGCAACAACTAGCAAACCTAAACATAGTTATGTACTCCTAAAATAGACTTAAATGACATGGTCCCCTCGCGACCAAGACCTTTGTAACATGGTCGAAACGTCGAGATAAGAAAATTAAAAAGTTGAAAATCATGTGATTAAGACCTGGAAAATTACAAAATTATGAGTTCCAATTGAGTTAGCTAAAAAAGTTTATTAAATGACATGTTCAGTTACTCATGTCTGTTCATTGAATTAAGAGACAGCCTATAGTGTTTGTGTATCCTTACTCTTTCTTAAACCCAGCTTGAATTTCCTTATGCATCTTGAGTTTATGTTTGTAAGCAGTGGTAGCTTGTTGAATGCATTTCATGTATGTGGTAGTCAAGTGTTCTAGTTTTTGTTCATTCTCCTTCATGGCATTGTAGTCAGCTTCTATTTGATTTGTTACATCGGTGAGGTTGTTTAACATGTTGTTGAAACAATTTTTCCTGAAATAACAATGTTGAAGAAGGTAAGAAGGTAGGATGCATAATTCACAGAAACACACACAAAACAACAAATCACACACGCATCTACAGTTTAAAGGGGCGGTAAGCAACAGCCGGACCGCGGAAGGTCAGCCATGGGACTTCTGGATATTTGGTAAATTATATTGTCATAATTCATACATTTAAAAACATCGTAAAATCCAACTGAGTAAATTCCAAGTTAATAACAATATGCCATATTTATGTAAAAAAAATCCATAAAACTGCTTCCACTATAGCATTTTGGGGCAAACACATAATCAATTTGAAAATTCAATTCAATGTTATACGATTCCCAATTAAAACGACTTGCCAACCCCTGGTTTACAGAATCAAAAACTGATTTTCATTTTATTTGCTATTAGCCTTTCAACTAGGATTTCTAAGTTTTTTGCACCAGCGGTGTTTGTGTCAAGTTGCAGCTTAAAGGAAAAAATGTTTCTACGAAACAGGAGTGTGTTTGAAGCATTTAGAACTTGATGATCTCAGAACAAATATTCTAGAAATGAATGATATTATTATCTAATATTATATGGCAGTTAAAATGTGTGGCGAATAATAATAAAGATGGAGGTATGGATACTTGCCTAGCTTCTGTCTGATGATTGAGAAAACCAAGTATTTTCTCCCGAGACTCCTTGGTTTCTTCTGCCTCCGTCTCTATTCTCATTTTCTTTGCACTTGCTTTATATTGCCCAATTAGTCGGCTTATGTCTTCTTCCTCAAAGGGCTCATTTTTACTTACAACACGCTTTTGGGTTTTCTTTGCTTTTGGTGAATTTTTTGCAAATTGAGATTGGTTTATAAAATCTTTCATGTCTTCCGGAATCACTTTCGGTTTAACTGATTTTTTGGCTGACATTGTAGTGCAGCTGTATTACAGGTTTATATTTTTAGTTATTCACGAAGCAAATGAAAATTTTACTCGCGAGGTTTCAGCTTTCGTTCAAGTCTAGCTGAAGATGGTGGGATTCCCGCTAAAATAATATCGATATCACATCTTCCGGCGTCTGTACCCAAAGTACCGCCAACTTAATTCCAATTTTAAATAGGCCGGAAAAAAGAGTTGTATTTTTAATTTTATGGTTGTATTTTAAGTAAGTATCACAAAGTAAGTAATAATTTATCTAAATTACACACAGTATTGTTTTAAAAACTTACCGTGTGAAAATCGTCCCAATTCTTTCTAATCTGCTGCTAGCCATTGTATTGTCGTGAAAAAAAAGCTTAGTAGTAAACAAACAGGATTAAAGACAAGAAAGTTAGAAAATATTACAACTAGGTATTTTCTTGAGAGAGAGGTTATTTTGTTTGACAGCCTTTTTTTATTATTTCGGTCTGAGACCGATATGACCAATTTGGAACGGCCAGGGTCAAGTTCTTGTATATTATTTCAATTAATTTCAAGACTTTCGGCGGGAAAGCGGAGACAACATGCTGTGCTCCAATTTTATTTTCGTTATACTATGTTGTAAACTCGGTTAAAATGTGTAATTTTGGTGGAATCTTATTCAATTTAGTTCCGTGAATGTGCACAAGTGTAGTGAAAACAAAATTGAGTGTTAAACATGAACTTTCCGTCGTTCGCGCCGAAGGTCCTTGAAGGTTATAGTAAAGTTGCCACCGCTTTACCATAGCCCCTGACTTGAAACTATAGGCCCGATCGGGCTAATTTCATGCAAAATACTTAATACTGGCAAGATGTACAAGATGTACGACGCCAAAACTATAATGAAGAAACTTGAAATATTCTAAAACTTGACCCTGGCTATTCCAAATTGGCCATATCGGTTTCAGAAATAAAAAAATAAAAAAAAAATAATTTCAAATTCTAGATTATTTCAAGTTTCTTCTTATTTTAATTTTAGCGTCATATGTACATCTTGTACATGTTGCCAGTATCAAGTATTTTGCATGAAATGAGATGGAACACGCAAAGCTGTGAGCAGATGGCGCTCTAGTCGACTAAGTTTTTTTTTTAATTTTGTGGTCTCGCCTGTACTGTGAAATCAAGTCGGAGTCTTTGTGTTTTAGTGTTAAAATTATCCAAAAATAAGCCATTTATGTCGGTGTTTCGTTTAGTCTCAAAGAAAAACATCGTAGTAAAAATGCTCCTACCAAATTGAGAGGCACTTTATTTAAATATAAATGTATACATAAATGAAACCGCCGAGAGTTGTGAAAATACCTACTATTTGACAGTTCTTATTTCAAAATTAGACTATATTTTGGAAATAAAGAATTTGTATTTGTATTGTACTTAGGCCAAAAATATAGTATTTTACGAAAAATATATATGTATATAGTATTTTACTTTTTTGTTTTGCTACCAACATGACGGCATAGGTAAATAAAGATGAAACGCATTAAACGATGATTCTACTGTCACATTCATTCACATTCAAGCTACCGCGGTTCTTCCGTTGACAGCAACTCGATCCCGACGCAGTAGTTTGACATCTCTGACAGCGGAGTTTTCAATTTTAAAACCGCGCATCCATAGCCGTCAGCCGTCGATTTGAGAAGATTTTCTTTCAAAATCTTCAATTCAATTCAATTTTGTCTGTGTTGCTTTCATTCAATTTGGCTTCGGCATCGATATGAGTATTCGACGCGCCGATTTGAAATTTTCGCGGTTCGAAATTCGGCTGTCAACTGTCGAATGAATCCGATCCCGATCCCGACGGAAGAACCGCGGTAGCTTTCGGAGGCTACCGCGGTTTTATCGTTGACAGCAATCGATGCCGACGCGGTAATTTGACATCTCTGACAGCGGAGTTTTCAATTTTAAAACCGCGCATCCATGGCCGTCAGCCGTCGATTTGAAGATTTTCTTTCAAAATCTTCAATTCAATTCAATTTTGTCTGTGTTGCTTTCATTCAATTTGACTTCGGCATCGATATGAGTAATCGACTCGCCGATTTGAAATTTTCGCGGTTCGAAATTCGGCTGTCAACTGTCAAATGAATCCGATGCCGATTCCGACGGAAGAACCGCGGTAGCTTTCCAGGGAGGCTACTGCGGATGAATCGTCGCTTTCAACTGACAGTCGACTTTGGGTCAGTACCCCAACGTCTTTGCCGTCTTGCGTAGTCTAGTTGGAAAAGACGTTGGGGTACTGACCCAAAGACGCGAGTTCAAGCCTCGCCGCAAGTGAAAATTTTTTGAATGCTATTTTTCCTTGAAAATAAATTTTCTAAACAAAAAGCCTTGAGCTACATACAAAAATTAATAGAAATTTATAGTAATGGAAAAAGCGACATCCTACGTTAGTAATGAAGTTAACTGTAAAGTTAACCATCACGACGCAGGTGTAAACAACTAGAAAGTTGTTCCTGCGACGTTAGATAGATGGCGCTTTAACGAGCCAAAATCGTAAACAATCAAAGGAGAATATAGCATTGGGAAGTTTTCACGGCACGACGCATGAACTTGCGTAGTCTAGTTGGAAAAGACGTTGGGGTACTGACCCAAAGACGCGACTTCAAGCCTCGCCGCAAGTGAAAAATTTTTGAATGCTATTTTTCCTTGAAAATAAATTTTCTAAACAAAATAGCCTTGAGCTACATACAAAAATTAATAGAAATTTAACAATTGTCTTTTCTATACCTTTTAATATATAAATTTGTAATATATTTTATTTAGAATATATTTCATTCTATTTATTAAATATCAGTAAATAAGTGTCTCGAAACTAAGTGTGAAACGGAACGCTTTTAACGCTGTTTGCTGTCAACTGTTATTTTGACAGCGAGTCGACTGTCGAGTTGAAAGATCCGCGGTAGCCTCGCAGCAAGGCTACCGCGCGGATGTATCGTCCGCTTTCAACTGACAGTCGACTCGCTGTTAAAATGGCAGTTGACAGCAAACAGCTGGTCAAAAGCGTTCCCGTTTCACACTTAGTTCGAGACACTTATTTACTGATATTTAATGAATAGAATGAAATATATTCTAAATACTTTTTTAAGGAAGTAATTTACATTTTTTAACAATTAAAATAACAATTGTCTTTTCTATACCTTTTATTACATAAATTTGTAATATATTATATCTATAGCGGTAGCCTCCTGAAGGCTACCGCGGTAGTTCCGTCGGAATCGGGATCGGATACATTTGACAGTTGACAGCCGAATTTCGAACCGCGAAAATTTCAAATCGGCGCGTCGATTACTCATATCGATGCCGAAGCCAAATTGAATGAATGCAACACAGACAGAATTGAATTGAATTGAAGATTTTGAAAGAAAATCTTCAAATCGACGGGCTGACGGCCATGGATGCGCGGTTTTAAAATTGAAAACTCCGCTGTCAGAGATGTCAAACTACCGCGTCGGCATCGATTGGTGTAAACGATACAACCGCGGTAGCGCGATGTTCATAAAGCCGACAATCCGACTTTTATGTCAAGAAGACTTATTTGTCAAATTGTCACGCTTAGGACTGTTTCATAAACGTGACAATTTTGTTTAAAAGCGATAGGTGAAACCTTGACATATTTTTAATTGTCGAACGCGTTTCATAAACGCGACATATTTCAAGAAAACGCGACAACGTCGGGTTTTCGACACACACGACAACGTCGGCGAAATGTCGGTGTTCCGAGACAGAAGGGTAGGCGCCTGTCGCAAATGTCAGACAATTTTACAAATATGTCACTACCTACGTCACGACAATGAAGACCGTTCAAAATGGACCAGCTTTGTTCCACAGATATCATATTCGGCACTTCAAACAATTTGTTACGCGAACTTATTTCACCAGATGTCGTTACTTGTCTCGAATAGCCATAAATCTGAAGTTGTAAAACCAATAAATGGCTACAGAATTCCACGTATCGTTCCAGAATTTATAATTATTTTAACTAATAGGATTTATTGACCGCAAGATGACTTGAATAACTGCCATATTATTGGTATAACAATTCAGATTTATGGATATTCAAGACAAGTAACGACATCTTGTGGTGTTTTGTGTTAACACTTGACTTCCAAATGTGAAACTTCAACATCCAATATCTTTTAACTTATCAAGAGTAAGACAAAAATACTAACACCATGGCTTTAGTTCGCTTAGATCAAATGAATAATCCATGTCTCGTCACGTCACGTCTCACAAAAAATAAAATTAAGGTACCTCTAACCCCCAGGTAAAATCCCTAAGGAAAAACGCCGATCTTCTTTGAATTGTCTAGTTTTTCCCGACAAATCACCTGTCTGTCACCTGTCGCACAAAAAGTTTTATGAAACAGAAAAATGTCAAATTGTCGCGACAATTTGACTTATTTGTAAATTTTCCACCATGACAATTTTGTCGGCTTTATGAAACAGAAAAATTGTCAAATTGTTGGTTCTCGCTCGACATATGTCGCGCCTGTCGGATTGTCAGCTTTAAGAAACAGGGGCCTGATAGTAGGGTGACAGTAGAACCATCGTTAGGCCAGTATCGTTGCCCCCCCCCCCCCTAAATTCAAGGTAGCACTTTTTTTTTGTATTTTGCACTTTTTTGTTTTGCTACCAACATGACGGCATAGGAATTTAAAGATGAAACGCACTCTAATGTCCCTTATGGGATTTCCCAAAAACTATACAAGACCACATAATACATAGTACAAGACAAGACCTAAAATAGTGTACCACACAATCGATTGTCGACCAACAATCAACCAAACCTACGGAAAATCATCTATTGTATTGTATACTATCGATACAATAGATGTGGGATGTAACTTGATTTAACAGGATCACTGAGGGTAGTATCGACTAGTGATACAATAATGCGTAATTCAAATAACTAATCCTGCTAATGTTATAAATCTGAAAGTTTCTGAGTATAATTAATAATTATGGAAAAGAATGTATGTTTGATAACTTGAAAAGAATGTAACTTGTTTGAAAGAATGTATGTTTAACTTCTAGCACTTTTTAGTTTTGTTTTATACATAACATAATAACTAAAATTTATATAAGCTATATTAATTTATAAGATGTTTTTCCTTTTTAATATTGGTACAATGTGTGTAAAATTTAGCTGAGCGTACCTTGCCAACAAACTGTTTGCAGTTTGGCAAGAAATCTAATAATTAAATATTGTACTAAACATTTTTATTAAATAAATTAAAAAAAAAAAAAAAAATAAGCTATGGTTAGACTTTCCTGCACATCGCGTCCTGCAAACCACACCTACGTGTGGTACATATTATTATAGAAACAAATTCGTGTAGATATGTTCGCACAAATTTTGATGGCCCCTGTGAAGCTAGGCGCAGGTAGTTGCGCAGAACGCGAATTATAGATGCGTCAGGATAAGGTGCGGTCGTCGGGAGGGGATCGACCCACCCCGCGCGTCGTTCGTTCCCCGCGTCCATCCAGCAACGCATACAGCTGTGTGAGTGCTACGTTCGTGTACTAAACACATGCGCATTTTCGTCTCGAAGTACAGTCGATCACTAAAGTTGTTTTGTTTTTTTTTAGTTGTTGTTGTTATTATTATTATTTCACTCATTTATTTTATTTCTTAAATTTAAGTTTTTATAAAAATAAACTACATACAAAATATATACATTACTACAAAACCTATAAACAAAATTCCATCTAAGTAACAAACTTATATAAAATTCTATCTACAAGTCCTATAAACAATGTATAAATTTTGTACAAAAACAGTAAATTACTATAAAAACCTAAACCTAGAAGCCCGTCGGCAGCGGGGCAGGGCCCAGGCTACCGATGGTTAGGGACGCAGAGACAGGAACCTTCTGACGATACGTGCCGTATCAAGGACGACTGCCTTCTGAATCTGACCCTTGACCCAACCGTCTAGCGAAAGCCTCTTAAGATGTTGGTCGAGGCTCTTCGCTATTAATCCATTTGCCGACACGACTATCGGAACAATACTTGTCGAATCAACGTGCCACATGGCGGTAATCTCGTGGGCCAAGTCCAAGTACTTAGTTTCCTTGTCCTTTTCAGCCTTTACGAGATTAACGTCATGCGGAACGGTGATATCGACGAGTATTGCCCGTCGTTCCGACCGGTCTACTATCACGATGTCAGGTCTATTGGCGATAATAGTCCTGTCCGTGATAATAGACCGGTCCCAATAGAGCGTGGCACGACCGTTTTCGAGAACTGGAACGGGTGCATATTGGTAGTACGGCACCTCTTGGTCCACAAGTCCATATTTAAGAGCAAGTTGCTGGTGGATGATCCTGGCCACCAAGTTATGTCTGTGCAAGTACTCACCATTGGCAAGATGAGAACAACCGGAAATAATATGCCTGAGTGACTCTCCGGGATGGTGGCATGCCCGACAAATATCGACCATACCATCCTTCAGGATATATTTCCTATAATTGTTCGTCATCATTACCTCGTCGGCAATTGCACAAACAAAACCTTCGGTTTCCCCAAAGAGATCACCGAAACGTAGCCAGTTCACCGACGCAAGGAGGTCTACATCGGGGTCCGTAAGGACCCGATAAAACCTCCCATGCAGCTCCTTGCTCTTCCATATGTCCTTGCGGTCCTCGACGCTGAGTATCGAGGGTTTGCGCCAGTTCTCTTTTGCCAAGGAGAGCGGGGTAAGGTTCTTGTCCACTGCTACCACATCGCGATGCATCCCACTCTCGGAACCGAGAAAATATTCTCTGAGACTGCACACTTCCCGGTTATGTAGAGTCTTAGCATTTAAAAAGCCTCGACCACCACACTTCCGGGGAATGTACAATCTCATCACCGAAGAGCGGGGATGAAGCATGCGATGGGCTGTTAGCTGTGAACGTACCTTCCGATCCAGGGCGTCAAGTTCAGTCTGAGTCCACCTGAGTACACCGAAAGAATAGATGAGCAGAGGCATAACCCAGCCATTGAAAGCTCGCACCTTGTTTCCACCCGACAAAAGACTGTTGAGAACTTTTGTTAGGCGCCCAAAGAAACGCTCTTTCACTGACTGTTTTACATCTCCATCAATCGCTAAAGCTTGCGACATACCCAGGTATTTGTATGTTTCACCTTCGGAGAGGGATCTGAGTGATATTGTCTCTGAGAGCTGCAAATTCGATGAATTCACAACTCTCCCTCGCTGCACATGTAAGACCGCACACTTATCGATACCAAACTCCATATTGATGGCCTTGCTGAAATTATCCGTAATTTCTAACAAGGACACCAATTCCGGTTTTTTGGCAGCGAAAAGCTTGAGATCATCCATGTACAGCAAATGAGAAATAACCTCACCCCCTCTCCGAAGACGATAGCCTAACCCTGAATTCCCCAGCAGTGTGCTAAGAGGATTCAGAGCTAAACAAAACCACAAGGGACTCAGACTATCGCCCTGGAATATACCCCTCTCAATCCTTATATAGTCCTCCGGATCAAAAAAAGTATCTCCACCACCTGGTTGACGAAGAACCGTGATCCACTGCCCCATACAAGAGTCTAGGAAAGCTCTTAGAGTTGCATCAATTTTATACAACTCCAGCACTCTCCGTAACCATGAATGAGGCACCGAATCATAGGCCTTCTTGTAGTCAATCCAGGCAGTAGAAAGACTCCCTCTACTCCGGCGAACCTGTTGGCAAACAGCCATGTCTATGAGGAGAAGCTCCTTAGTACCACGGGACCCTACCCTACATCCATTCTGAGCTGGAGCCAAAATTTTATTCGCAACAATGTGCGAATTAATCTTGACGGTCAAAATGGATGTAAGGAGCTTGTAGATGGTAGGCAAGCATGTAATAGGTCTGTAGTTCTTAGCTTCCGTGGTACTACCGGACTTATGGAGCAGGAAGGTGACACCAGTTGTTAAAAAACTAGGAAGAGTACCTAGTTCAAGAGCCTCTTGGAATTGTGCAGCCAATCTAACGTGTGAGCCCCGAAACCATTTCAGCCAAAAGTTATGCAATCCATCCGGTCCAGGACTTTTCCAGTTCTGAGCCGTCCGGATCGCACATTTTACATCTAATGATGTAATACTAATGGCCTCCATGGTTTCGATTGGCTCACACACGTCATTGACAACACGCATCCAATCGCTCTCGGTGTGTTCGACGGGCACCGACCAGATATCACGCCAGAAATTAATCATGGTACGACTATCTGGCCTTTGCCCATCGACCACACACTGACTAGGCCCTTCCCAGTTTCGGTACACCCTCCGTTGATCACTTTGGAACATACGATTCAGTCGATACCTATCTACGCGCTCTCTGTAGCGTCGAATGCGGTTTGCCCACGCATAGATTTTCTGTTTCAGAAAGTCAATGCGTTCCGTGACACAAGACATGTACTGCTGGGGTCTGATACCAGTCCCAACAAAAGCCTGGTTCACGAAACGCATCACTCTGGGGCGAGTGTTACCCCCTCTGAAACAGATAAGCTTTGCAATGAGTGTCCTGAATGTATCGATACGTCGCTCTATCCGCACCTGCCAGGCAGGGACATATGACGGCGGCCGCGGGGTTCGGTCAGTGTCCGGGAATCTAACACGAGCCACACGGCATGCCGCAATAGCCCCGCAGTACAAGATAGAGTGAGTATCAATTAAATCCTCACTAGCACCCAAATAGGGGGCTAGTAGGTCATCCAGGGCACCCATTAGCGCTAAATTACGTCTATGCGTCGGCAAACGCGGCAGACGTGGCCTAGTGCACGTGGTAGACCGGTACTCCTGAATCGTATTTTCCAAAGTTCTCCTCAAATGCTCAATAGTTTGGGTACTTACGCTCATATTAGTGAAATCAACTTCTTCGGTATCCAAACCGACCCGGGGCGCCGCAACCGACGGCAACGAGGTCGGTGCTTGCGGCGGCGGCAGCGGGGCGGGTCGGTCATGACGCGAGTCCGATGTCACACCAATAGGTAGCGCCTCAGTACGGAGACGATCAAGCGTAGAGTCATCCAACAGTTTACACCGCTGGATAGCTCTAACTTGATCCGATAATCGTTGGGCAGTAACAGACACGGTCGGTTCAAGAGCCTGAAACAAAGGCAGCATCCTATCACGATACGTGGTCATGAAGGCTCCTCCCTCTGTAGCCCTATAGTAGGCGCGCATGCAGTTCTCGTTCATGGTACGAGTCCATCGCATGCGACGCACTACACCATCGGTAGCGGAGGCCGGGCGCGGGACGTGGTGTCCCACAGGCCCCAAGCGTGCCGACGGCGGTCGCCCTCGTCGTCGCGCAGGTGGTGGTGGCGGCGGCGGCGACGACAGCTCGGACTCGCTGCTGCTGTCGGAGCCGCGAGTGTCCGGAGGTGTGAAGTACACCTCCTCATCCGACGACTCGCGCTCGCGGCTGGTCACAGGCTGCCATGGTGGTGGTTGTGCGTTCTGTGTTGTCTGTCTTCTGCTTGCTGATCTCGTTATCATTTTATTATATTATGTGATCATGTTTGAACATGTTACTTGTTTTATTTTTCCTTTTTTCATGTTGTTCATGGTATTTCAATTATAATTTACGATATTTTTATAAGATCGGAGAAAAAGACGTGTGTCTACGTGACAGACATTTGTCAATTATTATTATTATTATTTTTAATTTAATTATTATTTTTAAAAACGATGTATAGAAGCCCGTGTTTTTATTAATTTATGTGGGTATCTATCATACCTCAGATTGTAATATTTTGTGATCTTTTTCTACACTATTCCCTGTGTTTTATGAATAAGAATAAGATAAGAATAATTTTATTGCTATAACTGTGTACATTGGAGGTCTTAAAATATAAATCTGTTTCAACAGTTTACTCATTTCGAGCATGCAATAGGGTGAGGTGACAGTGTGGCCTTAAAATATAATTTTAATTTAGAGTAGAACAAAAATATTTATATTACCTTTCGTCGTTATCGAAAAATTCTATAAGATTTTAAATACCCTAGATATGAGCCAAGCTTTCAATTTGTTTTGGAATTTATCATCGTTTAGTAACTTTATGTGTAGGGGTAAATGATTATATTTTTTTATTGCGGTGTATTATGAACTTTTATAAAATGTATGATTGTTTACTTGAGGTATGCTTAGGTATATTATATTTATGTTTATGTTACTCAGGTATAGTGTCTGCAACGCAGCACGGCCGCGGCGGTGCCGCCGCGGAACTCAATTCGGCATTATATACCGCTTATTGTACCGTAAATAATAAAAATAAGCAAACAATCTCTAAATTGAATAATTCATGAAAAAACCTGCTTGATCTATTGATCTAGATAAACAATAAATACTACATTGGCAATGTGCAACAATACTTCGTGGTTCGATGCCATGAACAAAAAAAAAAGAAATGAGGTTCCGGTTAACGCATTTTCAAAGGACTTCAAAGCTACCGCGGTTCTTCCGTCGGAATCGGCATCGGATTCATTTGACAGTTGACAGCCGAATTTCGAACCGCGAAAATTTCAAATCGGCGCGTCGATTACTCATATCGATGCCGAAGCTAAATTGAATGAATGCAACACAGACAGAATTGAATTGAATTGAAGATTTTGACAGAAAATCTTCAAATCGACGGCTGACTGCCATGGATGCGCGGTTTTAAAATTGAAAACTCCGCTGTCAGAGATGTCAAACTACTGCGTCGGGATCGAGTTGCTGTCAACGGAAGAACCGCGGTAGCTTTCTATAGAAAGCTACCGCTACAGCTATAAAAGTATCGAGAAGACAGATTCGAATTTTAAAATCTCTTTCCACGCTAGGGCGCAAAATCACATTTTGCGATTTTTAACCCCCGACGGAAAAAGAGGGGTGTTATAAGTTTGACGTGTCTGTGTGTCTGTCTGTGGCATCGTAGCTCAAGAACGGATGAACCGATTTCAATGTAGTTTTTTGGTTGATAGGTGACTTTTGCGCGAGTGTTCTTAGCTATGTTTGATCAAAATCGGTTCAGCCGTTCATAATATATGTTGGTTGAAGCTCGGAAATAAAAACCGAATGTTTTCAAATATGGCCCAGTGGGGTATCAAATAAAAGAGCATGACTTTTGTGACAAGAATATGCATGTTTAATCAAAATCGGCTTAGCCGTTCAAAGTATATGAAGGGTCAACTCGGAAAAAAAACCGAATGTTTTCAAATATACCGGAGTGGGGTATCAAATGAAAGGACTTTACTTTTGTGACAACAATATGCATGTTTAATCAAAATCGCTCTTACAAAAAGGGTGAAATAAAAAAATAAAAAAAAAATTAAAAAACCCCCGACTTAAAAAATCTTTCAAGTTAAAACATAAATAAACTTTAAAAAGGCAAAAATAATAAACCGAAAACAAATTTCATGTCTCTCAGTAGGTATGTGGTACCTTCCTTACTTTCCCGCGTCGGGGGACGCGGGAACGTTAGGTTCTATAAGCACGGGTCGGGTACTATCAACTTCTGTGACACATTCCCGCGTCCCCCGACGCGGGAAAGTAAGGAAGGTACCACATAACTACTCAGAGACATGAAATTTGTTTACGGTTTATTATTTTTGCCTTTTTAAAGTTTATTTATGTTTTAACTTGAAAGATTTTTTAAGTCAGGGGTTTTTTTAATTTTTAATTTAATTTTTTTGTCTCATCTAAAGTCTTATTTCCAATTCCTCTACTAAAAAATAAATGCATAACAATATTTCAAAATGTTACGTTGTATTAAATAAAACGTTTTTTTCGCCTCCTGTTTATTAGTGTTTTTTGAACTAAAACTTAGATGCTTAATTCTGAGAAACTGTAACTTCGCATACATATTATATACGTTAGTACGCAATCAAAGTTGAGAAATAAAATAAAATAAAAAAAAGATTCTATGTATGGTAG
Source organism: Idaea biselata (assembly GCA_958496205.1). Taxonomy (NCBI): domain Eukaryota; kingdom Metazoa; phylum Arthropoda; class Insecta; order Lepidoptera; family Geometridae; genus Idaea; species Idaea biselata. Next base: position 5,237,120 of record OY292401.1, on the reverse strand, counting down.
CTCCCGTACTTGTAAGATGGAGATTTTTTTTTAAATTCGCGTCTACCCCATCGTGTGGGATATCCTAAGAAAGCTTTTTAAAAAATATTGTGGGTCTTCTTTATCCATTTATGGGTTCCGTTTGTGAAATACTGATCTTTAAAATGTTACTATTTTCAGAGTATTTGTATTTGTATTTCTATAATTTTGTTAGTAAACTTTAGAGAGTTATGTTTATTATAAATATATTTCGACCTTGTTTGATACTTTACTGGCAACCGATAAAATTTAAAATATTCTGTTTTAGAACACGGTCCAATTCTGTGACAAAGACAGCTAGTGTAGCAGAACTATCGACAGTCTTGGTATCGATAGTTGATCTCGAACAATATTCAGGCTATCGATAGTATCGTCACGTGTCAATGCTATCGACAGCGGTTTTTAAGCAATCTATCTTTCTAAATATAAAAAAGAATCGCTAAATGTGTTGCTAAGCGCAAACACCTAAGGTCCTTATGAAATAAAAAATGCTGAACCGATTTTGATGAACTTTGGTAGGTATCTATATATCAACGGAGAGCCCCAACCACTGGTTTTAAAATTTGGAGAGTGTGTTCTTTGTGGTTTTTGAAAATCCCACGGGATCAGAAAATATTTGGGTGAAACCGCGGGACTCTGCTAGTACCAAATATTCAAGCAATATTATAGGTATACAATATAGTGTCGATAGTTTTACGTTCAATAGTGTTGATAGTATCGATACCATTGTGTTTTTTAACAATCGATAGTTTCGATAGTCAGTGATTTTCTGTTCAACAAAAGCACAGACAAAAGTCTGGCAGGTCCGAGATTACAGTTCTAAGAGACTTGATAATATTTTACATTATTTTACAATTTAAAATATAGTTTATATATTATTATACATAGTATTCATATAGTATTGCGTTTGAAATAAAGCGCTTTAAAAAGAGTTATATCATAATGGACCAGCCTACAAAAGAAATGACTCCCAGTAACTTGGTAAGTGGGTTATATGTATTAATAATAAAAATATGATACGAATATATATTATTGCCGACGACAGGTCAAGTTTTATAACATTGGTATGATTGTAACACTTTCACGCATAAACTAGTGAACCAGCTTGTATTTGATTGCAACCGGGGGCATTCACGTGGGGACGACTAGAAATTTACCTTTACCAAGATTGACTAACACACACGAGGATTGTGTTGTGAGAGACTAATGTACTCCTAACCTAATTTTCATATATTTAAGGCAATTTTAGATGATAAATACGAATCTCAGTCCATCTTAGCTCCACGTGAGATATTTGAAAAACGAAAACGCAAGAATTCAGAGGAAAACACAACAAGTGAGGGCCTACGTAATTTTTTAACCGACGGAATAGGAAGACTAGTTTTTGATTGAAGTAGTAGTTTCTGTTCAATCACTTTTTTGGTATTTTTGTTTATTGTTGAATTTATTTCTATTTCAACCTAATATTTAAAATTATAAATAAACATAACACCGTTTCTCCGTCGATCATGAGCTGTGTTTTTGCAGAAGTATTGGGCCTTTAAAATATTTCTAAGAAAGCCCATTGCAAGCTTAGGCACTTAAAAATAAAATATAATATAAAAAAAACATTTTCAGATAAAGAAGCTAGCAATAAATCATCGAATATGTCAATTGGTGGTCATCGGACAGGTATGCTTATGTGCTCCTGCCCACATAACATGAAGGCAGTAGCTTTCAGGTATATTATTAGAGCTCTGCCTCACTAGGATGCCATGGCGACGTCGCCGGCTACGTATCCAAGCAGATAATACTAAAATGTATGACACCTAACTCACTTGGCGACGGTTTGGCAGCGTCGCCAATTTGAAAGCGTGGCCATGAGATACGGCTCCCTACGTGGCGTCTGGATACTCTGGCGGCTTGGCGACGTTGCCATTAAATTGTACACATGTAAACTGCACCTCACTCATTCAGTCGCCAACCGGCCGCCATTTTGGACGCTTGCTCGGAATTTAGCACGATTTATTTGTATTTGTCATCATCATCCGAGCGTTGTTCCCGGTTGCATCCCTTTCGAGAGCCCGGGGTCCGCTTTCCTACTTTTACGTCTCCACTTCGCACGATCTTCGGCATCCCGTGTAGTGAGGCCATTTGCACGCATATCCGATCTTACAACGTCAAGCCAGCACTTCTTGGGTCTTCTCAATCTGCCGCGGCCGGGCGGAGGCGCCATGGCAAGACATTTGTTTCCCACGTAACTAGCCGGTTTTAGTAGAACGTGGCCGTACCACCGTAAGCGGCATTCTTGCAGTTTGTCTGCAATGTCTCGGACATGAAGGCTGCCCCTGATGCGGGAGTTTCTGACGCGGTCTTTTCGCGTCACTCCACACATCCAGCGCAGCATCTTCATCTCCGTGACACGCAGCTCCTGCTTATGTCGCTCAAGCAATGGCCACGCCTCACTACCATACAAAAGGACAGGTCTAATGATCGTTTTATAGACCTGTCCCTTCAGTTTAACCGGCATTTTCGGGTCACAAATGACACCAGTTACCTCTCGCCACTTGGCCCAAGCTGCCGAAATGCGGGACTTGACGTCACAATCGATGTCGCCGGACTCGTGAAGCACAGATCCCAAGTACTTAAACTGGTCTGTCCGCTCGACCATGTGACCGTCAACGCAGACAGGTGTGGGATCTGTGGTATTGCTAGCCAAGTATTCGGTCTTCGCTACGTTGAGTTGCAAACCGCCGTTCTCAAGTGACTCTTTCCAAGCATTTACACGCCTTCCAAGCCGTCCCTTATCCGAGTCCGCTAGCGCAATATCATCAGCATACATGAGCATCCACGGGGGCTGCTCGTGTGCGTCTCGGATGACTACGGACAGTGCGTCCAGTATTACGCTAAACAGAAACTGACTTAGGACGGATCCTTGGTGGACTCCGACTGTAATGGGAAAAGATTTAGTGTCACCAACAGCAGTTCGCACCACTGAATCGGAATTTCGGTACATGTCCCGGATGGTTTCAATATAAGTTTCAGGCACCCCTTTGGACCGCAGCGCCCACCAGATCATCACGCGAGGAACACAGTCGAAGGCCTTCTGCAAGTCCAGGAACAGAAAATGCAGAGGCGTATTCTTCGTTCTGTATTTCTCCATAACGATCCTTAGGGCGAAAACAGGGTCCATGGTACCATGACCGGGGCGGAAACCATACTGGCCCTCCGAGACAGTGCACTCCTGCCGGATCCGAGAGTCAACTATACGCTCGTAGAGCTTCATGGTGTGGGACATGACCTTTATACCACGATAACTTCCACACTCCTGCACAGATCCCTTGCCCTTGAACACTGGAGTGATAACACTCAGTCTCCATTGGGCGGGGATTCTGCCGGTCTCGAGTATGCGGTTAAAAAGGTTGGTTAAGATGCCCACACCACGAGAACCCATAGCCTTCCATACTTCGATGGGGACTCCATCGGCGCCGACAGCTTTCCGATTCTTCATGCAGCGAAGAGCCTTGCGCACCTCCTCAGGCGTAATCAGTGGCACAAGTCCTAGATTCGGAGGGAGTTCCGGTGGCTGCACCTCTTTATACTGCTTATTGAGCAGTTCTTGGAAATAAGAGCGCCACCTCTCCTTCACCGCGAGGTCCTCGCATAGCAGGTTACCATTAGGATCTTTTACACAGCGGCACTTGGATATATCCTGTGCCGCTTTGATCCTAGAACGTGCCAACTTATAAATAAGCTTCTGCCCCTCAGACGTTTCCAACTTATCGTACAGTGGCTGTAAGTGGTCCCGTCTGGCTCTGGCTACTGCTCTCTTTGTGGCACGTTTGGCAGACCTGTACGCGTCGCGATCTTCAGGAGAGTTGGACGCTTGCCACTTTTTAAAGAGGGCTTTCTTCACCCTAGTCTCTCTCTGGACGGTGTCGTTCCACCACCAAGTTTCCTTGTCACACTTGCGTCCTCCCTTAGACATACCGAGGACCGACCGCGCCGAATCAGCGATAGACACCTGAATCCGGTCCCAGTGTTCCTGCACCGATTCGCCTTCAGCATTGGCACATTTGTCGCCGATTGCTGAGGCGAGCATCTGGGACTTGACTTCATCAAGCCTCCACCATCTGATTCGGCGCTGACATGGTTCCGGTCGTTTGTCTTTGGTCTTTACACAGAGATCCATGACAAGGATACGGTGTTGGGCAGTGAGACTCTCACCGGGTATGACTTTGCAGTTGGCCACGTTGCCGATGTGGTGTCTCCTAGTGATTAGAAAATCGATTTGGGTAGCGCGCCCCCCGCTCCTGTAGGTGATCAAGTGGTCGGGCTTCTTTTTGAAATAAGTGTTCACGAGTGCCAGGTCGGCAGTGGCACACGTACGCAGAATTTCTTCCCCTTCCGCATTCCGACTGCCATACCCGAAGCCTCCATGAACACGTTCAAATTCCACCCCCATCTCACCCACATGACCGTTCAGCAGGGGTATTCAGAGAGCTTCGGTCCGAAACCGATGTCGGAAACGTTGTCTCTGTCTCGCTCAGTGCGACTCAATAAGAGAGTGACAGACATGTCAAGTCGATGTTCGGTTTCGGACCGAAGCGCTGTGAATACCCCTCCTGGTCACCACCCAAAACGATTCCCTGCGACAACGGGATTGCCCCAAGTACCTCGCCGAGTTTATCCCAAAACGACCTCTTATCAGCGTCGCTACAACCGACCTGTGGCGCGTAAGCACTTACTAGGTGAGTAGGAACCCCCCAATAAGCACCTTCACGCACATAAGTCGGTCGCTAAAGCGATTCACCTCCAAGATATCGTCATGCAACCCCTCAGCGAGCACCACAGCCACCCCGTTCTCTCCACCAGGTGCACCCGTGTAGATCAGCTTGTAGCCATTCCCAATGAGCCGGGATCTGCTGCCTTTCCATCGAGTCTCCTGCAGGAACGCCACGGCCACCTTCCGCCTGGAAAGTACGTCAGCTAGCTCCCTCGCGCGTCCAGTTAGCGTGCCAATGTTCCACGTTGCGAAGCGGAGTTTCGGGGCTCGCGTCTTTAACCGTGCCCGCCCGTGGCACGGTAGCCCTAGTCCACTTGCCACAGGAGTCGGGCGAAACTCCTGCGCGCCGTTATGCGGCGGCGCCCTATCCCTGTGGCCATAAACTCTTTTACTACTTTCCATAAAGATTTGGCAAATTTCGACTTTCACGGGAGCGACTGCCGTCTGACCTCCCAACCCCGAAGGGAAAGTCTGCGCCAGAGCCTCGTCCGTTTTTCAGCAGGTGCACCGGCTAGCAGGTGAGTTTGGCTTGGGCCCAACGATCATAATGGGCCCCATACACACCCATCTTAGTGGGCCCCATACACACCCATTTATTTGTATTTGTAGGTGTAGTTAAAAATGAGTTTCGATACAGAGAGATTCATTATAGAAATCCAAAACCGTCCTTGTTTATGGGATACTTCATTGAATGATTATTCCGATCGCAATTTAAAAATTAAATGTTGGGACGAAATAGTAAACATATTCAAAGAAAATGACGAAATGACAAATCAAGAAAAAAAAAACAACTAAAAAAAGAAAAAAATAACAAAGAAATGCGATTTCTTCTACGTCCATTCCTGACGACGCGGCGACGATGAATGAACTGACTATCGAGACGCCATGGCCACACGACTTGGCGACCTTCGGACGCCAGAAGTAGCCAGGCCTGCGCCGCTGGCGACGTCGCCATGGCATCCTAGTGAGGCAGAGCTCTTAATCAGGTACCAGAAGAAAATCTTGAAAGTTGTTGGAAAGAAGTTTTGGAGGTTATAAATAAACACATTCCTTAATAAATGAATTAATAAGTGAAGACAGACTGGTATTTGACAGATAGGGCAGCCATTTTGAATTTCATGACCTACTCGATTCGATGTTTTTGAAACACGTTTGTTGTATGGGAGCTCCTCTTAAATATTTGTTTTAATTTGTTTTTAGTATTTGTTGTTGTTGCGGCAACCGAAATACATATTCTGTGAAAATTTCAACCGTCTAGCTATTACGGTTCATGAGGTACAGCCTGGTGACAGACGGACAGACGGACGGACGGACAGACAGCGAAGTCTCAGTAATAGGGTCCCGTTTTTACCTTTAGGTACGGAACCCTAAAAATGATTGAAGCCTGATTAAAATAGGTATTAGCATAGATATAACAAGTCATATTTTATATAGATTACATACCTACACAATTTGCGTTATGAATAATAATACTATTGTACTCTAATAAGCCTTATTAATAAATGAAGCGTAAGTCAGTCATAAATAAATAATAATAATAAAATAATAATAAGTCATAAATACACAATAACGACACATGACTCTGAAAATAGTAACGTTAAGATCAATATTCTGCAAACGGAACCCTTAAATGAAAAATGGTTTTAGAAAATCCTCAATATTTTTAAAAAAGCTTTCTCATGGTACCCCACAGGATGGGATAGACGCGAACTAGTACTAAGCATCTTCGATTAGTACGTAAACATATTTCTGGGCTGAGTTAAGAAACGGACAGGCTGACTCGCGGTTGACGAAGTTTTTTCCCATAACTTTAAGTCCACTTCCTCACCATAATAGTTTCATCCTAAGATTCGATATTATAATAGCGAAATATGACTCTGAAAATAGTAACATTTTAAAGATCAGTATTTCGCAAACGGAACCCTTAAATGAAAAATGGTTATAGAAGATCCACAATATTTTTTAAAAAGCTTTCTTACGATATCCCACACGATGGGGTAGACGCGAATTTTAAAAAAAACTTCATCTTACATGTACGGGTTACGGGACCCAACCTACCCTACAGAAACTTTTTTTATTTTATTTTATTTCTCAACTTTGATTGCGTAGTTATATAACGTATATGTTTGCGAAGTTACAGTTTCTCAAAATTAAGCGTCTAAGTTTTAGTATACCAATATAAAACTAGGCTAAGTAGGGTCGGGCCCAGGCTGACTCGAGGCTGACTGAGTTTTTTAAGCATAACTTTTAGTCTACTTTCTACCATATTAGTCCCGACTTGGTACTCGATGAGGTAAGGTTCCACCCCCGGTTGCTCCCTTAAAAACGGGCTAAGTTCAGACGGGCCCAGGCTCACTCGAGGCTGACCGACTTTTTTTGGGCATAACTTTTACTACTCTTTCCACCATATAAGTCTCCACTTGGTACTCGATGAGGTAAGATGACCAACTACAGGCTCCTAATCTATAAAGGTAACCTAAAAATTATTAATAGGTAGATACCTAACTTATGCTAACGCACGACGCACCGACCATCGCAAGAATGAATTTCGAAACGCCTAGCAATGCAATACGTAGGCGCGGGGGAAAGGTAACCCAAAAGGAAAGTCTATCAAAGGGTTACCCCATCGATGAGGTTTCCGTAATAAAACGTAAGCCTTTCGTCTGGAAAACTCAATGATTGGGTTGTCATATCAAAAGTGGTGTAGGTAGGTTACCCAATGAAGACGGTCCCCTTATCCAGATGGTAAGCTGAGCGAAGGGGTTTGCGTTCGATAGAATTAACTACAAAGCGGTGTTTTGCGATCCCTGTTTAAAAATGCGGAAACATTTCATTCATTTCTTTCATTCATTTCTCATTTCTTTTTTTTTTGTTCATGGCATCAAACCACGAAGTCTTGTTGCACATTGCCAATGTCGTATTTATTGTTTATTATCATTATTAGCAAGTAGGGTTTTTTCATGAATTATTCAATTCAGAGATTGTTTGCTTGTTTTTATTATTTACAAAAACGAGGAATCATTTATGATTTTGATGATATTTAAATATGAGCGAGTCCAGCAGCGACGAAGGTAATAATTTAACAACTGCAGAGTTAGTGCAAGCGGTACATAATGCCGAATTGAGTTTTCTACCGGAAAAATGCAACTAGCGTTTTCCTCGCTGTAGTGAGGTGAAAAATTGTGTGTTTCACTCGGCAGCAAAAGTTTTTTGCATCTCGTACCTTTGAAATCTTCGCAACGCTCAGCATTCTATATTAGAACCACTCGCTTGCGCTCGTGGTTCAATCCTAGAATGCTTCGCTAGCTCAGGTTTCAATACAAGTACTCGCTGCAAAAATCAACTTTGCAGCCTTGCATAACAAATAACTATTGTTCAGGATTTATTGGGGATCCTTTTTGCCTTTCACAACTTTTTCATATCTGTTATAGTTTTCCCAAAAAAAGGAAAAAACTGTTAACGCGGACAAACTTGACGGTGAGGGGGGGTGTAGCGGAGGGTGGAGAGGGGGGGGAGGGGGAGGGGAGTGGGTCTTGAACACCACACCCAAAGGTATATGTCACCAAAGTTTCAGAACTTTATAACTTTGTTTGTTTCCCCCATACATTGAAAACATAGAATTACCGAGCTATTAATACTATCGACCGACTATTGAGTTATTTTAATGTTCTATCAATTTTTTTTATGCGCGTCGTGCTATGCTTTGGATGGATACATACAATGGATAGTACCAATACTATCGATAGTCGACTACTGATCGACAACACTAACGCAAAGGATTAAAAAAAACTTGATAGCCATTACTTACTTACGAGTTACGATACGGCACGTTATTTTTAAAAATATAAGATTAGAAAAATAAGACATGGCTTGTGCAAGTAATAATAACCACGGAACTGTTGATTTTACGAAACATACACATAATAAAGGTAACGTGAAAATACATGCAATGTGGAATATTCCTAACTTCACGGAATTATGGCTAAACGAGGATATCTCCGAGATAGTAACTCCAGAAGTTACCCAGACATCATCATCAGATGTTTGGAAGTTCCAGTTCAAGATAAAGTTTTATGATTATGGTGTTCAAGATCAACAGTCATATGCACGTATCGGTATTTCGTACATGTCGCCAACCCTGTTATTTTTAAAATCAGTCCAACTAAAAATGTTTGCATTTGATGTCAATACCTGGACCTATGAACAGGAAAAATCTGTCATTACTCAAGATCGTGTAATTGCTCAACCTAAAGAGTTCAAGAAGCTTGAGGCCATAAGTATTTTTCTAAATCCTGAAAATAAAACTAAAATTGAAATCAGCGAGAACGATGAAAATATACTCTTGCTGAAAAATGGAGTTCTTCGCCTTAAATTTGAGTTTGTGATCGCTATTGAAAATGAAAACCATTTTGAAGTGTCCGCATCTGAATTGAGCAAAGATCTTGAGAATATCCTTAATAGGGGTCTATTGACCGATGTTGTCATTAAAAGTAGTGACAATGAAGAGTTTAAAGCCCATAAAGCAGTGATAGCCGGCAGGAGCCCAGTATTCAAAGCTTACTTTGATCACAATACCATTGAAAGTACAACTAACAATGTAGAAGCACGTTTTGAATCTGCAGTATTACGTGAAGTGCTAATATTCATATACACAGATAAAGCTCCAAATGTTTATAATATGCCAGAGAAGTTGTTGGAAGCAGCCGATTACTATCAGTTGAACCAACTAAAGAGTCTTTGTGAGGAAGCTTTGTTTACAAAACTAGATGTAGATAATGCTGTAGAATTATTACTATTTGCCGATAAGCACTCAGTGAACAAACTGGCTAGTCTAGCACTGGAGGTTATAAAGAAGGATTTCCAACAGGAAAAATTAATAACTAAAACTGAAGGCTGGAAGAAACTGGAGTCTGTTGATCTACTGAGGAGGATTTATGAATAATTACATATTTGCAAAATGGCTTGTTGTTAAGTTTATTGTAAGCAATTCTTGTTTGTTTTTAAAAATTCTATTAAAATTTATTGAATTGATTAACTGTTGTTTTGCTTTTATAACCAACTGCCAAAAAGAAGGAGGTTATGAAATTCAGATGTCTTTTTTTTCCTTCTGATTATTTTATTTGTTTTTATTAGAAAAGTCTTACATTTCATGAAGAACTGAAGGAACTTTCAGAATGATGAGCAGAAAAGCATTTCAAAATGCAGTGAATTACTAATTTTTGGACTTCTACCAGTAAAATCAGCTCCTATTAAAGAACTAGGTATAGATAGATCGATGGAGCACCTCTTGACGTGACGCAGCCGTTAGCGTTTTAACTCTTGACATCTACAATGTGCTCAAAAATGGGTAAGATATTTATGTGGTAAGGTCACTAGGGGGAAGTGCGGCTTATGGGGAAAGTGCGGCGAACATCAATGTACCGGCGCGGCGGCCTTACAGTTGTTACGATTATATTGATAAAATCGACATTTAGTCACGATATAGGTAGATATTTCTTTTATCATGATTGGCGATTTTATTAATATAACAATAATTGTTATCCGTTCCGGTAAATGGATGTTCGCCCCATTTCCCCCTAGCGACCTTATGCCCCTGTAGTAATATTGATTTAACTAAACATATAGAGGTACTACAACTCACTTGAGTGAGTCACAACACAAGGGCGACATTTGCTTATCAATTTTATAGGGCCATTCCGTTCTCTTTAATAAAAATTGGTACCTAACATTATTCTTACCTGCAGGGTTTATAAAGATAGTTAAGCAGATTCTGCAAGCAATTCTATTTTTTGACACAGTTACACTATTTGTGCACCTGCCCGCACGGATCTGATATGTATATTCGAATGCTGTCGTTGCGCAACTATTACAGGTGCACAGGTATTGTGAACGTGGCAGAAACCACAATCTGTTTAAGCTATCTTTTTAACCCTCCTAAACCATCTTACAGAAAAGAAATTGTGTTCAATAAAACCCAATAACATTATTAAATAAAATTATTATTAATAAATCTTAATCACAAAACAACACAACGCGTTCAAGGCTCTATTCACATGAATACTATTTCTCTATACTTAAAAAAATTAAATACAATATTTACATCATTTTCGCGACATTAGACATTGTAGGGTGCGTTCCACTAAAGGCTTACGTGCGCCCATCGAACACGCGATCGATCGTAGAGCGTTCCGCTAAACTGTATCTGACATACCCGGATTAACCGCATTTCACGGTTGCCAGTGGAACGCACCCTATGTCGGTCCCACACATTTGTATGCATTTGCATATGTATTCATTCCCATGTATTATGTGTAGGAACACATTTGCAAATAAAATGAAAAGTTTTAACCTATTTGGGAGTATCAGAGCTGTGTCAATCAAACAAAATGAGAATATTGCACATCACAAACTTGTGTATCATTTACATAGGCCAATCCACTAACTCTCGGTGCCTCGAGATTTTTAAAGACCTATAGGTTTTACAGGTTAAACATCGAGCAGAGTTACGCTTTAAAAATAAATCATTTTAATACATATTGACAGATAGGACAACGTTAGTTCTGGGGATTTTTAAAGACAGTTAAAATTAACATAAACATCTATAGAATTCTACAGCGCCACCTATCAAAAAGTCCTGCAACTATTTCATACGAAAGTATCTAACAGTCGGCAGTCGTTAAGAATCTCGAGAAAACTAGGATACATCAGTCCAGTAGATCTTAATATTTTAATAGATTCATATACTGTGAATCAACATACCAGACTGATGCGAGCCAGGTGCACAGTTTTTGTGACCGTGTCAAAAAGCAATTCCTAATATGAATCTCCTATAATATTACTTTTAGGCCTACAGTAAACAAATGCAAAATGGCTGCTAATGAAATCGAGTTCAATAAATTACCCCCTGGATAAGTCAACAAAATCTTATATGTATATGAAATTTCCATGTCACAATGTTAGTTACCGTACTCCTCCGAAACGGACGAACCGATCCCACCAAACTCCACATGCGCATTCAGTAGGTCTGAGAATCGGCTACTATCTATAATTTACAAGGCAAAACAACGTTTGCCGGCTTCTTCTTTACCCGACTATAACAAAAGGAACGGTAATGATTTTTATAACACATTTGCTCGTAAAGGGCCTCTTATTTCACCAATTTCAATATCGTAATGTATGTCATTACGTACTTGTGCGTAATCGTAAAGTAAAACGCACGAGTTTCTTTCTAATAAGGTAACATGTACAGTTTATCATGCTCCGTCTAAAGGGCGCTACTCACACACCTGCCGCAGGGGCAATCTAGGGTGTAGGAGTGGGGATGACCCTTAATTGCATCCTTAATTGTGATGTGTGTAGGCATGCAGGGGCAATTTGGAGGATTGGCCCTGCGGCAGGGCGGCAGGGGCGCGAGACCATCCTTGATCCCTAAGTCGTCCCTGCCGTCGCTGCGTGTGTAGCGCGATTGGGGCAATTTCTCAGTCAGTTTGTCAGTATCTGTCACACGGAGTGCACGTATACATAGCGTACAATCAAAATGGCGGCCGACAACGAACGCGAAGTTTGGACGCGAATTATAGAAGTTTATCAAGACCGACCTCACATGTGGGATAAAAATCATAAACATTATTTTAACCGTGACATGAGGCAGCAAACATTCACACTAATGTTTGAAATTTTTGGGGAACTCAAAACCAACATGGAGCTGCCGGCTTTCAAAAAAAAATTTGAAAATATGCGGACATCCTTTTTTCGGGAGTTAAAAAAGGTACGTATTTTTAATTAAGTAATGATTATTCAAAATTGTGTTTTGAAATTTTTTTTTTGTAGGTATTTGTATTTCATTTCAATGTGTTATCTTTTTTAGGTTAATTCTTCAAAACAAACAGGATCTGGCAGCGATGATGTGTACAAACCATCTCTTTGGTATTATAATCTCTTTACTTTTATTGAAGAGACTACTGAACCATCTCGCACGGGAGTAGATACCATGGACTGTGACGAGGTAATACTTAAAATAAAACAAGAATAAAATCACTTGGCACAATTATATATATATTTATTAGAATTACTTCTAAATATTAGGTATAAGTACTTACTTAAGTATTTCATCAACATTAAAACTATTTTAATGCTCTTATATTACTCGTAACATGTCTTCTTGAAAATCAACACTGCCTTGTCCGTTAAAATACGACATAAATTGACTTCTAACGTAGTTTCCTTCATCGTTGCGCTGTTTTTCATTTCTTTGCGCAAGTGATACTAATTCGAATGATTCTGCCCGCCAACCACCTGGTCGATAAGTTCGATCGTTTGTATTTTCAGAATCTGTACATGAATTTGTCAAATAGATTTTTGATTTTGTTCTTAAAAAATTGTGTAAAGCGCAACATGCTAGAACAATAGCATCGACGTTCTCAACATTTACACTTATTTTTCGGCGAAATATCCTAAAACGTGTTGCCAGTATCCCAAAAGCATTTTCTACTACCCGTCTTGCCCTAGATAACCTATAATTAAATATTCTTTGTTCATGGTTTATATTCTTGAATGGATAGGGCTTCATCACGTGTCTGTTGAGAGAAAATGCACTGTCTCCTACAAATACATAGGGCACTGTAGTATTACTATTTGGTAACGTTGAAGCTGGTGGTAGGTTTAACTGGCTTTTCATTAGTTTTTCATGAAATTTTGTATGTTGTATTACACCACCATCAGAGACGCTTCCATTTATGCCAGTGTGTACATACATAAACTCATAATTTGCATTAACAATGGCAAAAAGTACTACACTAAAAAACTGTTTGTAATTAAAAAAACACGAGCCACTACCAGGGGGCTTTTCTATAGCTACGTGTTTTCCGTCCATTGCTCCAACACAGTGACTGAAATTCCATTTTTCTTCAAACATTTTTGCTGTGTTCTTCCATTCAGTTTCCGATGTGGGCATCTGAAACAAACAGTAATTGAGAAATTTAATATTTCAGGTTTCACAGAGTTTGGAATTGGATGAACCATCTGGTAGTCAATCACTCAACCTAAAACGTCCAAGTAAGCTAGACAAAACAGAAGAAGAACCTGCTCCAAGAAAACCGCGATTAAACTTACAAAAAAAACAAGAGAAACTGTTTGATACTGCTCAAAAACTTCTTACCACTACAGATGAATGGGAAGTCATAGGAATGGGCTATGGTATTCAATTGAAAAATTTAAGTAAACACCAGCAAGTTGTTGCGAAAAAATTAATATCCGAAGTCATTTTCTATGGGCAACTTGGAAAACTAACAGAAGAATCGTCAATCACTTTGAAAAACCAATATCACAATCCGTACATTCATTCAGTACCTATTAATACTCTTACACCATCCCCACAATATCAATCCTACGTATCTGCTCCTACTCCATCCCCACAACATCAATCCTACGCATCTGCTCCTACTCCATCCCCACAACATCAATCGTACGCATCTGCTCATACTCCATCCCCACAACATCAATCCTACGCATCTGCTCCTACTCCATCCCCACAACATCAATCGTACGCATCTGCTCCTACTCCAACCCCACAACATCAATCATACTCATCTGCTCCTACTCCATCCCCACAACATCAATCGTACGCATCTGCTCCTACTCCAACCTCACAACATCAAGCCTATGCATCTGTTCCTACTCCTACACAATCCTCACAACTTTCTGAGGTTCAATATGATGACATTACCATTGATTTCCCTAACACTACTTTTAGTAATAATAATAATTTAGTGGAAGGTAGTTTCACTAAAGTTAAAGATTTTCTTATATTTAAACACAAAAAGTAATTAAAATGATAATGTCTTATCCTTTAAAATTCTCACAATTAACTTAATATTTGGAAACTGGGTACCTATAACTTGTTACCGTATTAATAAAAAATATTTCACCGACTGTGATTGTTTTTTTTGTGGTTGAATCTTGGTTGAGTACTTACAAGAAAAAACAGTTTATCTAGAATTTCGGGAAATTAAATTTCTAACATGCAGGTTTACTTTTTATAATTATACTTTATATAAACTTACCTTTATATAATGTTTCAGACAATTGTAAATCGCCCAACAAGTCTCAGGAATCATTGTTGACATCAATTGTGGTGATATGATACAACTAAATTTCAAATCCTCGTAGGTTTGTCCACTGGCCAAAAACCGAAGCGTAGCAATTAATCGTTCTCTAGCGCTTACGGCATTCCGCATCAATGTATTTTTTTTTTCTATAAATGGTGCCACCATTGCAAGAAGCTCTTCAAAAGAGTCAGAATCCATCCGTAAAAAGTTATTGAAGTCATCTACTTCCAGTTCTTTTATAATATTCATGTGGCATAACTCACTTCTTTTCAGTAGCCATTTCTTCACCCAGTATCTCCTTTTCCTTTTTTTTTGAGGTAGCACCACTGAAAGCGCCAAGGCTACTCCAATCTTTTGATTGGTCGATAATACGGGTGCCATTCTCAATACGTGTGCTCAGCTCAGCTTACTCGGAAACACTGCACGGCAGGCAAGTGTGTAGAGATACTCCCGATATCGCCACAACCGCCATGCACCCTAGATTGCCCCTGCGGCAGGTGTGTGAGTAGCGCCCTTAAAACCAACGGTACTTTTTTAAATCTTAAGAAAAAAAAAGCAAAGAAAGCAAATCAAAAAGTTTTTATGTCAGAAAAGTGGTCAATATTTTATGAATAAAATTAACTTTGGGAGATAAAATATAAAAAATAAACATTTAATTCTTTAATTTAATTCATTTTGACAGTAAATTACATCTGTAACAGAAACAAAAAAATATTAATTTACTTTATTAGTAATACTGGCTGTTTTTGTACCGTTGCCTTAAAAAAAAAAGCACTGATGCCCGCGCATCGCTAATTTGTGAACAAATAAAAATTATTCCGCGCGCTTTTTCTTTTCGCTCCGAGTTTTATTTATTTCCTCGCAAATGTGTTATAAAACGTCGTATGACATACGTGCGCTTTGATAATTACAGCCTCTGCTTTCTTGTAGCCCTCGCCTACGGCTCGGGCTAGCAATATCGCCTCGGCTGTAATTTTCAACTTACCGCACTTATATCATAATGTACTATAACGGTCTATGTACTGGTATGTAAGTCCCACCGTAGCGTTTTATGATATAGTGGTGTGGTAACGACTGCTATCTATACTAATATTATAAAGAGGAAAGATTTATTTGATTGTTTGTTCCTTCAGCTCCGAAACTACTAATCCGATTTAAAAAATTCTTTCACCAATAGAAAGCTACATTATCGAGGAGTAGCATAGGCTACTTTTGGTCCCGATATTCCCACGGGATCGGGAGTAAAGCGGGACGAAGCTAGTGAGAGACACAGCACAAGTAGCCTAGAGCTGGGTCCGCTAGGACTGCGAGCGGTGTTTGCGGAAGCAGCGCTTGTCCGCCTGCCGCGCCAGGATGTCGGCCACGGACTGGCGGTGTGTGAACACGCGCAGGATGTCCTCGCGAGCTTCCTCGATGCCTTCACATACTATTTTACTTCTTTGAATGTTGCCCTAGAAACAAACAAAGTTAGTTAAACTTGAGAGGTGTCAAGGGAAACCCGGATAGAACGAAGTTCCTTGCAACTATAGCAAAAAGTGTCGTTAAAACTTTTGGTCTTAACTTTTTCCGTCTAGCCCCCTTTCGCAACGCGCGATAAGGAACTTCGTTCTAATAAATTATAGATTTTCTTTTGTTTTCGCTATGTTAGACCCATTTTTTAGGGTTCCGTACCAAAAGGGTAAAAACGGGACCCAATCACTGAGACTTCGCTGTCTGTCCGTCTGTCACCAGGATGTATCTCATGAACCCTAATAGCTATAGACGGTTGAATTTTTTTCATATTTAAATCCCGCTGGGTGCAAAATTTAAGAACCCATTTTTTTTAAACTTTCTTATTGTATCTTGGAAATAAAAATCTTATACTTGTAATTTACCTTCAATAGTTCTAATATGGAGTGTGACTGGGGTTTTAATGCGTTGAGCGTCTTCCCGGAGGCAGTTTCTAACGCGCGAAGCAATCCCGCCAACTGTGAGCCCACGTCGGATTCTAATGACATCTGAAACAACAAAAATAACAATTTGTACTTCTTAAAATACTATGCTATTTATATAACAATTGGTCTTTTAATATATTTTTTAGATGATTTAAGAGGATAGTCTCCATTCTCTTTCTCCATACAAACGTAGTTTAAATTTTTCTCCCTGGATAAAGACATTAGAGCAAATATGTTTATGCCATAAAACTTATATCTGTCATGACTATGTATCTACCTTTTTATTTTTTTCATTTTATTATTTTTTTAGTTTTTATTATTATTTTAATTAGAACATAAAAAAAGGTAGATGCATTGTCATGACAGATATAGGTTTTATGGCATAAACATATTTGCTCTAATGTCTTTATCCAGGGAGGAAAATTTAAACTACGTTTGTATGGAGAAAGAGAATGGAGACTATCCTCTTAACCATGCTTTTTATTGTGCTGTAGTATCCGGCACAGGTATTGCCAGGTATTGCCTAGCACCTATACCACCTTATTTATATGTATACCGACATAAAATACTTTCAGCTGTCATCTGAAATGTAGATCTCAATCTCGATAAAACTTATATATAATTTCTGTAAAGAAACTAGTACTCTATGATCAATGGTTTCTGTGACAGTTGACATCTACCACAGATAACGACCCGCTTAAAGCAGAACATATCCACCTGATCACAAGGCAATGTGTTTCGCCCAATTAAATAAAACTACAGTAGAATCCGGTTATAGCGACGGTCAAGGGACCGGTGATATTGCGTCGTACCAACCGGACGCCGCACTGAACGAACAGACATTTTTGATTTTTAATTTTTATTAATCACATTAGTGTATTTATTAATATGACTAGCAAATAAAAAAAATGCCATTGTAAGTACGCGTACAAACGCATATTAAATAACTGCTGTGAAATAAATAGTCGCATCCCATTCAGCGATGCAGAAATTCTTGTCTAAGTAAGATTTATTTGTAAACACTTCAACACTCGTCGTTGTAACCGGACAATTGTTTAAAATTCCGACGTGAAGAGCGGTCGGTCGTTGTAAGCGGAGTCGTAATAAACGGATTCACTTTCATGGTGCCTCATATGAAAACCAAACATATGCCTGTACTTACGCCGCTAAAAATGGTTGGTTGTTAAATGCGAAGTCGTACTAAACGGACTACACTGTATAAAAGTACGCTGGAATTGTTTTACCATACAAAATGACATTAGATCTTTGTGCCGAATTGATTTGCGCCATGTTACGCCGTTGTCGCGCATCTTCTATTGAAAGTGATGGTGACCGTCCACGGAACTAATAGTTCCGGAGACGGTCACCATCACTTTCAATAGAAAACGCGCGACAATAGCGCAACATGGCGCAGATCAAATAGGCACAGAATTCAGTGCGAAACCTCCTGTCCTTATAATTCAGGTCAGTGGTTTCTCCTCACTACAGCTTACCAAGTCATCCATCTGCGCGGTGAGATGGTGCACCTTCCACCCCTCGGCACTGTGCAGCACATGCTTCTGGCTCGCGATGGACACGATGTCCTTGGGTTTGGGCTCGCGCCGCTTCACGTCCGACACTTACCAAGTCATCCATCTGCGCGGTGAGATGGTGCACCTTCCACCCCTCGGCACTGTGCAGCACATGCTTCTGGCTCGCGATGGACACGATGTCCTTGGGTTTGGGCTCGCGCCGCTTCACGTCCGACACTTACCAAGTCATCCATCTGCGCGGTGAGATGGTGCACCTTCCACCCCTCGGCACTGTGCAGCACATGCTTCTGGCTCGCGATGGACACGATGTCCTTGGGTTTGGGCTCGCGCCGCTTCACGTCCGACACTTACCAAGTCATCCATCTGCGCGGTGAGATGGTGCACCTTCCACCCCTCGGCACTGTGCAGCACATGCTTCTGGCTCGCGATGGACACGATGTCCTTGGGTTTGGGCTCGCGCCGCTTCACGTCCGACACTTACCAAGTCATCCATCTGCGCGGTGAGATGGTGCACCTTCCACCCCTCGGCACTGTGCAGCACATGCTTCTGGGTCGCGATGGACACGATGTCCTTGGGTTTGGGCTCGCGCCGCTTCACGTCCGACACTTACCAAGTCATCCATCTGCGCGGTGAGATGGTGCACCTTCCACCCCTCGGCACTGTGCAGCACATGCTTCTGGCTCGCGATGGACACGATGTCCTTGGGTTTGGGCTCGCGCCGCTTCACGTCCGACACTTACCAAGTCATCCATCTGCGCGGTGAGATGGTGCACCTTCCACCCCTCGGCACTGTGCAGCACATGCTTCTGGCTCGCGATGGACACGATGTCCTTGGGTTTGGGCTCGCGCCGCTTCACGTCCGACACTTACCAAGTCATCCATCTGCGCGGTGAGATGGTGCACCTTCCACCCCTCGGCACTGTGCAGCACATGCTTCTGGCTCGCGATGGACACGATGTCCTTGGGTTTGGGCTCGCGCCGCTTCACGTCCGACACTTACCAAGTCATCCATCTGCGCGGTGAGATGGTGCACCTTCCACCCCTCGGCACTGTGCAGCACATGCTTCTGGCTCGCGATGGACACGATGTCCTTGGGTTTGGGCTCGCGCCGCTTCACGTCCGACACTTACCAAGTCATCCATCTGCGCGGTGAGATGGTGCACCTTCCACCCCTCGGCACTGTGCAGCACATGCTTCTGGCTCGCGATGGACACGATGTCCTTGGGTTTGGGCTCGCGCCGCTTCACGTCCGACGGCCGCACGAAATGCAGCGCCGTGCCGCGCCATCCGCACACGTAGGATGAGCTCAGCAGGGGACCTGAGTTAGTAGAAACACATTTAAATCATCATCATCTCAGCCCTTATATGTCCACTTCCTCACATAGGCCTCCCCAATACGACGCCACAAACAGCAATCCATACCTGCTTCCATCCAACGACTCGAGAAGGTAGAAATACATTAAACAATTTACTTATATAATTGGTTCAAGTGTGCGTCAGCTTGACCGAACCGTGCAATAGCGCTCAATAGTTCTTGAGCGTATCAAACATCAATACGCACAATCTTTCGTGTTTATAATGGGTTGTTCGACCTCGTTCCCCCTACATTGAGTCATGTTGTCAACAGTAGTTCAACTTACGTTTGGGTGGAGGGTTGACGTTGACTGGGGGCGGTGAGGACGGCACATCTTCTGGCGGGAACTCACATTGACGCACCTCGTTCGTTAGCCTGAAACGGTTAATAATATGAAGAATAGTAATTATTAGAATTTTTTTTACAAGATACCACACGAGAACCCGGGGTTCTCAACTTAACCTAACACACTAGCATTTGGAGACACAATCTGTCTAATAACTGCTCCCAGACGGTTACTCCTGGGGTGGCCTGACGGTACAGCGGACCCCACCTGGATGCCTTAAGGCTGTCTGTCATTGGGGACCCTTTAACGTATATTGTTAGATCACTTGTCAAGCCACGCGAATGAACTGGGGCGCCTTAGTTGTGTGGTTCAGGAAGCACGGAGTACCGACGACTGAAAAGAAACAGCATTCCTACGCTTATGGAAGATTCTTGTCTGATCAGCTGGAGAATAAAGAGTCAATGGACTCTTCCCCTGACCACATAAACCCCAGACCAAACAATGGAAGGATTATTGTTGTAAAGATTGCCGTGATTCAAATCCTGACAAAGGCGGAAATAAAAAAATTGTTTCGACTAGACATTTCGTAAGCGTGATTCAGGTTTAAATACCAGTGGTGCCATCTAGTGACTGCTACTTATCAACTTAAAGAAACCTCTACTAAAATAAACTCACATTTGTTTCCTCGGTTTCTTCCGGGGCTCCATGTCAATTTGCATGGTGTCAGGGTCTTCGGGGGGTGGAGACGAGGAGGCCGACATGGTGGTGGAGCCGCCCGAGCCTCCCCCCGCACCCACCCCCACGTCCTCCCACCCGGACCCTGGGGGAGGGTAGGTTACTGACCCCGGCAGGGGTTTTGTCGGTGAACTGTGGGTATAAAAAAAAAAAAAATTGCATGACATCGCACAAAGCACAATCTAGCCCCAAATTATGCACAAAGCTTGTACTATGGGTACTAGACAACGGATATACTACTTAATACACTTTTTTTTGTACATACATACATGTGATACATAGGAAACACCAAGACCAGAAACAAATATTTATTTTTTCAAGCATAAATACTTGCATCTAGTGGGAACCGAACCCGCAACTTTCTGCATTGCAGTATTTGCAGTCGGGCCTTTTCCCGATGCGCCACAGAGGCCTTCAAGAAAAAAGGTCGTTTATATTCTATTTAATTTTTAAGTGCTTAAGCATGCACTGTGTTAAAGTTTCTTTGTTCTAAAGTTACACACACATAATTGTACAACAACTGATAATCTTCTGATTTCTGTTAAATCTGTTACAGTTTTGAATGGTCTTACCCTTCATTGTCACGTTTCCTGAGTATGGTTGGTCGTGGAGGCACCGGGACTGTTTGAATTGAAGTCGGAGGACGGTTTTCTTGCAGGGCCGGTACAGAGGTGTTGATCACATTCACTACATTAAATGAAATATATAATTAATATACTACTTGTTATTACATAATAATTATAAGGACGCCACATAAAACTCAGCATAGTATTTTATCACTAACGTTAGTTTGTTATATGTTGGGTTACCGTAGCTCAATAATTTATATTTTTCCTTTAGCTCTGCGGGAGGCTGGTGGTAGAGCTGCAGTAGTAGAGCTGCGTGGGTACAGCTGCTGCCGACCGTACACTAGCAGTATACATACACGTACCCTGAGCAGACTGTGGGTGCTGCAGCTGGATGGGCGCGGGCGAGACAGCTGCGGGAGGCTGATGGTAGGGCTGCAGTAGTAGAGCTGCGTGGGTACAGCTGCTGCCGACCGTACACTAGCAGTATACATACACGTACCCTGAGCAGACTGTGGGTGCTGCAGCTGGATGGGCGCGGGCGAGACAGCTGCGGGAGGCTGGTGGTAGGGCTGCAGTAGTAGAGCTGCGTGGGTACAGCTGCTGCCGACCGTACACTAGCAGTATACATACACGTACCCTGAGCAGACTGTGGGTGCTGCAGCTGGATGGGCGCGGGCGAGACAGCTGCGGGAGGCTGGTGGTAGGGCTGCAGGGCCCGCGGGCGCGGCACCTCGTAGTAGAGCTGCGTGGGCGCGCTGTTACCGACGACGCCGCGGACACTCACTGAACTCACGCCTACCACCTAGGGAACAAGTGTTTGGTTACTTGCAGGGGAAGCTTTAAATCACTACAAAACCGTACATAACATAAAATAATCAAGCGTTTTAAAAAAGACTTTTAAAAGGTCAGTGACTGTAATTGGGGTGCGGTGCGGTGGACTTAAAGAAATGGTTATTTCTCATTGTAGTCACATAAGACCGAAACATGTACAGCACGCACACACATGCAGACATATCTTAGTTTGGCCCTATCAACAGTGATACAATTCATGTATACTTGAAAGAATTTAATTTAGATGAATTACCTTGGCAGGTTGATAGTTCCTCTGCAAGAGCGGCAACGGTCTCGGGCCGACCGCCACCGGCCCTGCAACGGGCGCCGGCGCGCGTGGCGACACCCCGCGGACGGACCCCGATATCACACTACCAGCTAAAATTATAACGTTATGGCAAATTGTACCTAAACCTCAATTGGTTTCGGTTTCTGTAGACAATTTCCCAACGGCGCGGCGCGGAGCCTGATAATTGGGCCATTGTACATTTGTACATAATTTTGAGACGTGTTTCCTTGAGTCTGCTTGGAGATACGAACTTATTGTGTGTACACACTGTCAATTCCTTCGTCCCTCCTGGATGGTTCAGCAAAGGCGACAATCCTTTGTTGGCAATTGTTAAGTCGTTCACACCCATTCAGACCTAATTGAATTGGCCTGTCTGGCCAAGGCTCTACAGAATGGAAGACAGGATAGACCTGGCAGACCTATCACACTCCTATTACTTAGGAAATACTAAACTTATAGCACCACCAACCTAAGTATACTATATTTAATTTAATTTTGTGTTTGTTTGTTTGTTGATGTATCATGTGTATTGTATGTGTGTGGACCTATGGTCTGGAAAATAAATTATTTCATTTCATTTCATTTCTACTAGGGCACAAGACTTGTTTTCTAGTATGAACATTCAAATGAACATTCAACTTGGAACTTCAATGGTAACTTGGCATAGACTTACAATTGAGAACGGAAGTGGTGGAGAGGGTGACGACAGCAGAATGCGGCGGCGGCTGGTGCGCGGCGGCGCGCGGCCGCGAGCCGTACGCCAGCGGCCCGCGCGACCGGACCCCGCCCCATGCACCTTCAGACACATACGTTGACTAGTAAGTCAGTTTCACTGGGCATTTTCCCCACTTAGCCTCACAATTGGGCCATTGTACGTGTTTATGTATCCCCTAAAAACTTTACTTCAACCATCCCAAGCCATTCCAGAACGCCAGCAATCCACTAAGACTGCTGAATGCCTCCGCAAAAGATTTCTCTATGTTGACTATTACCTCACTATCATTAATAAGTTTCTGATTTTAAATATATAAATGTCAATTTAAAAGTTTGAACATGAGCTTCTTCTTTTTCGTACCAATTCCCGCAAAAAAATATTAGATATAAGTTTAAGGGTCAGTTGGTACATATCTGACTGAAAATGCGTCACACCTGCAACATTCGTTGACACATTATCAGTTGAGTGTGAAAGGTTGAATGGCAGATATAAACATTAGCTGCACAGGTGATATAAAAAAAATCACGTTATTAATATCGCTCTTACGGTGAAGGATTGTGAAGAAACTCACGGCTTAAAATCACGCATGGCCCCGTTATGATCTAGTTGCAGAAAACATAGCAAAAATTTTTACTTATTACTACTACCTATTACCCTTTCAGTAAAAAAGAACTTAACAATAACAATGTTGTTATAAAAGACTCATGGGTTTAGGATTCAACCTGTGAATATCTGATGATAATTACAGTGTTTTTGATGATATAACTTGTGAAATAAAACAAAAAAATTTCAAAGAAATTCAGCATCCACATTTTCATTGTGGGTCAAACAAAAGAGGCTGTAAAGACCTGTGTATGATCTTTATACCACATACCCTGGTTAGCGGTTGGTTGCTGCGTCGCCGTCGGCGCCACCGGTCGCATGGCTAGCGAAGCCCCGGCGGCGATCCCCCGGGGCACGTGACTTGTCACACCTTTATTGACCAACACACTTCCTGCACTGGTCACATTCACTGTTGATAATTGGACTGCTGATGGAAATATTATATTATTAGTAACAAGTGAACTGATTTTTAAACTGAATTGGTAAATTTTTGAGTTCTGAAATTACTCCGATAGTCTGACTAAAGTGAAAGATGATCAAGTCAGGTTGTCAGGGATCAACTACAAAAACCAAAACCCCTAGCCAAAAAAAATTTATAGACGATGGAATATTGATACTTCTAATGGAGTTTCATTGTTTCTCTTTAGGAATAAAGGGCTGTTTCCTTTATAATACTAATAAAGTATTTAATAGTATTTATTTCAATTAACTTAAAAATAAGTATGTATATAAAATGACTTTTCTTCTTATTTCTTTAAGTAAAACTGGCTGTTTCAAGTATTTTGAGTAATTTCCCTTCGAGAATTGATCAAAAATTACATTCTGTGTAAATAATAAAACAAATAAATAATTATCCCTTTAATTTGTCCCACTGCAGGGCAAGGGCTTCCTCTTAGAGGGGTTAGGCAGTAAGATGCCACGGAAACCTACTAAAGATTGGCAAATATTGTGTTATTAATATGTACTTATATTTGATATTTGTCTACTAACCTGGCCTTGTATTATGATGGGGTAACGGTGGCAATAGTCTAACTGTAGGTGGCAATGTGCGAACTGATGAGTTCACAACTAAATTACTAGCACCACTTCCCAACTGGTTCACATTTAGCATCTGTCCTCCGCTCGGAGTACTAGTCTGCACATTGGAAGTGTTTATTGGTGCTGACAGCTGCGTCCCTTGGCTTATTATCTGAGTGCCCGGGCTCAGGAGCTGTCCGCTAGATGTCATTAGTTGTGACTGGGGTATTATTTGGGTGCTTTGACTGTGAATAGAGCCTTGATTTATAATCTGGCTTCCTTGTAGAATTGGTGAACCGCTTACAATCATCTGTAACGAAATGCATGTAGTTTTATTAGAGTGGATGAGCTTTTTCCAGGTATTGTATTTAAGTGCAACCAAAATATTGTTATTTTTTAATTAAATTTTGCATCTGTATTTTATTATTTGTAACCCTAGACTTAAGTTTAATATTGTATACTCGAAAAGAGTAAGCTGTTGAGACTAAACTATTTATAAGAACCTTTGTCACAGCGAAACAATAAATATTTACTTTACTTTACTTTACAAAATACTGTTTGATGAGAAGCAGTCTCTTTCTAAAGCATTTAGAAGGTTAGTAATGATAAATAGCTTACCTGGGACGTAGAATTTGGAGAAATGATCTGTGCAAGACTAGGACGCATCAGCCCAGTTGTTACGCTGGAATGGGACGCTAGTTGACTGGAACCTGTTGTTTTAGGTTGATTCGAAATCAAGTGAGCCATTTTCACCTCCGAATTAGGTACACTCTTCACAATTGTTATTTTTTGCGGCGCCAAATCAATAGGATACATCTTGCCAGTTGGAACGGACCTTTCGTTTTCCAAATTATTGCTCATTTTTGCTTGTACAGCGTCAATCATGAGTTTTTTGAATACACAACGACAACTTCGTTATAATAACGTTAAAACCACATAGTTTACTTTTTTGCAACACTTCAAAATGACAATTTATTGAATAAATATTTGCAAAAATAGAAACAAATACAAGCTGTTGCTGTGACAGACAAGCTTTGCTTGCTTTTTTTGCCCATAGACATTATTTTATTTTCTCGAAAATGAAATTATCATAGACAAATAAAAATGATAGAGTGTTTGCTTACAACTTCCTTTAAAAATTCTGCCGGGTTTACACGATCTAGCTAGTTAGAGGATGACGTCTGATGGATGGAAGCATGGCGTTGACGAAATGTGAATGAAATATAAATACATAAAAAAAAGTTTGCTTTGTTTATGGTACGCCATGGCGGAGCGATTGAGTGACGGTGATTTTTCTGATGAAAATATACAAAAATTCAATAATGAAAGACGAAGCAGTAAGCAATGGGTCAAATTAAACGTCGGTGGAACATATTTTTTAACAACCAAGACAACGCTTTCCAGAGATCCCAATTCATTTTTGTATCGATTAGTTCAAGAGGACAGCGACTTAATTTCAGACAGGGTTTTTATCAATTTTCATTGTCTTTTTGTATGCTAATGAGTGTTTCCTTTTAAGTTTGCTTATAAATTGCATTTATCTCAATTACAGGATGAAACTGGCGCATACTTAATAGACAGAGACCCTACGTATTTCTCACCAGTTCTGAACTATCTTCGCCACGGTAAACTGGTCATCAACAACGATATAGCAGAAGAAGGCGTACTCGAAGAAGCTGAGTTTTACAATATTACAGAGCTCATAAGGTTAGTCAAGGAGCGGATATGTCTCAGAGAAAGAAGACCCTTGAAAGACTCAAAGAAACATGTGTACAGAGTACTGCAGTTTCATGAAGAAGAATTGACACAAATGGTATCAACAATGTCTGACGGATGGAAATTCGAGCAGTTGATTAATATTGGATCACAGTACAACTACGGTAATGAAGAGCACGCTGAATTCCTATGTGTTGTTAGCCGAGAATGTGGAAGTTCACTTAACAGTAATGACATTGAGCCCACAGATCGAGCTAAAGTACTCCAACAGAAAGGATCTAGAATGTGAGCTATGTTTGAATACATTTTGATGTTCTCGAGACTGTCAGCTGTGGGTGTGAATCGTGTGTACATATTTTGTAGAATATAAAACAGTCTGGTACTATGTTTTCTCCTTTAAAATGTTGTTAAATCAGCTTTATACGATCAGTATATTCTTCATTAGTCAATTTGTTAGTATCTTGTTGATGTATTTTTCATGATTTGTGAATATTTAGATCAATACTCAGTTTGATATAGGTGAAATAGATAAGTTTAATGTTTGTAGTTTTTATTATTAATCTAGTTAATTCTCAAATAAATTAATAGATACTTTAATGCTTAAATTAATGGCAGAGTATTTATTGAGTAAAATAAGGATAGTATCTTTGGAATTTCATTCTGTTAAATAACTACATAGAAACAATGGATTGCTATTATATGAAAATGGGTAGGAAATTAATTGTTAAGAACTTAGCCGAGCTTGTGCTCTCAATACAATAAATGTATTCTCCTATTTTCTTCCTGAATCTTGCCTAATGAGGATTGTATTTGTTTATAAATTTTGTTGTATGGATCTATTTGCTTTCTTCCAAACCAGATTTTAACAAAGCAAAAAGCTTGAGCATGTGTACAGAAAAACTAAATATTTATATGTATAAAAACAAGGTGAAGGATTGCCCTATTTTCTTCCTGAATATTGATGCAGGAAGAAAACTGAAAAATATTTGAATGGAGAAGCATGAGTCTGGCTAACTCTTTACAAGCAAAATCGAAAGACATGGGTATTTATTTTTCATTAATTAAACAATATAGTGAGAAAACAAACTTAAAAACCACTGGAGTGCCTAAAGGGCTGGCAGCATTATGGACCATTCATATAGTGTCGATTTCCAAGTCAACCCAATAATCCTGTGTAAACAGATGACCCCTTACCACTGCTGAGTATCTTCGTCCTTTAATGTGCAATTGCATTGGGTGATTCTTAGTTACTGGCGGTTTGGAATCCGCACTGTCTGAATGGTCTATTACCTTTATTAATGACAATGCTAATCAGCAAAATAGGTAGGTATTATATATACCTACCTATATAATACTATTTATATTACCTATATTGCAGGATGATACCTATTATAATTTATAATGTCCTGCAATATAAATATACTTAGCCTTTATACAATAACCAATTCCAGATATATGCTCATTTACAAAATATTAATATAGTTTATAATAATTCCAACGTGATGTTTTATTTTGTAGAAGTGCCTACTTCTAACAAGTGGATATATTACCAAGGAAAAATGCATCATCAAAAAATATTTCTAGTAGAATGCGTAAGGCTAGAAAGAAGCGTTTTATAGCGCTATAGAGTGTGTCAAACTCAAAGAATTTCATACAAATGCATAGCGCATAAAGTGCGCGTCGAGTAAGTAGGTATGTTTCGAGCCTAATGTACTACCTACGTTTGGGTTGAGAGTTGAGGAGCCACTCCAGACTTTAAAGAGGAACACATCCCATTAATTAATAGGATGGCAAATATTTTTGCAGACAAAATCCTGAAAGAGTTAGGTACTTAATCAATTTAACGTGGTGGGTTTACCTTTATGATCTGGTTTGGGTCCTTAAATCTAAACGTTACTTTGCGCATCCGCCGTTTTTTATATAGATGTTTGCCGGGCGGGAATGATAGAATTGTTAATACACCTACCATCCGTCCGTTGTAGATCTTTCCATTTATTTCGGAAAGTGGCATACCTTTTTGGATAAGCAAGCAGTATGTAGGTACATATGAGAAGGGGAGTAAAAAAATCTACTTGTAGGTGCAGTGCAGTGACACCAAACAGAATATAATCCATCACTACATTTTGAGTGCCACCACCATGAAAAATTAAGAAACCCGAGATTTTGAAGAAAACTAAAACATTGACAAACACAAACATGAAAAAACTGCACTCATTATATTTCATTACTCTAGCCAACACCTGTGAGGTCGTCAACAATAATAATATACCTATATTATTATCGTTGACGCTCAGTGGCGCGTCGTGCGAAAGCACGGCTGCAATGCAGAAGGTTGCGGGTTCGATTCCCGCCGGGTGCAAGTATTTATGCTTAAAAATAAATATTTGTGTCTGGTCTGGGTGTCCCTCTATGTATAATATGTATGTATTTACAAAAGAAAAATAAATGTAAGTATTATATTTTACACAAGCGTAGTCGCTTACCACGGGGCTTTAAGGCGCTGTGTTGTTCACAGAATTTATTTTATTTATCTATCAAGTGGATAAGGCATAGGCACTTTGCAGCAGTACATTGAATGTGCTGCGTTGCGGTAATCTTTGGTGATTACCACGTTACGTCTAAACAGCAATGTACAGCATGGTGCATATGAAATAGAGTTATCCACCATATAGATAATACGGGTGCAGGAATCAAACCTGTTAATTTAAAAAAAATGCTCATTTTATTTATTTCCAAGGAAAAATACACCTTAAACAGACGCAGTGACGCGAGTTCGAGCCTCGCCGGGAGTGAATTTTTGAAAATGTATTATTTTATTAGTTATTACTATTACTTAGAAATATTTCTAGGAGGTAAGCCTAGATAATTAAAAAAAATCAAATTACAATTTACCGATCTGTTTCACCGCGGGGTTCGAACTTGTGACTTTCTGAGACACAGGCGGGTTTTCGTCCAATGAGCCACAGAGGTAGTCCCGTCACTACCTACTAATGTAAGTAGAGTAGGTAGGTACCTACATACCATGTCTTTCAAGATAAATGAAAACCGGTTCTTTATGGTGATACCTTTATTTCACTGAATAAGTAAACAATTGACTGAAAACGTAATATGATTTGACACGCCTTCACTTATTATTATATTAGTTGCTAACGTTAATCAATTTCATAACCATGTAATTATAATAATTCTTTAACACGATGTTTCAAAAAAATAAACATTAGCACTATTTAAAACTTATTAAATTATACAATTTATAAAATATTGCATTTAACTGCATTAAATACAATTAACAAGAGAATCTAAGTTAAGATACTCTAACTCTAGCAAAGATAACATTGTTATTATCAAAATACAATAAGTTTCACACATTTTGTAAGGCAATGGGGGTTTATTGTTTTAGAAATTAGAATCTAGTGTCTCCAATTGCTTAGTCGAATTGCAACTTAGCCTAGCACCAATCTGCCATGTAGGTGAAGTCGGAGAATAGTTTGTGATCAGTAGAGGAGAGCGCGCGGGGCTCCTTCGGCGGAGTGAGTACCGCAGCCTCCGAAGTGAACTCGCTGTCGAAATTACTAACATCTTCTAAATTATTAATAGTTGGCACAAACGGTGGCTTAACTTTGCGCAGCAGTAGCTGCTCCCAGTTCACATTTCTGAAGAATGCCTGCTTCTTCACGTCTTCGGCGTCTCTCTCCGAAGACCCTAAACGCCTCTCAGGATTCTTTCTCAACAAGCGACGCATCAGGGCTATGGCCTCTAACGATAGAGTCCGCGGGTAGCGAACTTCATCGTTCACGATCGAATCGAATACCTCGCCTTCATCTTCGCCAGGGAATGGCGACTCACCAACTAACATCTCAAATATCAATACGCCGAGACCCCACCAATCGACGGCGCGCGTGTAAGATGTCTCCGTCAAAACTTCTGGAGCGAGAAATTCTGGTGTGCCGCAGAATGTGCCGGTACGGTCACCCCAACCCATGCCCTCTTTACATAAACCAAAATCGGCAATCTTAACATAACCATCAGTGTCTAAAAGTAAGTTATCTAACTTCAAATCTCTATAAATAATATTATTCTCATGTAAATACTGTAGGCCTAATACTACGCAAGCTGCATAAAATACTGCCCTGGGTTCAGTGAACACATCAGCATGTATATGCATCATAAGATCACCTCCAGCTGCATACTCCATAACGAAACAAACATGTTGATCTGTTTGGAAACACGCAAACAAGTTCACCAGGAATGGGTGCCTTATGGCATTAGCTACCTCGAAAATCCTCTTTTCCGACAGTAAAGAGTCAACCTCATCTCTGGCGATAATGTCGCCTTTCTTTAAAGCTTTTATCGCAAAATATTCATTGGTAGATTTGTACTGAGCAAGAATAACCTTCCCAAAGTGTCCACGTCCAAGGACACTCAACAATCTAAAACTATCCATACTCATTTCTCCAGATTGCCTTCTAGAATCTTGTTCTTTCACAAGTGTTTCTATGACAGATGAGGATCGTGATGAAGATATTCTCATGTTGCTTGTAATTTCGACTATCTGGTCCTCATTATTTGGGTATTCCAGGACCAATTTAGGCGACGGTGATGGTGGATATTCGACCAGAGGCATGTCACACGATGGTGTTTGTGGTTCTTTCACAACATAAGCTTCTCTGGTATAAGAGTCTTCCAAAAATGCGAAAGCTTCTTGCAGTTCCCTTTCCATTCTGAGTGTAGAGACATTGGGTAGGGCTTGTTGTACAGGCAATGTAGGCTTTGGCGGAGGTGTGACAGGGGTCTGTGGAGTTTGTGGGGTGGAAGGTAGCCCTAGAGGCCTGATTCCAGCCATGCCACCAAGCGTTTCGGCTTCTCTGTTATCATTTGGCACAGTCTCTAAATGTGGCGGTTGTGATATGTGAGCAGTTGGAATATTCTGTATGGAAGGAGAAGATCTTTTCAGGAGCCTGCCCAAAACAACAGCTGGAATATGCATATCGCCATAAGAGGGTCGTGGAATATTTTTGCCTTGTTGTTTGAATATCTTTCTCTGGCGCTGTAATTTTGGTTTCCTAGATATGATAGGGTTGAGGAATTTAATCTCGGCGAAGAGAAGTCCTTGGGGTTCGAGTTCTAGGGCCATACCGTGTCGAATGTCATCAATGAACTCCTCCAGTCTCAGAAACTTAATAGCACAAAGACCTCGCCAGTCCTTCCAATGTACGCCAATCTCCAGTTCTCGAGATTTGTCAAGCTTGATGGTAAACCTGGAATTATATTTGTTCGATTGTAATGGATGTCTTACTTCAATTTTATTTAAGGCATTTGCCGAATACCGTTTACTTAATAAAGGTATTCTATAAATGTAGCAAATATGTACAGAGGAATTTTAACAAACTAAAAGTGAATTTGCAAAACTGTTGTGTTTGAAGTAAATATCAGGGGTTTAAGTAATTACAGTGACATTGTTAATGAAATTATTGTAACCCTGATATTTAAATGTCAGATATTATGTTACAGCGCAGTGGGCCAATACCCTCCTGCCGCGCAGAAGGTTGCGGCTCAAACCAGATCAGAGGAAATACTTCTAGGAGTTTGTTTCTGGTTTTAATGTTTTTGTACGTATACAAAGTCGTTGAAGGAAAAAAATGTATTTTTTGGTTGTTTGTAATAGACTTTAAAACTATCTTCAAGGCACGTAAAATGGCTCAATTATAAGGCTACGTACGGAAAACACTCAGGGAAACCCTATTAACCTTTTACGTTAAGGTTAAAGGGCCTGGGCCATTGCCAAAAAATATTTTTGGCCGTAAGAGCGGTGTCAATAGCGACATACATCCTATCCTACTAATATTATAAACGCGAAAGTTTGCAAGTATGTAAGTATGTCTGTATGCGACTTTGTTGATACTCCTTTACGTAAAAACTACGGAACTGATGAGACGAAACTGAGACATAGAATAACACAAAGGCTACTTTTTATTTCCCGCGGGATCCCACGATCGGGACTTACGCGGGTTTTATGACCGCGGGGCCCTGCTAGTCCTACGCGGGTAGTATGACCGCGGAGTATTTATATATTTTTTATGTACTGAGCATGATTACTTAGTTCAGGGATTCCCAAACTGGGAGGCGCGCCCCCCCGGGGGGGCGCAGAGATATTAACAGGGGGGCGCGGGTCACCTGCGATCGCTGAGAGAACGCATTCCGGCTCGACGACGCGACGGCTCGATAGGACCAATAAAATTATTTGAAATTGACGAATAATATATTATTACTACCTGCGTCGGCCAATGTTAAGATCATGTTAAGAGCCTTATCAGCCTACAGCTCCTCCTCACGGGCGCTATCAAAGGTGTTTGGTACAACTTGCCAAATACCCTTAGTAAGACTTTGAAAACTTTAATGAGCAATAAAAATACTTATTTTGAACACTTTATTATTCAGGCCTGATAATCTGGACTGGACTTTGCCGATTTGCCCAGCGCCCAGCACCCTATACATTTTTTTTTTTTTTAAAACAAGTACAACTGCCATTATTAAAGTATGACAAACTTCAAACCTTAACATAACAAAAATCATATACTTAACAATAACCCTATACATATACAAGGCCACTGGGCCCTGTATAGGGTGCAATGTCATATAATTGTTTGTTTATTATTTTATACCAACCAATAATTTGTAATTTCTGTCAAATAAAAGCGTTTATAATATTAAACTTGATATTAAACAGTTACATGCAGATTTTTGGCCAAATGCCATTTCCCAAGAACATAAATACTTGGTCCAGACAACTTTGTTTTCGTGGAGTTTAGCATATTGTCTACATTAAAGTGCAAAGTCTCTAAATTGTAGTTAAACTCAACTCTGAGTTGAAATCCTTGAGTTTTCATGGAAATCAGCTAATTCAATTATGAGACTACTCATCATTTTAGTTCTATTTAACGGGACAAGGTCATTGTGAAAAAGGTATCAATACAAATAAATAATAATTAAAATGGTCGACAAGACATAACTAAAAATAGTTCAGTAGAATAACTGCTATATGAGTGTCACATTTTACTTGGAAGGACAATGTACCCGTTATAAGAAACTGGCAAGCAGTACTACTTTAGTCACACAGCAAATATGTGCCTAGTATGTTGATAAGATACCGTGAATAATATAGTAATGGAATCATAAAGATTAATAATAAAGGAAGTAAAGATATGGTGATAATGTCTAGTTACATATTGGCGCTTTTCTTAGACATAATCATCAGTACAAATCATGCTACTTGACATAATTACTTCGTATTTTTTTTATCTTGATAAAAATATATGTGCATTGTTATCAAAACCTGTTTTTTGATAGGATAAGTATGAGTAATAATTGAAAATAATTACGAGGTCAAGCCAGCACTTTGAAGTGCTCAGTGACATGCGTGCAAATGGCCTCACTACATGAGATGCTGAAAATTGTATAAAGTGGAGATGTAAGAGCGGGAAAGCGGATGATTATATTGAAGAGGAATAATTGAAAATAATCACCTTTGGTCCCAAGCTTGTTGTGAACAAGGTCTCCAGCTGGTCTGCGCAACAGTATGGTTATCCAGCTTCATCACTGCCATGATTTCATTGTTGGTGTCATCTTTAATGCTATAGGTATACTTCATAGAATTTCTAATAGTGACCCCTTTGACAAAAGATTTCAAGTCTGAGGGGCTAGCGAGAGGATCACGACGACTTCTCCCTGGTACATCCTCCAGTAGATCTTGGCATCCCATCAGCCTCACTTCCAAGGTTCCTGTCACTTGCACACAAGGGCTAATCATAGGGGCAGGAGACAAGAACTGAGTCCTAGCTCCACTGGCTCCAGATAAACTGACATAGCCCGGACTCGATCCAGTGCTGCGTAACTCATGCCCTAGCTCAATAAACGCAGCACTCTCAGCTGGCAGTTCCTGTCGGCGCATGTCTAATGATCTCCGCAGAAGATCCAGCTTTTGTGTTGACTCCAGCAGACTTGTCTGGGCTTCTTGTAAAGCTTTCTTATCGGTTACTTTTTTATCACTCTGTAACAACCTTATGGCATTTTTGGAACCTTCCACAACCGCTGCTTCTATTCTGAGCCTGTTCCTGAGCTCTGCGATCCGTTCATCTAATAATGCACCAACTCCACTGATATCTGCATTCCTGCCGTCCCCGTTTGTCCCAGCACTATCACCTTTCTGTTTTGTTAGCTTAGTTATACGTAATTTTAAATATTCTATTTTATCCTTAGAATCAGCAAGCATTTGATGTGCCTCTGCTAATAATTTTTTATCTCTAGATTGATTACTGCTAGTGATACTTTGTATCATGTTCTCTGCTCCCTGTTTCACTTTAAGTTCGATATTGAGCTGCTTTTCAAGGGATGCGAGTTTGCGGTCTGTGGTGGCTTCGCCGAGCTGCCTCTGCTGCTGGGCAGCTTCCGAGGCGAGGATGATTTCCTCATCGTAGGACAGATCCTCTGGTGAAGTGGGAGTAGACTGGCCGCGAGACAGGAGCAGCTGCGACTCGAGCTCCTGCAGGTCTGACTTCAGCTCGTTTAACTTAATGTTCGCCTTCTTGACGATATTCGCGACGTCGGCGAGCGAGCGCCGGTCCGTCGCCACTTCGCGCAGTTTCTCCGCGCCCTCCTTGATTTTAAGTTCCTTACGTATCTCTCTACGTATGACATCCTTGAGCTCTTCCAACTTCGAAGGCAAAGCTATTTCTGGAATACACTCCGTCTTGATTCCATACTTGACACCCAGCTCATGAAGGACAGGATGCCGAATATAATCACTGTGGTAATAACCTGGGTCTGCCATAATTGAGGATGCACACACAGTCTAACGTCAGTTAACCATAATTATGTGGGAAAATATCACAACGATTGCTTTTAGTTCAATAGAGGCTAGTCGACTTCATACACATTTTAACGACTGCACCGAATGAAATATCTATAGAAATCATTGTACGAAAATGTTTAAATAAACGTAAAAACTAAAATAATGTGAAAACAAAACAATTTACAGACACAATTCAATCGGTCAACGAAACCATTGAAACGACAATCCCCTACCATTTTTCCATAGACAATTTCTTTTTTTTTTTGGTTTGCTTGTTCCGCGTTTAGGGTTGTGCATATCAATCAATCACATCAAACATTGCGATTAGGGATCAAATTAGGGCTCAAAAGACTAACGGAGAAACAGATTCCCGTAATGTACCGAAATAGAAAAAAAAGCAATTGGAAATTTTTCTTTTTCAATTTTTCAAAACCAAACTATTCTCTGATAGATTTACAAATTGAAACGAAGCCTGGATATCCCTTCCTTGTAGAGAAATTATCAAGAACTAGAGACTTTTAGAAAGCTTGTTTTTAATATTTGGTGTAGATCAACAAGTTGCGTTTTAGAGAATATACTGGAAGGAAGACTGTCAAGAAGTGACTGCCGCGGTATTAGCAAACTGTCACATTTCCCAAGCTGGGTCACCGTCTTTTAATGGAAAAATATGCCAGTTAAAGTTGATATTACTCCTCCGCCGCCTGCTAACTCAAAGCAGCCAGGTGTAACAAAATCCTTGCTGTACAACGGGTCTAAATTTCAAGGGCACCAGAAAAGCAAAGGCAACTCTTACGAGGTCGAAGTAGTTTTGCAGGTTAGTCTCAAAACAAGTACGCAATTTTGTTTCTTTGTCGTTGTAGCTTCTGTCTTTGTTTACATTGGACACTTTGCGTTCACTAGCATTACTCTATGAATTGATAGGTCCAATATTCAATGGATTTGAGCTACAAATTGTAACATACCATTCTTGTTATAAGAATTTCCTTGTTTAAAATTATATAACGTATTATTACAGCATGTAGATGAAGAGAACTCATACTTATGTGGATATTTAAAGATAAAAGGTTTAACCGAAGAATTTCCGACCCTAACAACCTTTTTCGATGGTGAAATTATATCGGCTAAGTATCCATTCCTTACAAGAAAGTGGGATGCCGATGAGGATGTTGATAGAAAACATTGGGTAAGTTACTTGTAAGATTTATCAGTTTCCTGTTACTGTTACTTACGTAGGTATACAGTGGCCGGCAGATAAGTTGAAAAATGTTGTTGTGGAAAAGGGTTTGTTGTTGACTATGAAACCCTAAAATGAGTTAAGACTTAATGTTCTATTGAAGTATGTGAGTACATATATTCAAATTCAAATCATTTTATATTAAACTAGCAGCTCCCCGCGGTTTCACCCGCATAAGTCCCGATCCCGTGGGAATATAGGGATCAAAAGTAGCCTATAGCCTTCCTCAATAAATGGACTATCCAACACCGAAAGAATTTTTCAAATCGGACCAGTGGTTCCTGAGATTAGCGCGATCAAACAAACAAACAAACTCTTCCGCTTTATAATAGTAATAGATATAGGTCATTTTATTAAACCCATTCCTATTCCAATTGGAAATAGGCTACCTATTATTTTTACAATAATAAAAAGGTAGTACCTTTTCCAATTATTAATAGCATTTACAACTTAGAGTATTGAACTCCATATAAAAACATTTGATAAGAGGCTGGTCAAGTATTTTATTCTTTCTTTGTTAAATTATTATTGCACATCATAACAATACAAAGAAAAAACTAGTGAATGACCAACAATAGATAGGAGATAGGTGTAATGCTTTATTTTACACACCAATAATAACATTACTTATAAATTATAACCAATAAATAATAAAGTGGGAATTAAAAAATTGGTACTTGGATGCAAATAAAAAAAGGAGTCACTTAGGAGAGGCAGTACAGTAACAATTTATAATTTTTGCCTCTTCACATTGACAATTGCCAGAACGCCAACTTTTACTTGCCACAAAAGAAAACCACTTAATCTATCTTTTTTCAGAGTAAATTCCATTTAGTGTTATCTTTTATCTCTCTTTTTCAGTGTAAATTCCATTTATTGAAATCTTTTTAATCTATCTTTTTCAGAGTAAATTCGATTTATTCGTACCATATTTAAAATCGTTCAATTCAGATTCGTTCGACTATGAATCCCTTTCAAAGGCTGACTACGTGTTTATGAGGTGGAAAGAGCACTTCCTTGTGCCAGATCATACAATTAAAGACATAAATGGTGCTTCGTTTGCTGGTTTCTATTACATTTGCTTTCACAAATCAGCTGCCACAATAGAAGGATATTATTATCACAGAAGTTCAGAGTGGTAAGTTCTTATTTTAACTTTAATATTTTTAATGCATAGGAATATTGCATATACAGTCCAATCCGATTTCGCGTCTTAAACGGGAAAGCGTGGTAAGCGGGAATCTGCCGGATAGTGGTAGGGAAAATAAAACGTAGTGTGGAAAAAGCACAGGCATTTTGGGCAATAAATAATTTTTAAAAGACTTTGTTCATACACTATCTATAGGCACCAACTTAACACACCAGGAGGGTTACTGCGGCTCGTTTCGATACGACATCGATAGTGTCATACGATGATTCTACTGTCACATTCTGATAGTACGGTGACAGTAGAACCATCGTTATGACAGTATCGTTGTCGTATCGAAACGAACCGAAGTAACCCTCCAGTTACGTGACGTGTAATGCACACCTTAAAATAAATAAAAAATCTGCTCATTCATTTGTCCTACTGTAGGGCGCGGGCCTCCTCAGAGGGGTTAGCCAGTAAGACGCCACGAGAGCCTACTCCGGCCTTTCCTTCGGACCTTGGTGAGTCCTTGGCCATGTTGGTTTCCTTACGATGTTTTCCTTCACCGTAAAAGCGATCTTATTAGCGCCATTACTTTTTCTTAAAGAAAAAGGCATTGGTCCGCGGTCGCCAGGATTCGAACCCATGACCCTCTGAATGAAAGTCAAGTGATACCTAATCTATTAATCTGTTCCTTACTGAATTGTATTACCATTTCAGGTATCAATCGTTGACACTAAGCCATGTCCCGGAACACAGCATCCAAATATACGAATTCAGATGAAAAACACAACTGACATCTTTCAATAATGGTTTTGTAAACATGTCTGCTAGTACTTACTTGTTCAATAAGTCTTTTTTTCTAAAACATGTTGCCAATATTGTTTCTCGTTTATCTTAAGATGAAGATGTCAGTGACGGTCGGGGGGATTGAATGTAAACGGAAAAGAAAAGTGAAATAATCCGCTTAAACTTTGACCGACTTAGAAAAATGAGTTGGTTCTCATGATTTCTGTTCTTGCATATACTTCTAATGGGCCGGTCGTACTTTGGATGGGTTTTCTTACAGTGCTAAGACTTACAAACTGTCTTATTTAAGTGCAGTGAGGCTACGCGGTTTAAAACTAGACTTGAAACTAGACTAGACTCTAATTGTGTTATTTTTGCGTAAACCAGCCTAACTCGTAATATCATACGTTTACAAATTCATATACAAAATACGACCGGCCGTAAGGCGAACGCCACCACCGACTAAACAAAGCTACTTAGCTCCACATCATCGAGCCAATTTTTCATACATGAGCAACAACGCTAACTATACCAACTTAGCTATGCTCATTTGACTGAAAAACTAGCGAGGTAATTCCGATTTGTTTTTTTTTTCGAATCCCTAAGGCCAACGGGTCCAATGGATTAAACGGATTCCTCGTGGACCCGTTGGTTAACCCATTAACGGGTCTACGGAGAATGTCCCAAGCTATACTTATGTAGTAAATTTAGTTAGCAGTGGACGGTCGGCTTTCGAATGAGGTGTAGCTACTTAACCAGTTCTGTATCAGTATAAAGGCTGTACCACACAGCGGTGACCCATATCGCTCGTTGTTTTCCTTCCTTTTCATTTCTTACTTTGTTTCCTGTTTTCACAATTTCAGGCTGAAGTTGTTTAGTTCATGAGTTGTTATTTAAACTGCGATGAATAGACGCTGTGTGGGCACTTTTTAGGTAGAAGAGAGGAAGGACTGGTGCACTATACAATAACCTCTTTATTCGTAAACGTTTGTCTAAAATCACGACTCTTATGCCCGCCGGCATAATGCCGGCCTTCCACTGCGAGCGGAGCGGAGTTAAAAATGTGTCAGTTTAACATCCAACGATTCTTTCCATAGCGCGAAAGAGTTGTATGACTATGAAAACAACTGTTGTATGTTGAACTGACTCATTAATGACTCCGCTCCGCGCGAGTGGAAGGCCGGCATTAAGAAACGCAATGTTCCAAATTTCAAGTTTGTAGGCTAAGCTGTTTTTACATACAAACTTTCATCCCCACTATAACCTTCTTAGGGGTGGAAATTCGCAAAATCCCATCTTAGTGAGCGTCTACGTCCTAAAAGGTACCATGCAGAATTAGAGACTCCAAGCAAATGTAGTTTCTGAGTTTTCTTGATGAAGTGAGTGAGTCAGTGATTTACTCTTCTCTCTCTCTTTCTATAAATATAGATGACCGCTCAGACGTTGCTTAAGAGGATAGTCTCCATTCTCTTTCTCCATACAAACGTTGTTTAAATTTTCCTCCCTGGATAAAGACATTAGAGCAAATATGTTTATGCCATAAAACTTATATCTGTCATGACTATGCATCTACCTTTTTATTTTTTTCATTTTATTATTTATTTTAATTAGAAAATAAAAAGGTAGATGCGTTGTCATGACAGATATGGGTTTTATGGCATAAACATATTTGCTCTAATGTCTTTATGCAGGGAGGTAAATTTAAACTACGTTTGTATGGAGAAAGAGAATGGAGACTATCCTCTTAATCCGCACGATTATACTCGATCGGCAGGCACAGCTAGCCAATGAGCTCCTCTTACCTACACTTTCTCAATATCTCCCTGGATAAAGACAGTAGAGCAAATATGTATATGCCATAAATCCCATTTCTGTCATGCATGACCATGCGGCCATGCCCCTACGTTTGGTTCTTTTTTCATTTTCTAATTAGAATAGAAATAAAATTTAGAAAATTAGAATATGAAAACAATTAAAACGTAGGGGCATGGTCATGGCTGATATATGTTAAATGGCATAAATGAACACATTTTCTCTAATGCCTTTACCGGGGAGGAAACAGTAGACTACGTTTGTAAAGTGTGTGTATGGAGAAAATAGTAGGTAGATTTTTGGCAACCCTAAAATGATAACGTGACATTTTTAACTGTCTAATTAAACTAGGTTTATTAACAGTTTACGAATAAGGGGGTTAGTTACTGAAGAGTATATTATTCAATTGTGATATTTTGTACAAATTATTTGTATGTAAGTAGATATTTGTGTTGCTGGTTTTTTTTATAATCTTTTTTTTATTGTCAATGTTCATTCTGTATCTGGATTTTTTCCGGACAGTTGGGCCAATCTCGGAAGAGGAAAAATGCGCGAAAGTAGTTTTTCTCTGACGCCTCGGTTCCAGGGTCGTGATTGGTCAATTTTGGGGCGAGAACATGTATTGTTAGGGTTAAATCATACTAGCTAGTTTAAAGTCTATTATAAGGTTAATCTAAAATCTAAAACACACATACGAAATTTTGATAATATTAAAAAAAAATGCATCTCACCTGATAGTATGATCCTCCGTGCTTCGGAAGGCACGTTAAACAGTTGGTCCCACCGGTTGTTATCTCTGATAGCAGTCGTTAGGTCAAGTTAGGGCCTTAGGGCGACCTGAAAACTCTAACACTAGGTGAGTCACACCACTACAAGAAAAGAAGAAGAACCTGATATCACCAAGTTATGTGCTACGGTCTAAAATGTAGCACGCCAATTTAGAAGAAGGATGACGGCAGTGGAACGAAATCCGACCCTTTTCCTGTTGCAATTTGGCCGTCTTTTTTGTGTCGGAAG
This sequence comes from Idaea biselata, assembly GCA_958496205.1. Lineage (NCBI taxonomy): Eukaryota > Metazoa > Arthropoda > Insecta > Lepidoptera > Geometridae > Idaea > Idaea biselata. The sequence goes on along the minus strand of OY292401.1, from coordinate 5,195,820 downwards.
AAAATGTACATTAACTTGGCGATGCTAAGGGTGAATTTGCATTGTTAACTTTTAGATTGACACTTCGATGCGTTTACACTACGCTAGAATGACTCGACCCTTACGGCCAGTTTCTACGTCGATAGTAAAAGTCAAAGTCACAGCTAAAGTAAATGAAGTAAACGTTAGTATAAATTAAGTAAACTTTGCATGTAGAAGTTACTTTAGTTGTTACGTTGACTTTACTATTGATGAAGAAACTGGCCGTTGTAAGGTTAGTTACCACAGACATCTTCATAGCGAAGTATGTGCAAGTACAGGGAACAGGTTACAAAGTACAGGTTCATATTTTTGAATAACACCATCGTTATTACTTAGGAACTCATGATGTTATTGATAAAATGGTTTTTTTTTTTCAATAAAATATCTCTCAGTGAAACTTGAGTTTTATTATTAGAAGTCTTAAGAGGACAGTCTACCTACTAAGACTGTTATTAATCCAGGGAAGAAACAGTCGACTACGTTTGTAAAGTTTGTATAGAGAAAAGAGTAGGTAGACTGTCCCCTTAAGAGGCCAGTCCTTGTAATTCATTGTTCTCCGATTGTGACATAGTTAGTGGGCTTAAGAGGAAAGGATACCAACTCTTTCTCCGTACAAACGTCTTGTTTCCTCCCTGGATAAATGTCTTCATCCAGGGAGGAAACGTTCAAACCTCACAAAAATCAAAACACCTCAAAAATCAGTAGTTTCATGTATTACTTCTTGGGGAGGCGCGGCGAAAACCCATTTAATAGAACTTGAACGAGCTCAGAGAGCAGTCCTCAAGGTGGCTTTCTTTCTCCCTTTCCTCTACCCCACTGTTGACCTCTATGTTAAATGTAATGTTCTATCAATTCGGCAACTTTTGATTTTACACACTATTCTTAAAAAACATTCTGAGCTCGCTTACAACTTTACAACCCTCTGTTGATGGAAAATAGGCGACGAAAGAATGTTATCTGCACACAACTGGTCATTACACCAGATTTTAGTTCTACTATTCCCAGAAATTCTACTATTTCCTAGATGGTTACCTATACAATCAGGCAAACACCTCCCTATCTTTTTACCCCGTCTCTAATTTCACCTGGAAAAAAGTTACCTTGAATGGTTGGCGCAACTGGACTATAACTATAACTCCACTGAAAGGCTTCTAACTTTGGTCATGTAACATGTGACTACTTGCACTTTTATCGTATTTTAGACACTAAACTACATCAATTCATTACACATCTTTTTCACATAACAACACACCGTATTACACGTCCACATTCTACCCTCTTCTCACTTCACTACTACTAGGTACTTGCTATCATTTGTTTTTGCATAGTTGATTGCTAATAGTTTTTCCTTTCATTTGTTTTCGTTTGTTTCTTGTACCTACCTATTATATCACTCATTTATTTTATTTCTTAAATTTAAGTTTTTATAAAAATAAACTACATACAAAATATATACATTACTACAAAACCTATAAACAAAATTCCATCTAAGTAACAAACTTATATAAAATTCTATCTACAAGTCCTAATAACAATGTATAAATTTTGTACAAAAACAGTAAATTACTATAAAAACCTAAACCTAGAAGCCCGTCGGCAGCGGGGCAGGGCCCAGGCTACCGATGGTTAGGGACGCAGAGACAGGAACCTTCTGACGATACGTGCCGTATCAAGGACAACTGCCTTCTGAATCTGACCCTTGACCCAACCGTCTAGCGAAAGCCTCTTAAGATGTTGGTCGAGGCTCTTCGCTATTAATCCATTTGCCGACACGACTATCGGAACAATACTTGTCGAATCAACGTGCCACATGGCGGTAATCTCGTGGGCCAAGTCCAAGTACTTAGTTTCCTTGTCCTTTTCAGCCTTTACGAGATTAACGTCATGCGGAACGGTGATATCGACGAGTATTGCCCGTCGTTCCGACCGGTCTACTATCACGATGTCAGTACCAAAATGTCAGTACTTTTCGCTGCCAAAAAACCGGAATTGGTGTCCTTGTTAGAAATTACGGATAATTTCAGCAAGGCCATCAATATGGAGTTTGGTATCGATAAGTGTGCGGTCTTACATGTGCAGCGAGGGAGAGTTGTGAATTCATCGAATTTGCAGCTCTCAGAGACAATATCACTCAGATCCCTCTCCGAAGGTGAAACATACAAATACCTGGGTATGTCGCAAGCTTTAGCGATTGATGGAGATGTAAAACAGTCAGTGAAAGAGCGTTTCTTTGGCCGCCTAACAAAAGTTCTCAACAGTCTTTTGTCGGGTGGAAACAAGGTGCGAGCTTTCAATGGCTGGGTTATGCCTCTGCTCATCTATTCTTTCGGTGTACTCAGGTGGACTCAGACTGAACTTGACGCCCTGGATCGGAAGGTACGTTCACAGCTAACAGCCCATCGCATGCTTCATCCCCGCTCTTCGGTGATGAGATTGTACATTCCCCGGAAGTGTGGTGGTCGAGGCTTTTTAAATGCTAAGACTCTACATAACCGGGAAGTGTGCAGTCTCAGAGAATATTTTCTCGGTTCCGAGAGTGGGATGCATCGCGATGTGGTAGCAGTAGACAAGAACCTTACCCCGCTCTCCTTGGCAAAAGAGAACTGGCGCAAACCCTCGATACTCAGCGTCGAGGACCGCAAGGACATATGGAAGAGCAAGGAGCTGCATGGGAGGTTTTATCGGGTCCTTACGGACCCCGATGTAGACCTCCTTGCGTCGGTGAACTGGCTACGTTTCGGTGATCTCTTTGGGGAAACCGAAGGTTTTGTTTGTGCAATTGCCGACGAGGTAATGATGACGAACAATTATAGGAAATATATCCTGAAGGATGGTACGGTCGATATTTGTCGGGCATGCCACCATCCCGGAGAGTCACTCAGGCATATTATTTCCGGTTGTTCTCATCTTGCCAATGGTGAGTACTTGCACAGACATAACTTGGTGGCCAGGATCATCCACCAGCAACTTGCTCTTAAATATGGACTTGTGGACCAAGAGGTGCCATACTACCAATATGCACCCGTTCCAGTTCTCGAAAACGGTCGTGCCACGCTCTATTGGGACCGGTCTATTATCACGGACAGGACTATTATCGCCAATGTACCTACCTATTATTATTATTATTTTCTTATGTGCTCAGTATCACACACAACTTTGTGTGGCTGCTGGAATGGGAGCCTGATGTTCTGTCACACAGGAATTTCTCCTACTATAGACATCAGTCTCTCACAAAGGTACTATTGTAAATTTCATCGCATCTATGGTGATACTTACTTATTGAAACTATTGTAACCTTTGTGAAGAGCAAATAAACGATTTTATTATATACTAGCAGATTCCCGCGGTTTCACCCGCGTAAGTCCCGGGATCAAAAGTAGCCTACTCAGGGTGAATGTAGCTTTCTAATGGTGAAAGAATTTTTGAAATCGGTCCAGTAGTTTCAGAGATTACCCCCAATATACATACATACATACATGTTACCAACGTTACCTCTTTATAATATTACTAGCTGACCCGGCAAACGTTGTTTTGCCTTATAAATTATAGATAGTAGCCGATTCTCAGACCTACTAAATAAGTATACAAAATTTCATAAAAATCGGTCAAGCCGTTTCGGAGGAGTAGGTACGGTAACTAACACTGTGACATGGAAATTTTATATATTAGATAGATAGATAGTATAGATATAGATTATTATTATTACAGAAAAAGCCCAGTGAAACAGTACCCCTACCATGAGTTACTACGTAAATACGTAGGTACACTGTAACGTTAACAATTTGACCTTGACCCTTCCGTACCGGCCGCAACTCGTCGCCAGCGCGTGTCAATATTTTTCGTTGCGGACATTCCCAAACTGTTGACATTCATCATCATTGGCAAGGTAACATCTACGTGAGATGATTTAAGTAGCGTCCGTTGGAGATGTAGGTAAAGATAAGCACCTACGTTGGCGACTGGTTAGTCCAATGCGTGACCGACAGAATCGGGTACACTTTTGTCAGGTAAATCCAGTGCCAGATTGTAACGGTGGTGGCGGCAGAAGATCGCGCTCGTGTCGCGCTGCGCGTTCTCGAGCTAGCTGCTCAAACCAAGTCCTGTCATGAGCAGATACCCCCTCAGCAACAATTTTGCGAAAATTGTGTTGACATTACAGTGTACGTATTTAACTATTTACGTATCAACTCATGGTAAGGGTACATATAAGTATCATCACGCGGAGTGATGTGTGAGTGAGCATTATCGTAGTCAATAGTTTGGTATTTTTCTCGTAGCAGGATCTTAGAGCTTTTTAAAGTCTGAATTAAAAATGCATAATGTTCATTTCATTTAGTTTTAATGTAACACATTCACTATTTACAGTAAAATACTGGCATTGATATAGTTTTTTGTAAGAATATTATTTTACACCGAAATAAGAATAATAATGCAATATTTAATTTCGATAATCATTTCAAAGTTTTCTTCTTGTTGATAAATCACTAAATACTTAAATTATTTGTACAATATTATCTTTATTTTGTAGTCGATAAATAGACATTAATCTTAGATTTCAATACATTTAGGAAAATATTAAGTTAAGCATCTCTATTAAAGTATAGTACAAAAACAGAAGAAAAAACTTTCATTGCCCAATGATGGTGCAATTAGGTACGACCCTCGATTTAAAATTTGTGCTATAAGACTGTAATTAAATTACCTACTCTGTAATTTGCACTCGTGTAATACAATGTAGGTACCTATACTACGAGTAGATATACTATATAATTATAACAAAAAATAAATTTATTCTTGAATTAGGTGTGTGAAAAAGTAATTAGTTATTACCATCGGGGTCATAAGTGGATTGAATACCCAGCCGAGATTACATATTGTCAATTTTATCATATTGTTTTCAAATAAAGTAGAACTTAAACGTATTGAATTTTTAAAGTCTACAATCCTGCAACTAATTAAACTTTCATACAATTTGTTAAATTGTCATTTTATGAACTCTTTGTTGGGAATTCGCTACTTTATTTACTTTCGATCCCGATAGTAGGTACCACATACCAATAACAAAATTGACGATTTTCAGAACCACTGTTTTTGTACTATTTGTACCTAAAACGGAAAATATAACGAGACATTTAAAATATTCTAAAACTAATCGACTAAGCACTGGTTTAAGTTAATATTGATCTAGGTACCTACGTCTGCCACCATTTTGTACTCTATTTGGGTCAATAGTGGTTTAAGTTGGCGTTAATTAATTGTTATTAATAAATCTAACGTGATTAACAAGTTTTTAATGGCTAAAGACGTCTATAAATAATCCAAATTACATATTCATGAATTAATCAATCTACATTAAAAAATAATACAACAAACAAACGTAGTTACAGGTCACCGAAGGTAACAGATAAGTACATTGCCTAGATCAATATTATAACTTTCAAAACCTAGATATCATAGAAAAATACATTTAAACCCTTAAATCGACTTGTCACGATTAGGTTCAAGTTTGACGCAAAATACATGTAAGTAATTTATTTTAGAATTTATGAAATGATTTTCACATTTTAAGAAAAATGATATTTTCAAAGAATATTGCGTCAAACGTATCGAGTTTCTTAAAGGGCCTTCTTAATTCTAAATTGAAGAATATTTTGTGATAAAAATAAACGCTTATTTCTAAACTTTGGTGGGATCGTTAGTGTAATAGTTCGGTAATGTAAGTATTCAGCCCTATACCTCTTTGATGAAGCCAACAATTTGATAAAACAGAAGTTTGATTTATTTTTTAAAGTGTTTCCTACACTTTAATTAGGTACTGCTTTTTTGGAGAAATGCTTTCCAAAAATTTGCACCCGACAGGACTTGAAACTGCAACCTTTACTTTCCGTGTACTGCGCTAGCCAATTTCGTCACAGGTGCCCGTTCTGTCGTGATTAAATTATTGGACTGCATCTTTCCGCGCTGCAAATTTTTGGAAGGCATTTCTTCACAAAAACAGTCAAAACAGAAGTCATTCGTTAACTCGCAAGGTATAACTTTAGCATGCAATATTAAAATAGGCACTTACCTACTTTTTTAATGTGGCAAGCACAGCTCTTGACTCAAAAAGCCTCAATATTATACATTTGTAAAATAATTTCTTTACAGGTGGGCTTAAAATGTCCGAAGTTTGTTTTGGTTATTGTATTTCAACTAATAATAAGTAATACAAAAAACCTAAAGTTATACAATTTTACATACATTTATCTACACAAAATAATTAGTTCTAAAAACATAAATAAATTTTACTTAGAAAAGGCAAGAGGCAAGCCAGCGCCGATAATGCAAACTTTTAATACCTAAGGAAAGTACATTTTCAATACATTAAACGTATAGACACAACTACATTTACATTGAAAAGTTATATAAAAATATACATCAAATAAATAAATATTGAAGATTATTCGAACAATTACATTAAACATAATATAAAACAACATTAAGTAATAATACTATGAAAATATGAATCAAAATAAAACACTTAAATTAAAAATTATTTACACTATCCAAAACACCTAACAAAAAATATAACTATGACTGTATTATTTGGCTTTGAAATAAATAGGCTAATATAATGAAAGCTATGAATAAAAATGATCGATGAATAAGATAGCAGCACCTAGGTACCTACACTTAAAAATTGCTTAGTAGAAAATTGATTCAACAATTTTTACAAACCCTTACGTGCGGTGTTGTTCAGTTGTGTAACTCTTTTGATGTGGACCAATTTGTCCACAGCTTTCATTATACGTCGTCGGGTAACATCAAATTGTCTAATAAAAGAGAGAGCAAGCTATCTTTTCGAGGCTCCTTCGCTGCTAAACCAATGTCTTAGTCCGAGGAGGCTGTAGAGGTCCTGATTGTTGCGGGGCTGTTGTACGTGATGTTGGATCACCCGATGAATATAACCTTTCAGTTGATCTGGGTACGCATCCCGTGGAGGTAAGCCGCGAGCGAAAGGATAGCTATGCGGTCGGAAGGTATGAGGATAAGAGTGGTGATGGCGTCTAGGGTTCTCATGGGTGTTATAGACCCCTTCAAATTTAGTTCGCCCGGCCCAGTAGTCTTGCAGATGACGAAATGGGTAGTTAGGTGGTGGAGTCGCGACATGCTGACTGGGCCATGGATATCTAAAGTAAACAGCATTCTTTGGATACATGCTGAAGGCTTTATCTCTGAAATCTGGTGAGGTGTTGTCTGCTAAAGCTTCCGTTGTCTCCGATATTTTTGGTTTACTCCGACGATGTTGCATTTTAGTGCGTGTGCCTAATATACTTCCATCATTAGCTGCGTTTTTCTTTTGATCCTTTGAGAAATTGTCGTCAGTGGTCACTTCGGCGTAGCGACTAATTAATTTGATTGCTTCACCGATATCCGAGTAATCATTTTCAGGGTTTAATTTAGTTTTATCGCTATCATCTTTTAATACGTCTGACTGTGGAGATGTTTTGTCTGTATTTGTATTGTCTGTATTTGTTTGATCATTATTTGTAGGGGTATCAGATTGTGAATGATCCGATTGAGTAGAGCTTGGTTGTCGTTTTTCTTCTGTAATGTCGGGATTGTCGTCTTCATCATGAACATGATACAGAACTGGATCGACATTAACATGACCGAAAACTATTTCCTTCTGTCCTTGATCTTCTTGTGAACTCGTTATAGATTCTGTTTCAGTATCATTAACTGCTGTATTGTCTCGTTTGGGTTTGTCTGGATGTGAATTTGTAATAGTCAAATGATTGTATAGTCCTCCAGCATTACCTGGAGCTGTACTGTTGTTCTCAGATTGCAGTTTTAAGATTTCAAGTTCGGCTTCTATGCTAGTGCCGGTGTCTTTGTTTCCATCTTTTTTGTCAATTTTAACGTAGTTGGGCTGCAAGTCCAAAGCCTGAAATAATGTAAAAATTACAAGATTAACAATATGAAACTAAAATTTTCTTTTTTAGGTAGGTACCTAACTAAGAGTGTTTTTTCGTTTTTCCTTTGGGATAGGTTTAGTTAGTAGTTGACTTCACAAATTCTTTTTTGGGCGCGGTCAAAGGATACATCGAGTGCGCCTTGAACGGCAACGTGTCCCCGACTATGGTACGCTGGGTATAGTTGCAATACTTAAAAGGAATAAATTGTTTTAAACTCTGTTTTAAAACTCGAGGACTGCACCCTTAAACCTAATTTTATCGGTTTATAATCAGTGATTATAAACCGATAAAAATAGGTTTAAGATTAATCACGCTTTTGATTCGTGAACTTTCTATAGTTAAGTTGAAGTTAAGAATAGGTTGTGCTATTACCTGTGCTAATGGCTCCTGTCCTTGAAGTGGTGCAGCTTGGGGGTCCATCCCGATGGGAATGGAGAGCTGTAACGGCCCTGGTTCGTCATCGCCATAGTCGTACAGGTCTCCACTCGGCGCTGACGTGAACAACGCGTTCAGTTGCTCCAGCAGAATACGTTCGTGCTCATCTTTGTTAACTGTTAACACCTGTAACGTTAACAAATTGCAATCACAAAGAGGAAATGTTGTAGAATATAATCGAATAATGTTTCGTAACAGAAAGGCCCTCAAAATGAAGTTGTAGAAATGTGTAAACCCAGGTTATCATCATCTTTACTAGGTATAGCACTAACAGAATAGTGCGAGTCTGACTCGCACACCGTCTGTTCCATTATCACAAAAATATCACCTTTATTGTATGGGAGCCCCACTTAAATATTCATGTTATTCTGTTTTTAGTGTTTGTTGTTATAATAGCGGCAACAGAAATACATCATCTGTGCAATTTTTTACTGTTTAGCTGTCACGGTTCATGAGACAGCCTGGTGACAGACAGTGGAGTCTTAGTAAAAGGTTTTTACACTTTGGGTACGGAACTCTAACAACGTCAGCGTCGATTTAAGAAATTGTGCTTGCTTGAAAGCATTTAATAAAAAGGCACAGTCGTTATACCCGCTGACCTATTAAAAATATATCTGAAGACGAGAATGGCATTTCAAAGAAGCTGCCTTAATTAGTACCCTATTTAAATGTGGTTACCTATAAATCATGCTCAGTTGTTTACCACATTTTAATTTCTTTCGTCTACCAGAAGCTTTCAGTATAAATGGTAAAAACCTAACGATAAACCTAAACTATGGTTTATCGTTAGGTTTTTACCTAGACTTCTTTTTATCATACATAATCGGGGAAGTTAAAAGATAATTACCTGAACACAACCGTTTCTATCTAGCCTCTGTCCCTTAGGACAAACTAAAGGCGTGATGAAAAGTGACTTCGGTATAATTTTTCTCGGTGGTGCATTAGAGTTGCCGTTTTCCGGGCTCTGGAGCCAGTTCTTCCAGACGAGTTCTCCGGCCAGCCGGTCGAGGGTCCGAGAGGGGGGTCGGGCTGTGGTGGTGACTGTCGCCGGCTCTGTCACTGTAGGAGTTGTCTCGCTCACCGCCTCCTCCGCCGTCGCTAGTGTGCAACACACCACCAACAACGACCACGTGTACCACATCGCAAACACCTGTCGACAATACGTAAACTGTTAAAAAAAGAAAGCTAAAGCAAATACAAACACATGTCTGTAAGAAAAAAGGCAGATGCAGCGTATTTGGGGGACCTTTTTATTGATAAATCAGGTAGAGGTAGATATGCTCCGTGGTGTTCGAGTGTATGTATTCAAATGTTTCGATGTTGCTTTGAGATGTTTGGATTCACATTTATAAACACGAAGCGAAAAGCAGTGTTTGATTTGAATCTACATTTTGAAACGAATGGAGTTAATAATACTGTACCTATTTTGTTTAACTTAATAACTAGTCATTTCATCAATATTAGTTATTGAAAGTAATAATTACGAATTTAGAAGTAAGACTTGTGTAAGTACCTAATTTAGGTTAAGTTTTGTTTGACGGCTGTCTTCCTCATTGTAAACAAACTTGCAAAAGATAAATGCGAGGAGAGAGTGCTGTGCTAAACGTGCTGTGAATTCTGCACGGCCCTAGATTGTACCTTATATTATATATACAAGTTTAGAAAAGATGTGATGTCAACCGGATCAAGGTTTGGCCTCATACAGTATTATTAACTCCATTCGTTTCAAAATGTATGAAACGAATGGAGTTAATAATACTGTACCTATTTTGTTTAACTTAATAACTAGTCATTTCATCAATATTAGTTATTGAAAGTAATAATTACGAATTTAGAAGTAAGACTTGTGTAAGTACCTAATTTAGGTTAAGTTTTGTTTGACGGCTGTCTTCCTCATTGTAAACAAACTTGCAAAAGATAAATGCGAGGAGAGAGATCTAAACGTGCTGTGAATTCTGCACGGCCCTAGATTGTACCTTATATTATATATACAAGTTTAGAAAAGATGTGATGTCAACCGGATCAAGGTTTGGCCTCATCCATTTTGCTCAATGGCTAGGACACGAATCGAATCATTTTGTATTCGATTCGATACCTACTGACACAAATCTATTGAATATTGATAACGTGTTGGTTATAATATGATATTTAATACGTTTATAAATTTTGTAGCCTTCATTAAAAGTTTGTAGTACTGTACAGTAAAAGTTACAAACGAGCCCTTTGTCATACAAGAGAGTGAAAGTAACTTAATCATATGACCACATTTCTGCGAGTTTACTTTGCCCAAATGAAATTATATTTTAAGTATAGGTATACCCTTTTGCCATTAATGATTATAATACGATGATGTATATTAAATTGATACATTATTTAAATATTGGACCACAGAAAGTAAGACCATACATAACTTTCGATTAATTTTATTTCGTTTTGCAGTTTAATGAGAAAGTGACAGAAAATTATATGTTACATTTGGTACTTAGATAAACATTGAACACGCAAAATGGAATGTTTCTTTGCACAAACAAACGGCTCTTGAATTTCTAAATAAACATCAGTGTACGTTTGGCGCCGTATAATTTTACATTGTAATAGTGTGGAAATCCAACCAATCTATGTAACGCTGTATCTATTGTCAAGAAATTGGTACCATTTTTTTTATAAGTTTGTCCTACTGTGAGGCAAGGGCCTTACCCCTTAGTAAGACACCACGGGAGCCTACTCCGGATGGCGAATGTCCCATGCCTTCAGACCGTGGTGAGTCCAAGCACAAGCCGGTTCCCTTACGATGTTTTACTTCACCGTAAGAGCGATGTTAATAGCGCACATATATTTTTCAAAATGACAGTGGGATTACCTATACTTACAAAAGAATTACAAAAAGTGCGTGATAGTTTTAAAGTCCCTACCGATAGGTACCTATCAAGTTCTATAAAGAAGAGACCAAGTTCTAAAGACGATACTATTCTTGGCCAACCTTGTAGGTAGATTTTAATACCTTTTGGTAACATATTGTCAGTGACGCTTACCAGCAATTTGACTAGAGTTATAGTCGATTGATTACTAGCAAACCCGTACCTGAAGTGCTAACAACCAGTTTTTGAGGTGCGAGCGGTCGGTCGTTCAAGAAAATTTATTGCTAGTAAAAGGTGCCGGTCAAATTTGCTTATTTTTGATCTTTTTCGGACTTAACTACCTACTGCTATAAGGTAGATTAGATATACTATACTGGGCGCTTTTAAATAGCTTTTAAAATTGTAGTAATTTAGTACGAAGCCTACGTAATTTTAGAATTTAGTTTCTTTTTCACTTAGCCATAATAGCATTAGTTGCGGTGTGCTGTGGTGTAAATGAATTAAAATTTCTCTAGGCGTAATAATTGGCTGAGGCTGAGAATTATCAATTTATTCGCATTTAACTGACGATTTTTACCGGTTTTATGAGATTTTGGATACCTCGTTACGTAATTTTGATTTCATAATTTTTGGTAGAACAATAGTGAAAAGATTCAATTAGTTTTTATTTGATTAGCATGACCGACCATAACTATTTTTACCCGACTACGGCGAAAAAGAAGGGTTATTATTTTGGGAGTCTATTTCTATAAGATTCTGAAAAGTACCTAGGTACTCATTGATCTTATCAAGTTAATTCTAGACTAAGGTACGATGTGACATTTTGGTCCTTTGTATTTGTCAAATCGTAATCAGATCCCGCCCGTCTTTACCCTTTGGGTACTGAATCCTAAAACGAAGAGGTATCTTATTGGTGTACCGAAGATCTGTCTAGGCGTGTAGTGTACCTACCTACTTTATTTCGGACACAAGATTTAGATAACTACACATAGTAGAGGTAGGTACATACCTATATCATGAAATTATTAATTTCGTAGACATTCAGGAAGTTGTTTTCATAAATCTATGCTAAAAGCGCAGTATTTCAGACGAAATAACGTTGTCTTGGCACAGGAGCAGCGGCACAGATAATTAACTGTAGTAGGTATATATATTTTGACTGAAAACTACCTACCACGGAAAATTGATGATATACGATATAAAATGAAGATAATTTCATCAGACGCAATCGATACAATACATAAGATCGGAAACTTGTAAGGCGACAAGTTCACCGGCCATTGATGGTCATCGAAACTCTTAATTACCTTGACCTCTGATGTGAGCAGTGAGAACTCTCTTATAGGCGGTCTTATGTATGGGTACTTATGAAGGAATATATAATTTATTGCGCAAAACAAGGGCAATGGCTGTTGACCCCGAAGTGTGCGATCTATCGGCATCTGGCAATGATCTCCCGGGCGCCGCGCACGCGCACGCGGAAGCGATACGAAGGATTGACCGTGTTTCAATAGGCGCTTGATCGAACACTTCGGACAGTCTAGTGCTACTGTGCAAAATATTAGAAAGTAGCGTCGATACCCACTCGTTGGTATTACTCAATCGGTATTTTCACCCTTCAGAAGACTTGACGCTGCGAGACTACGTCTGACCTAATGAGATCACGATGTTTACATAAAACAGACACACCTCGGGTATTCCGTCGGATGTATTATTATCTGCTCGTACCATATCCTCGAATATTGAACCCTACCTTGACATGTATGTGTGAGCGAGAAAACAGTAATTGCGGAACAGAGGTGCGCCGGCGCAGGGTTGCACACAAATAGCTTTCCAGTCCGACTCGAGTGCTTCACGGAACATTCGGTTCGATTGGTGTACGTGTACTGAAGAAATGAAGTATCATTGAAAACATAACCATTTTTAAACACTTTTAAATACAAGAATACGCTATTAATTGAGTTACAATGCTGATTGCAGTTAAAGTTGCTGTACAACATAGCGGCTCCATTTTATCTGCATCAAAATATGTTCCCATGGTGTGGCTGTGGGCCGACTTCCTTTAATTAATTGTTGAATTCTAATTAACAATGCAGGGCAAGCGGATTAAGGTTCTTAACTTTCTACCGTCATGCTTGGTGGTTCACTTTAGGAACATGCTTCTTACGGCCAGATACTAAAATGCTACTCAAAACTTGAGTCCTACTTAAACAGTTAGACTACTCAAAACTTAAATCCTACTTAAACAATTAGCTACTCAAAACTTGAGTCCTTCTTAAACAATTAAAAAGCTCTCAAACTCAAAAAATCCCATACTAATTTTGAATTTAGAAGATGCTCGATTATTTTAGTATAGTTTTTCAGTATTCGGATGTGATTTACTTAATTTACAAATATATTAATTTATTTATTTACAAAGCGAAACCAAAAACTAATCTCATCCCATTCTCATCCTCAACTCATGGTTTGTTCCTGATCGTGTAATTAAGGTCAAATCAGGCTCCTTGATTTTAGACCTATATCCACAGGCCCAATGTCCTATATCCTACAGGATATAAGACATATGACCTATACAGGACATATTTTTGTATTCGTGAGATACAATTTCACGAATCGGTTTAAGGATATTTTTTGACAAATCATTTGGTACTGCCTTGCGGTCTACAAGTACCTACCATATTATAATCTACCTACTTACAACGTAAATATAGGTAGATATTTGTATGCAATTTTGATTTATTTATAGTAGAACGCAGTTAAGCCTTGAATTTAGTGTCCTGTTCGGTTCGATAAAACCTGCTTCTGGGCAATAAGTGTCCCTTTCACTTGATTTTACTTTCCTGATAATGTTGTGGCTGCATTCGTTACATTATGTACATAGGCACTAGGTATTATTTGGCTGTGCAAAAACTAAATTGACAAATTAATGTACAACTTGAGGCGCTGTCGTCAGTCACTTCCACTGTTTTCGCGATGTTGGATAGCAATTAAACTCAATTTTCAGTTTTAATAGCGTTTTGTTAATTACTTTTAGCATTGCTTATTTAATACTCAGTCTTTCAAGATCTTTACAGCGGCGCTATTCTCTAAGAAAAAACTACATTACAAACTCTAAAACTACGTTGAAACATGTGAAGTTAACTCGCTATACTGCAAGCAAATGACATCCCACAAATATAACCAAGTTTTGTGGTAAAAAGGGTGGTCAAAGGATACCGAAAAAAATAGGAATAACTCGCGCACCGTGTAGAAGCCAGCCGGGGCGTCTACACGGTTTTTTTAGAGAATAGCCCCGCAGGTATTTTCTCTAGGATTGTCTGGCTTACCAAGATAACTAAGACGCGTGTCGGATTGTCCTATAAGCACAACCATAGTTTACCAAGTAGTCGGCGCTTGGCACAACTACTTGTACCTACTATTTACGTATTCTGTGGCACAACTAAGTAGAATCGAGTATGAGTCCTACATTCTAGAATTCTAGTTGCTTTCAAGTGTACTTGAACTTTAACTGGGAATCAATCGCTTCGTGATGTAGCGATGTAGTATTGGCTAAGTACACGCGCCATACGATAGCCATTAATGTCCATTGTGTGATAATGAGAATTGTCAGCCGGTAGAAAGTGGTGTCCGCTAACTGGACAGCCACGATCTCGCCCGAATTTGCATATTAGGTAACTGCCGATTTATGCATGGTTACTATAATTACATGGAAGTAGTAGTACACCTTGCATGCATATTATATGCATGGCTGGTCGGTCCAAATAGCTACTCGGAGCGTTGGTTAATTGCGAAGTCTGCCTTTAAATGACTATGCCAAATGTATACCTAGGATACTGAGGTGAATAGGTAATCTATCTGATTGGACGACGTCTGTGGCGCGTAGGGCGAATACTCGACTGTAATCCAGAAGGTAGCGGGCTAGCGGGTTCGATTGCGGATTTGTAAATTACCTACATCATCATCATTTCAGCTGTAAGAAGTCCACTGCTGGACATAAGCCTCCCTCATAGATCTCCAGATGGTTCGGTCATAAGCGGCCTGCATCCATCGTGAACCCGCGGCCTTAACCAAGTCGTCCGTCCATCTCGTTGGTGGACGCCCAACGCTGCGCTTTCCGATCCGCGGTCTCCATTCGAGAACTTTTCGGCCCCAACGACCATCTGCTGCAAATTACCTACATATAGAGATGTATGTAGGTAATTTACAAAAGAATATAAAAATAAGTATAGGTACCTACTATCTGTTGTCTAGTTGCCATAACCCAAGCTATATGGAAGGTCTGATGTTATTACTGTTACAGAATTTATTTACTACTTATGATTATTTAACGAGTTTTTGTTTGAAGGTAAGCCAACGAGTTATGCTTGGTGGGGTAATTCGTTGCCTATCTTTGGTAGGTAGGTAGGTAACGAATTACCCTTTACCTTTTGATCGTGGCTTATCGCCACTCAGCCTTATAGTTCATTTACGTAACTTCTCCGTCATCATCATCATCCAAGCGATGTTCTCTATTGCAAAGAGGACCCTGTCTGTCGGCTGTCGGGAGCCCGGGGTCTGCTTTCCTATTTTACGTCCCGTCCTGTCCCTTTCCCGTTTTACGTCTTCACTTTGCACGATCTTCAGCATCACAATTTATCTGGATCTTCCTCGTATTAGCTTTAAAAATCAATCCCAGTCATATTGCAAGAGCGAAACTTTAGATGTTTGTATTTCAATCACACAAAAACAACAGAACCCATTACGATGAAACTTGGTATGGAGACAGCTGGAGACCTGGATTACCACATAGGCTACTTTTTATCCCGATATTCGCGGCTTTCGCGGGTGAAACCGCCAAGCGCTGCTCCTTGTATTATAATTAGAGATGGGCCGACTAGGGGTTCTGCCGACTAGCAGACTAGCCGACTAGTCGGCAATGCAGATCATTATAATTCCGAGATATTTGGGTCAATCGTGATCACTCGGCGATTGTTGTTATTTTTGGATAAGTTTGCACTTCGAAAGCTGAAGCGAAACTTCCAAAAAATGGATGAAATAAAAATAAAATTGAAAAAAAAAATGGAGCTGAGGCATAGTTATGACACTTTAGATGTTTAGATGATGTATGTAAGCTATGACGTGTTTTGTTTACGTTTTTCTGACTACCCACCTTCTAAACTGTACTACTAATTAAATAAATATTGGTTTTATTGTATAATTGTTAGATGACGACTAGTCGGCATAATTTGCCGACTAGTCGGCACCTGCCGACTAGTCGGTTGAACTGCCGACTAGTCGGCTTTCCCGACTAGTCGGCGACTAGTCGGCCCATCTCTAATTATAATACTATACTTACTTAAAATATGACTAATGTACCTAAGTATAGCATGCCGAAGGAGTATGCGGATGTTATCGGTGTATACTTCAGTATTATACGTTTTAACTCGATACATTGAAGTTGATTTGTTTGTAAGTAGATAGGTAAGTAGGTACATTTAAATACATAATAAAGATGATTTAATTATGAATTACAGAACCAAGTTCAACATTATCTTATACAGTATGTTCGGGGACGGTGATCAAAAGGGTGTTGTTCCAACTGTATGGAAATTCAAGTACCGTAGTATACTCATGGTACAAGTCTTGCCTAGCTGTACCTGTCGGTAGTGCGGGTTAAGCAACGCTTGGCGCGATCATTACTTGGATAGGTGACCGATAATTTGTGTGCCAAAAAAACATTTTCTCGTGCTCCTCCGTGCTTCGGAAGGCCCATTAAACAGTTTGTCCCGGTGGTTATCTCGGATAGCAGTCGTTAGGTCAAGTTAGAGGCCTTAGGGCGATTTGAAAACTCTAACACTAGGTGAGCCACACTACACGAAAAGAAAGAAAGAAGTGCTAAGTTTGGGGCTAGACTGCACCCGCCCGCGCCGTGTCGTGAAATATTTATTCATTTAAATGTTTTAACAAAACATTGCTTCACTCAGTAATATTACTTCTTAATGCGGTTGATAAAGTTAAGTTCTTAAGAGCTCCCTTCACCACTCACGGTACATTTGACATGAAAATGGCGGTTAATCTAGTTACATACAATCTTCATCTCCAACATTATTAAATGAGAAAGTGTGTGTTAGTACAAGTATGTAAATACGTACCTCCTTCAAGCAATTACTATAAGGTCGATTAATATAGCTGCAGTTAAAGAAAACACAGGAATTACTAATACCTAATTAAAAAAATATTTTAAAAAAATGCAGGCTGTTGCACACAGCGTAATCTAGTACCCATAGTACAAGCCTAGTTTCTTAGTTTGGGATTAGATGGTGATGTGTGCAATGTCTTGTAATAGCTTTCTCTACACTAATCTACACTAATATTATAAGAGGAAAGATATGTATTTTTGTGTGTGTTTGTAATGAATAAACTCGCAAAATACTGGACCGATTTCAAAAATTCTTTCACTTAATGAAAGAAACATTATCGAGGAGCAATATAAGCTACTTTTGATCCCGATATTCCCACAGGATCGGGACTTACGCGGGTGAAACCACGGGACGCAGCTTGTTTATTATTATAAAAAGTCACATCACATAAGGATAAAAGAAAGAAAATAATGATATTTTAAATATTATTTATTACATAAAAAATACCGACGACGACGTTTATCTAAGACACAAGCGCATGCTGCGCTTGATAGTTTCCTTTTAATATAACTACAGAATATTGATAAGAATTATCAATAAGCTTTATGCCAAGCCTTGGGCTGCTAATGAAAAATCTGCCTCAACTTGTAGTAACTTTACTACATACATGTATAATATTAGGAAAACATTTATTACTTGAAGTAAAGTTTTTCAAAAATTGCACTTGACAGGACTTGAAGCTGCAACCTCGACATTCCGTGTCCGAGGTGACAGATTCCAGTCCTGTCGGGTGCAATTTTTGAAAAACAGTTCTTTAAATAATCAATCATCCAGCTGTAGGAAACACTTTAAAAATAAAAGAAGTTTTCACTTCAATAATCATTAGTAAAACATGTTCATCGTTAAGGGCCACCTTAACATTATTAAACCACCTAGATTCACCGAATATCAGATTAATTAACTTATATATCTTGTATGTCTTGTTATTGGAATCAATGAACGGTCGGCGCTCAGGGAAATATAACTTCGAGATGAGTTATTTACTGTGTAACCTTCGGGGGCTTTTGTTTTTCCATCATGTAGTTACTGAGGTAAAACGAGTTTGAATTTTATACGAACTTTATAATAAAGACAGGATTTACATAAAATTCAAAAAATGTTTTATAAAATTACATGATTTCAACTAGAGTGGGTTTAACACTTTGAAATGTTTTGTTTTGTACCCTCTTTCAATGAATAAACTTTTTTTTTAAAAAATTATTTCAATATTGATGATTCAAAATTTCTGACGACTGAAAATTCACATATTAACGTTTTTTTTAACGGGTAAATATTGAGTTGTAACTTCTATAATGTGGAAAAGATTAACGGAATTCCTTTAACCGACTTCCGACTTCCAAAAAAGGAGGATCAAACCTAACCAAAAATGAGGATGGAAGTATACGAGAGGAAGCCTGGCATACTTCGTTAAGTAAAATAACTGTTAAGAAATAGACAGAGGACATCAAGAAATAAAATAATGTTATCATCATGCCGGAATTGAACAATTCGAGATCGCACAAAAGTCTGATTGCTCCCTTTACTCCAATAGCATACAATTGATGCCTTCATAGTTGTGCCCTTGGTGCCTACTTATCAAGAATATTTATTTTACCTACAAACTCATATTGTTAGGTATCATGTATCCTTAAACCAAAACGCTCATACGGTATCCAGCTCTGGGGGACTGCCAGCAATTCAAACTTGGAAATTCTCCAAAGGGTCTCAAAATGTTCTCAATATTTTCACATAATCACAAACGCTCCTTGGTATGTAACAAACTTCAGCTCCAGCATGATCTCAGAATCCTGCCCATTCAAGGTGAAATAAAAATTGCCATGAAATTGTACAAGAGGAGATTGGAATTACACCCAAATAAACTGGCTAATGAGTTAATGCAGGAGAACACCAAGTTCTCTCGTCTGAAAAGAACAGCTCTAAGATTTAGTCTAACAGACCTGTTGGACTAAAATGAAATGAATGGGATTGTCATTAAGCGGACACATGTAGGACAGCAAACTCATCTTCTAAAGAGGGTTACTTCGATTCGTTTCGATACGACAACGATACTGTCATAACGATGGTTCTACTGTCACCCTACTATCAGAATGTGACAGTAGAATCATCGTATGACAGTATCGATGTCGTATCGAAACGAACGGCAGTAACCCTCCAGTTTCCGAATGTCATATTGGCAGATTGCAAGTAAAAGACAAAAGGTATTAAGTAACTCTTTGTATTTAACTCTATTTACCAAAAGTTGTACGTAACTTGAACCTAAGTTAAGGAACCGTTAGGTACACCTAAGTTATAGAAGTGTTAATCGCCAGTCGCCGCTACTTGTCACGACAGACTAATACTAATGAGAGTTTTGCTTCCTCGCCTAATGACCGTGTCAACGGTAAACAAAGGCACTTGGTCTAGGTACCTACGGTCACGGTGCAAGGATAAATGGTCGCCCACAGACCCGTGCTCCTATTGATGGGGACAATGTCCTTTCAAATGATAACTGAGGTGACTTTTTACTATGGAATCCGCTTTGGTTACTACTTAGTACCTAATAACAGTTATGTTAAACGGAAGCGCAATTAGACTAATTATGTAGGTGACAAACCTGCCAGGTTGAACATATTTTTAACCGACTTCGAAAAAGAAGGAGGTTATCAATTGGAACCGTATATTGTTTGTATGTTTGTTTATATATTTTGTACTTAGGTAGGTACGCCTTCGTACATTTTAGATATTTTATGGGGCAGCGTTTGACCACTGTCACACCAGATGGTTAAGTGACGATGTGGTATAATATGTAGCACGCTCACCTAAGCCTTTTTAGTATTTAAGCCTCGTATTTGTAAGCTTTCTTGTTTTTTTAGGATCTAAGTACACTTACCTCTTAAGGAACGAAACCCAAAGAGCAACCAATTATTTGGTGACAGGTCTTCTAAACTATGGTTTAAGTTATGTCCAGTTTTAATAGATCTTTCGATAGGAAACTAGTTTATAGTAAAAAAAAATGATTTTCCAAATTCTTGAAATAGAGGCATTTTAATCAACTACTGGTTTACCATTCCAAAATGGAGCCTAATTACGAGAGTATTAAGATGTTTTCTCCTTAAATTTAACTTGTGTCGATATCTGCAGGTGGAAGCTGTTTTTGTGAGTAACGTGGTCAAGTGTGTCAGAGACTGCGACCGACCTACTGACTTCACCAACCAGTGCCGCGAGTCGCGACATTTCACTACCTATCTACAATTCATTCAGTTTCCGAAAATGATAAATCAGTACACAGAACTTAATATTTCATTGATTTTTGAAATTATTAAGGTAATTTAAAAAAAAACAGTGAAATGATTATTCAGTTTTGTAAACGTAGAGTGATTAATATTATTTTTGCAGTTAAAAACATGTAGTCTAACATTTTCTTTTAATTACTCCGATAAATTTTAATGTTTTCACGCTCCTCGATTCTATGGAACATTCAGTTTTGTGACCGAATTATCATACTAAAAACTTGCGGTCACATAAGTAATTATAGGCAGAACAAAAGAAAATTTTGATAAGTGTACAGGACCTACATTTTTTTAAATCGCCCATTAGATACCGATAAATAGATGTTGCTTTTTGATACTGATAGGCATTGGTAGACCCCCCCCGAAGGGTTCCCGCCTTGTCGTGGCGGGGGGGCTTAGTAACCGTGGCTTGGTCACCCACGGTGAAGCGAAGAGGAACCTGAGGAGGGGCCGCTCATCAGGGCTTTAGTGCAAAGCCAACGATGAAGCGGCCAGTAGGCTGCGTGGTGTATGGGCGCCACGCAACTGAGGCGGGCTGCAATGCCGTATGGGAGCCATTGCAGCTGAGAGTTGGGAGGCCGCGGCGGGAGAGGAGTGTCGGTGTGCTGTTGCCGCTCTCCCTACCTTCCGCGGCCTTGGCGGGGTCGCCACCGTTTTGATGGCGGACGCGGTGGGGCTGCAGGGGAAGAGGAGTGACGGTGTGTCGTTGCCGCTCTCCCTATCCTCTGCAGCCGAAAAGTGATTGGCGACGGGACCACAGACCTGACCCGTCGCAGGGGAACCAGGGGTGTCCAGACATGGGGTCGTCTGGCACCCACGTGCTTTGGTTCCCGAGGTGGTCACGGCGTGCCATGTCCTCTGGTGCGCCGGTGATGGGGGCGTTCCCCCAGAGGAGGGTCCGGCGACGGACGGCCGTGGCGGGTTACACTGATGAATGCGAGAGCGTGCCCGTGTTTCCCGCCATTAGCGGTAGAGGAGGTGGACCGTGGAGTTTTAGTGGGTTGGAGTCCCACATAACTGCACTACCTCCCCGTGGTAGTGCAGTATGCGCGCGAATTTCTCCACGTAAAAAAAAAAAAAAAAAAAAGGCATTGGTAGACATACTACTGGCAAATATTTTGAACTCATCACAATGCAAAACACGCTAACAATTTCAACATTGATATTAAACAGTGAGTTGTGGTTACACAATCAATTCTCCTAATCTAATTGAGCGGCGAGTGACGAAAACGCTGCAAGCTCCCTATACGAAACTTTTACTTTTTTCTAGTGCGTCCACTCTCAGCGTAGCAACACGTTTGAAGTAGCCAGATGGGTGTAATCAATGTCAAAAACAATAATACACATTCCATTTTCAAATGCGTAGTACGGTTGCGGCCTCTGCCTGCGACTGGAAGACACCGGCGCGTTTATTTATAAAATTGGATCATTCATCTTCCCTTTAATTTTAATCTCCATTCAGAGTAGATCCGGCGTAAACATTGCACCGAATTAGTACTGATGTTGTTTTAATTATCTCCAGAGTTCCGTTTGAACGCAATCTATTCCCAATAGGTTTGCTTTTCTTTGAAGTGTTTTCATTGTGTCATTCGTTTTATATTTATTTATGTTTTAAACAGCGATTAATGGATAGAAGGAAATGTGTATTTATAGACTTCTATCTTGGGTTTGATTGTCTCTTCTACGAGATTTAATTTGTTTTGCATTGTCCTAGATTAGTTATTGATTACCTACATTTTAATTTAAACGGCCATTGTTTTATCAAATTAAAATTTCTTTTTTTAGGTTAAGTATGTTAACTTGAAAATTGTTATTTTTAAAGTAAGTATAAGTCGGAAATAAAGAAAATAAAAATGGGATCTAACTCGAAAAGCAGCTGATTTTCGAAAAAAAAAACAGTATAATTGAAAAATTACCAAAAAATCGTAGAACATAAGTTTCTCGCCTAGACGTGTAGAACATCCCCCTAACTGGATGCGAATTAATTTACCAATAACCCTGTATATACAATTCAATACTTGTATATACAAGTATATACGATTCGAGCTAGTTTTACTCTAACTTCTACTTTGTGGA
The DNA here is from genome assembly GCA_958496205.1 of Idaea biselata. Taxonomy (NCBI): domain Eukaryota; kingdom Metazoa; phylum Arthropoda; class Insecta; order Lepidoptera; family Geometridae; genus Idaea; species Idaea biselata. Next base: position 5,173,024 of record OY292401.1, on the reverse strand, counting down.
TATTAAAATAGGTAAATTAAATATCAAAATTGTCGGCTAAGAGTTTAACAACTAGACTGGTTTTAAGGTTTTACCAGGAAATCGTTGTTGCAGAAATAATTGGGAACTAATTGATAACAATTTTGTATACCTACCTACAGATAAAACAGTCCGGTGCGTGGAGTAATAATGTTTACTTCTAATTTGAAAGGCTAGCGCAAACAGAGTACAAATATTGAGTAACTTATTGTGCCCCCTGTTTCACCCGCGTAAGTCCAGATCCCGCGGGATATCGGGACAAAAGCCTATATGTTCATCCAGCGCTCTTATTTTGTAAAGTTGTCGCTAACAAATCTCGATTGAAACAATTGATATTGTTGATTACACGTCATTTTTCACGTCATTCAGTCGTTCACAAATTGCCATTGCAATTAAAACCAGCGACTGTAACTGTCCAATTGTATAATACGTAAGCGCAAAAATCAACAATTTTAATTGTTTCAAGCGAGATTTGTTAGCAACAGAGTTACGTAATCAGGGGCCAGATCTCCAGTTAGTAGTTTCTGCATGAAGGAGTAAAAAACATTATATTTACTTGCACACATATTAAAGCAAAACCACGCACCTAACTACGTAAAAAATATTAAATATTACTTTTAGATAAAACCCTAAATAATAGACGCACTTCAAATGTACAGACTTTTTATCATTTCCTAATTGAAAACAAAAAGTGCCTCAAAATAAATAGGTACCTAATAGCACGGCGCGACTGTAACTCGATATACTCAGAATTTGATTGTTATAGTACATTATGATATAAGTGCGGTAAGTTGAAAATTACAGCCGAGGCGATATTGCTAGCCCGAGCCGTAGGCGAGGGCTACAAGAAAGCAGAGGCTGTAATTATCAAAGCGCACGTATGTCATACGACGTTTTATAACACATTTGCGAGGAAATCAAATAAAAACAATACAGCGAAAAGAAAAAGCGCGCGGAATAATTTTTATTTGTTCACAAATTAGCGATGCGCGGGCATCAGTGCTTTTTTTTTTTTAAGGCAACGGTACAAAAACAGCCAGTATTACTAATAAAGTAAATTAATATTTTTTTGTTTCTGTTACAGATGTAATTTACTGTCAAAATGAATTAAATTAAAGAATTAAATGTTTATTTTTTATATTTTATCTCCCAAAGTTAATTTTATTCATAAAATATTGACCACTTTTCTGACATAAAAACTTTTTGATTTGCTTTCTTTGCTTTTTTTTTCTTAAGATTTAAAAAAGTACCGTTGGTTTTAGACGGAGCATGATAAACCGTACGTGTTACCTTATTAGAAAGAAACTCGTGCGTTTTACTTTACGATTACGCACAAGTACGTAATGACATACATTACGATATTGAAATTGGTGAAATAAGAGGCCCTTTACGAGCAAATGTGTTATAAATAATATTTTCATAAGAAAAAAAAACAGTGATAAAAACGTGCGAAAGACAGAAACACGCGAAGTCTAGCGAAACGAGTGTGTTTGGAATAATCATAGTATTTTTGGAAGGGAAACAGTTTGACGGAAGCAACCGGCGACGGAGTTCGTCGTGAATAAATATATCCGTCGAATTCACGGTCGACACACTGTCTCGGAACCGGCGCGGGCGCAAACGCGGGCGATCTCTTATTTTGTATTTTAGGAGGAAAGGATAGTAAGTACAGTCAGATTACCAATTAAGTATTCAGCACGCAAAATTATTAAGCTAGAAACATACTTAAGCGTTAAAAGCGTTATATAGCGCTATAAAGCGTTATTAAACTCAAGGATTTCATACAAATGCATAGGGCATAAAGTGCCTGTCGAATGTTTCTAGCCTTATTCGTGCTGTATAGTAAATTGTTAAACTTAGCCATCGTTTATGTAAGGGGGTAAATGTAGGTTACTTAAATTATGTACAGTCAGATCACCAATTAAGTCTACAGCACGCATGATAATTTTGCGTGCTGTATACTAAATTGGTAATCAAACTGTACCTCCTCTTTTCTTTATACAAACTTAAACTTACAAATGTAGTTGACTGTTTCCTCCCAGGATAAAGATTAAAGACATTAGAGAAAATAAAGACCATGCCCCTACGTACGTTGTGAATAATTTTCATGCTCTTTTCTAAATGTTACCTCTATTCTAATTAGAAAATTAATAAAAACAAAACCTAGGGGCATGGTCATATTGGTCATGGTCTAAGAACACCTTTATCCAGGGAGAAAACAGTCGACTACGTTTGAATGGAGAACGAGTCTGTATCCTTTTCTTTTAAAGGTTATTCGAAAACGTTGCCATAAGAATCGAGCAACCACTTTTTACTCTATTTGACGATTTAATTATAGGTAGGTATGCATCTGCGAATCGAATGTAGACCATCACAAGACAACAATTAAAAAAGCTCTAAGGAATTGACTGACCACCAAGTCTTTGGCATTAAGTATAGTATAGTTAGCATAATATGTATGTATTTTTCTAGGTAGTACAACGAAAAATACACAAACGAACATTACTTTGTAAAGGCCGTCATATACCTACGATCAGCTTTGCATTCAGTTCCGCCTGATCGGACTTACGGTGTTGCGTATATTGGAACGGCCTAAAGATTTCAGATTCTGATTTTTACGCTCAGTTTGAGGTATCAGTTATGGGAGCCTCCGTACATTGTTGTCAATTTTGAAGTTTTTTTCTAAAGATTTAAAATGGATTCGCCTGTCATTCATTTCACAGGGAGAGTTCGATGAATATTCGATAGGTGCAAGCAGGTTTCGATGTTATTTTATCTTTTATGGACCAGTTCATCCAAGTTTGAAACCTTTGAATTGGACCTAATGAAGGCCCTTTACCTATTACCTACTTTGGTGAAAAGACTGATATTACTATAGGAGACGTCAATGAACTTGGGAAGGTAAGTGATTGACCTGCTGGTTGGTACTTGGTACTTGGTTTTGGTGTGATTTGAATGCAGAAAGTACATTGGCTACTTGAAGAAGCAAGCCGTTGTTTATAAGGTTCGCGGAATATTTGTTTGATGATTTAAATTTCAAATTGAACGTTAGCAACTTTTGGATACTAGCTGGGTTCCGCGGTTTTTAACCCTCCCGCGATCTCCGTTAATCTCCCGATCCCGTAGAATTTTTGAAAAAATCATTTTTATCGGATGGCTACATCATATTATAACCTAAAGAACACACTCTCCAATGTTCAGCTCTTCGCTATCAGCGGTTTAGGTTATTTTGAACAATTTTATTTAGGGACAAGAATATTTTATTATATTTTTCTTTATTGAATATTTTTCATTCAAGTTTTGTTTTAGTAACTTTATGATTTGTAAATAACTTAACTAAGGTCATTTTATGATCGCTTCATAAAATTACAATCACTTACAATTTATTTATAGACAAGTGTTGTAAACTTTGTAACTACGTTATTTTGCTGTTTAAAACCTTAGTACCTGTATTTATCGTTTTGTAATAGTATGCAAAATAAGCAAATAATGGCAACTTTATAATAGATACCAAGAATACAATAATTACCATGTACCTACCTACTACCATTAGTTAAGTATTAAAAAAAACGAATTTCTAATAAAAACTATAATAACGACCATGACTTTTTAAAAATACCTAATATACTACAGATTCTCAGCAGATTTATCTGTGTTCTCATTCCCAGATAAATAACACCTCATGGAAGTACAAGATCGAAAGACACACGCTTAGTTTATTTACGAGGTTAGTCAATTTTAGTATCGAGGAATACAATTTGAGAGAGAATTGAACACGACACACCAGAGAACATAGTATGTGAGCTCGTAGTTAGACATCAGGTACCTACTTTACATCTTGTGGGAACAATCTTGCTTACCGACGAACAAGTTGTCTCACAACATTAAATCTCAGGTACCTACCTATCTATACCTAGTTCTTGCACTGTAGTCCATACTAGGTATATATGAAATAAGAAAATCTTCTCCATTAAAAGTGTTAAATACACATTGATACAAAACGCTTCCTACAATCAATAACTCTTGGAACTTTTAAGGACCTATTAATATGTAGCAAAGTTGAGTAAGAAATGAGGCTTACCTTGGGAAAAGCGCTTCGTCGCGCGCCGGTCACATTATAACGGGCACCTTTGCTCGCCCACTGCAAATCTGCAATGCAAAATAAATATGATCAATTAACGAAAATATAGTGGGTACCTAGCTATAGCTTAGTTAATTTTGTCGCAGATCACATATTACACTTTATACAAATACAAGAACGACGATTTATACATTATAGGTAGATATAACGTATTTCGAAGACGATCATTTACGCCGAAAGGGGGATAAACTTACACGCCTAGGCGAGCAACTTATATTTAACGACTTTGGGAAATTAGAACTATTTTTGAGTTAAACATTTACTTGTTCAGCTGCTGCATAAGATAAATAAATAATAATTTTACGTAAAACAACGTAAAACAAAACTTCCATGTCTAGACATCTAGAACAAACCCTTTTCGGCTTATTTTACCGTCCCCAAATACACTGAAAAACACTTCAAAATAAAACAGTTTAAAAACTGACAAGTGAAAAAACAAAACGAAGGTAACATATTTATTTCTTAGACAGAGAGTTTGATCTATCCTGAATACCGGCCGCGGCGCCAGTAGAAGTAATTAAACCATTATAGGTTCTAGATAATAATCAAATCAATCAAGCCGCCATAATAATTCATTCGGTTCCTAGAAATCGTGGCATCCGCGTCAGTTGATACTCGATCGGTAAGTAGGTAATTTTCTCTCAGCAGTTTAGCTATAGTAATTCCATAATATAAAGTTCCCGATGTCCCAGACGAATCATGTCTGTGGGACGCTTTCTAGTAATATCTGTGTGATGCATGCGGCGCGGCAGAATGTTGCTGTGCGACTTGTATATAGAGAATCTTCACCCCAGTACCTACGACCGACGCGTCGGCATACACTATGTATGGGAAAGTAGACCGACCAAACTAACACTCAACAACTGCAACCCGAAACTAGACACCCTTGAGCTTCTCTATTTAGCGACTAATAAAATTGTGGGTGTTTATTTACTCACACATTCGAACATTAGAGTTGAGATGGGAACGAAAAATACAATGTTTGTTGAAGCGAACACAATAGCTTTTGCCTTAGTCCCATTCATGGTCCAAACATTGTAAATGTTGACAACAACGAAGTCCCTTTAAAGGAACTAAAAAGGACAAAGGAAAATGAATGAAAACCTTTTCGTGGGTACGAAATTGCCAAGCAAACTTTTTTTTTCAGTATTGTAAATATAATAAATTACAAGTGCTATGTGGAGTCAATATAATAATCCAGATTAGGTACAAAATAGAGATAAAATCAAAGACATACGACGTTGCCAACAAAAGAAAATCGCCTACAAAGAGAGTATAGCCGTCAGTGAGTGGACAAAGAATGTCAATATTGGTTTGTATGGGCGGTAAACAGTAGGCGTCTCAAACGGGTGATTCCCAAGAATCCGACTTCCATTCTATAACTACTTATCATGGACTCTCGATTGTTTCAGGAACAAAGAGAGACTGCTATTTTAGCTTTCATGGAACGTCTAATGTCGAAATTATCAGATTAGATCCTAAATTCCAACTCTATTTCTATTGTCTCACATATCTATGCCATATTTTCATCTAAATTTACAAATATAATATTAAATTGGATTTTCAATAGAAACAGCAAACAGCTTAGCTATTCCATTTTAGGTATTCCTCTCCCAAACATTGTTTGCAAATTTTCTGTCGATAAAACCAAATAAGCGTGGCAAGTAACTCTATGTTTATGTGTTTTCTGTATAGGTACTCGTATTGTTTAATATTTTCCCACCTGGACCATTCAATATTATTGCAAGAATGTAAACACAATTAATTATTATTGTTGCCGATTAAAATCTGCTGCTGAATTATAACGGCTCTTCATTCTGTTGATTGTAGAAATTGAGAGATAACATGGTTGAATAAGGCTGTCGATTATTTTACAAAGGTTTTTTTTCGCTCAGAAACACGGTTAATATGTTGTTAGTGAAAAATAACTTTTTTTATAACCAATAACCGCAAACCGCCCATACAAACCAATAACTGTTGGTTAATATTATTAAGTACAAGTTATATCTCAAATTTTCACTTCGTAAATCAATAAAATCATTATAGTTTACTAGCGCGACCCGCGTACCTAAGTTCCGATAAAGAGTAGCCAATGGTAATTTCAGGTTTCCCGGTGTTTATACGTCAATTTTTATCGCAATCGGTTCAGTAGTTATGCCGTGAATAAGTAATAATTTACTCATTCACAATATTTACACACAAACTTTGGCGTTTAAAATATTAAATAGAAAACGTAAAAGAACTAGGAATACGTCCTGTATTCCTGTAAAGTCCAGAAAAGTACACAATTAAAAAAGTGACCAATAAAGAGATCATCGTCGTAATAGATATTGCTCTTAAAAGTCAAGTGGTACAGATCAATAAAGAATTTAAATGGATTGGCGATGATTGATACGTTTGCATCCAAATAGAGAACAAGAAAGGAATGAGCATTTCAAGCCTACATATTATGTAGGTATACAAAGCGAGAATATACGACGGATAACTGAGCAATTACTCATGTTTGTTTACGGTATACCACATTTTGCATCACGTTTCGTTATATGTAATCAAAACACGTGCGAACGAAACAAAATATATACACAGGATAACAGTTGCGTGGAACATTTACTTACTTTTTTATTTCGGCGACTAAAGTTTTGCGTTTACATAATTTTCGATAAAATAACCGACGTATTGGATGGAGTTTATGATAGATAATATTAAAAATACGCTACAGAAAATAAAATCAAAAAAATACAATTGATTAAAGAATTAGGTAATGGAAACCAGAATTCTCCAAAGCAAATTCCATCGAAATTTTCGTTGAAATTTGCTTTGATAAATTGTCCAAAAAGATACATGATGGACAATTTATCAAGGACCAGACTGATTACGAACGCACAGTTCAATACAGTAGAAGACAAGTCGAGCATACTTAGATGATACTAAAGACAAAAGATTCAGTCAGGATTTACGCGAGTGAAACCGCGGGACACAGCTAGTATTATACACCTACCATCTATCTTCATGGTCGATTCGTTAATTAAACCCGATTAGATTGAGTTCTAGCATTCTAATTGTTTGTCCTCAAATTAATTGTTATCATCCATGTTTTTAGAGACTTCAAGTATGACTTATAAAGTTATAACAAATACATGTCAAGTAGTATTACACTACTTACTTTAATTAATTGTTCATTGGGATTTTATTGTTATTGTTGTGAAATCGTACATCCTTGAACGATATGTTTATTGATAATTGAGACTGTAAGTTTTCCATGCGATAAGTAAGTACTCATTTATGTACTGAATTGTACCTACGAGTGTGTGATGTTTTGCGTATGATTGATGCATGATATTTTTGTGTGAAACTTGAATTTTCTTAGAGTTTTCTTTCTAACAACAGTCCTAGAATAATTTCTATGGAACGTATTTTGAATATTTTGGTTTGATGGAGTTTGTTTTAATAAGGAATTATTTTATCGTGATTATTTATTACTTGTTATCAGATTTTATAATAGGTTGACATTTCTATGCAAAAAATTAACGCAACGGGTTCAATTCCCGCCGGGAACTTCGGATTTTGAAACAAATAGCATTTTTTTAATACAAAATTTAATTTGATTTCGATTCGATTTTCATTTGAGCATTCGATTACTAACAGACAGTTCAACAAAAGAGCCACCTCTCACCCTAAATGTAGGTATACACCTATCTGCTCCGATCCGTCGTGGGTAAAACGAATATTAAGTGATGCCCCTTGACTTTAGTTAAGACCAATCGGTACTTTTAAAGCGAGTTAGTTTCAAATCTTTGAATAATTATTATTGAAATCACAAGCTCCGAGTAAGAACAGTACGATTATATTACTAGACACTTAAGTGATTGGTTCGTTCGTTCGCAACCAGTTGTTTGCTAAATGCAGAGATAAGTAAATTGTTCTGGGGACAATTAACACAATTCTAATTTTATAGCCTTAACTGCGAGCACGGGCTTACTTAAAGTTGAAATTAAATTTTAGATTACCAAGCCCTTTGAATTTAAAGTTAATCGTGTCTTTCGAAGAAAATTAAACATTTTATGTAACTTAAATTCAATCGTCATGTATTTGTACAGATTTAATTTAACTTTTGGACCACTTTTTCGCACTTGACTTAGAAATTAAATAACCAATATTGCATCAGACATTGGCTGCAAAACGAACCTCAGAGTCCTCAGACTGGCTTAATATTGAGGCCAAAAATGTTCTAAATTACGATATAAAAATTGTTTAAACTGGTTTAAAGTTTTTTTACTGTCGCATGAAGTTTCAAAGATAACAGACAGAGACAAACGTTACATAAACTTAGTCATCGTTTAAAAGTAAGGGGGTAAATGTTCAAATTATGGTTATAGACTGATAGATTTTGGTTTATTCGTTCCAAACAGTTAAACATTGCTTGTAGCTTTGTAGGATGTGCTTATAAATAGTCGAAACGAAATGGAAAATTGAAATCGTGGTTATGAATTATGATGATTCAAACATCACTGTTGATTTATTCGCAAAGGTAATCGACGCCGATGTCGCGACATTTGAAACGCTCGATCGAATCTAATGTTTACATTGCAAAGCTTAATCCTAGACTAGTACCTACTTACAGCTAAACTAGTTGGTTAGCTATTCATGAAAGTTGCTCCCGTCACAAGAATGCCAGTTGGCGCCAATACTGTGTAAGTATACATTTAAACTTACATGGCAGTTCTTACATGTAGGTATCTATCTAAAGTAAACTTAGTCTTGCTTAGTTTAAGAAATAGATGGCGCTGGCTGTAATTTTGTACGATATAATCTATATCTATACTAGCTGACCCGGCAAACGTTGTTTTGCCTTATAAATTATAGATAGTAGCCGATTCTCAGACCTACTGAATAAGCATATAAAATTTGGTAAAAATCGGTCGCGCCGTTTCGGAGGAGTACGGTAACTAACATTGTGTGTGACATGGAAATTTTATATATTAGAGACTAGCTGACCCGGCAAACGTTGTTTTGCCTTATAAATTATAGTTAGTAGCCGATTCTCAGACCTACTGAATACGCATATAAAATTTGGTAAAAATCGGTCGCGCCGCCGTTTCGCAGGAGTACGGTAACTAACATTGTGACATGGAAATTTTATATATTAGAAAGAAAGATAATGCTTTGTCCTAACTGGCCGACTGATCAACGCACAGCCTAAATCGCTGATATTAGAGAGCTGAATTTTGAAAAGTGTGTTCTTTTTGTGATGTAGGCATCTGATAAGAAAGCATATTTGGAAATAGCCACGGGTTCGGGAGTTATAAGAGTAAAACCGGGGGATACAGTTAGTATGTACATTTAATCGCTCAGTCGCAAAAAGCACCCCATGTGAAAAAGGTACCATTCTCAAAATGCAACTTTAAAACACTTAGAAAATTTAAGTCGTAATTGCGTTTACGTACCTATATACAATTTGACAGTAACAGTCGCTTGTTTTAATAGCGATGGCAATTTGTTAGTGATTTTAAATGACGTGTTATCAACAATTTCAATTGTTTCAATCGATTTTTTTAGCAACATAGTTACGTAATCAGGGTCCAGGATATTTCTTCTATGCCTGAAGACTTCTTAGGTATTAGGTATTGGGGTGGCGGTAAAGTCTTATAGAAATAATGTCCTGTTTACAAGACCTATCACGTTTCGGCCGGTTTTAAACAACCTTCACTTTCCTCGTTTATAGTGGAAACTCGACCGTCCGCGTCTCAGCCGTGGCATTGCCTTTTTAAAGGCCGTCCTTAAAAAACGAATAAGTTTCTGAGATGACATACAACCATGGCCACATACCTAAGGTAAATATACCTACTTTCTTTCAACAGACTGAAGTTACTTGTGTCAATGCGAGCTTTTCTAATTTTTTTTTTCTATATTAGTTCTGAGCGGTGTTTATCTAGTGATGGATACATCGACTTTAATTCCGGAGGTTGTGTTCGGCTTCCGACCTGAAAAGCTGACCAATGCATTTTTCTTTTATAAAAAAAATGTTTTATAAAAACATCGCTTTACGGCGCAGGAAAACATCGTGGTGAAACCGACATGTCCTAGGAGTCTAAACGTTCGAAGGCATGGGATATTCGCCAATACGGAGAAGGCTCTCATGGCGTCTTTCTGCCTAACTGTAAGAGGAGGCACTTGCCTTAAAATAAAATAAAATAAAATAAGCCTTTATTACTGAGGTACAATAATTAAATTAAATTTATTTTTATGGATCGGTACTTTTTCCCCCAGCTTGTCTTTCGACATAGGCCTCCTCCAAAGATTTCCATTCTGCCTGTCTGTCCCTTGCAATTCTCGTCCACTCTGGTCCAGCAGTTCTCTTTAGGTCGTCTTCCCTGCGTTTTGATTGTCTCCCTTTGTTCCTTTTCCCATCTCTGGGGTACCATTCTGATATTATTCTTGTCCATTTACCGTTCCTCTCTCTTAACATATGACCTGTTCAATACTGTCCATTGCCATTTTAATGTTTTACATATTTTTCCTGCATCTTTAAATTTAGTTATTTTCTTAATATTTTCGAATCTTACCTTGCCTGGCACTTGCCTCACAGTCGGACAAATAACCTAGGTCTGATTGTTACCATAATAGAGAGCATTAGTAGATCGAGACTTAAATAGAAAAAGTGGCCAAGAAAAGCTTTGGAAAAACTTCTTAACAATTCATAATGATAAAAATCTTTACGGAATATTTATACGCGCAACACTGTACCTTGTATACAGTGTAGCAAAACTATGATAGATAAACATCACTAAACGAAAAAAGAAACAAAAACTCATTCAGCTTTTGAATAATAAATAATAATGGAACATTCAACCTATTGTAGAGAATAATATAGGTACCTAACTGTTCTCTTCACGGTTATCTCGATGATAATAATTTCTTTCGGATAATATATTTACATTCATATGAGAGTAATTATCATTTTAGTGTTATTGCAATCGCAAATATGTATGTGGCATTATTATTCATGATTTCCTACATAATAATACAGTGTTGAGAATAGATGTTCAGTCGGTCAAGTGTTTAACTATGCTACAAAATTAACGTTATTTTCTTTTTTTTGTTTGTAATTACTAGGTAAATAGGTATTTAATTTTGCCTCTTTCTTTATGAATTTTAACCGATTTTTCGGTTTTAATCGGGTTGCTTTAATACTTTCTTCTTTCTACTTCGTTCTTCGTTCGTTTTCTTCTATCTATCGTATGGTCTTTATACTTTTTTGTGCGAATTTTGGGATAAAAAGTAGCAGACGTGTTTTTCTAGGACTCCCAGTTATATCTTCTCTTATTAATCGAACTACATGGACCACGCCCTAATCATAGGGTCATAATTTCGTGTTTTAAAGCCTGCAGTGTCATCAAAATGAGAAATTTGAATATCTACAGTCTACGCGTTGACTTCTGAAATACCCGATATGTTTTACACTTATGTAAATAATATTTGGTAAAGCTTGAGTAAAGTAGGTAAGGTAAGTCGTTGGATTCGTCCGTCTGTTTCTTCTCTAGATGCTTCAAAACCACGTGTAGACGGATTTTGATAGTTCAGCTTTAGACTGAGGCTTTAGTTAGATTATCTGTTGAGTTAATATTATCCGTACTTCTGGTACGGTAAAATGTATTAATTTGTACACGAGTGCGAACTGCGAAGTCGATAAAACCTAACTGTAATTATGGTTGGATGATGACGACGCAATTCGCACAGGTTACTCGTACCTACTAGAGAGTCACCTAATTATATCAACAACAGACCACATATTTTCATGCAGATTAGTTGTGATTTAGATAAGCAACTGTCGTTGACACTTGTAACAGACAATGTGTTACAATTACAGCTGCGGTACACAGCGGGTAATGTTATTTAAAAGGGGATTGTTCTACAGTTCTACGCGAACGAACGAACGAACGTCTAGGCGAACGGTTTTTATCATATTTAATATAATTTTTTCGTTTAAGATTAATAATGTTATCATTCAAACTTCAAACGTTGACGCTGTTACTTGTTGTTCTAAGTAATTCTCCTTATTAGTTGAAGGATTTACTAATTAAATTATTGAAATACAAATTATGTTTTGTATTATTGAATTGGCGCTTTTGGTGCCTAGTCACGACTTTTTGCGAAAAATCGACCATAACCAAAGCTATAGACGTTTACAATTTGGCAGGGGTATTTCCGAGGACTACTTATTTATCTTATTTATCGTATATAGGTACCTACTTATCATTTCTAGCAGATCAATAGTCACTTATTGTGTATATTGTATCAATATATCCCTGACTAATAGTATCGCTTTACCACTTTAAATACGAAACAAAATAACTTTCAAACGTTGATTATAGGTACATCTTCCTCGCTATAAATCAATATAATTGCACATTCCTATTTACACTTTAGATTTATAAGTATATCTATAACTTAATAAATCCATATAGTAAACAGGATATCGTAATAATATCTGTTGAGTTAATATTATCAAATTGTCAGTCACGGTTAACCAGAGTCCATCACACACATCACATTCTATTGGGACCATAAGGGGCGGCGTCGATTACGGCACATCCGATTCACAATGCTCACTTTTACTTGCAGCTACACAATACTTATGTCATTCAAAAATTGTATCTGTCGTTGTGATCGTTAATAGCTGTTCGATTGTTTTATTTCGCAACCCAATGTAATGATTAGATGTTGTAGGCACTATTGTATCATATCTCTCATAAAAGGTAATGATTTTAAGAACGTTGAGTATGAAATCAAGGCAAAACGTAATACATTTAATAAGAGAAATAAAAAAATAATTTTTAAAATTAAAAATTAAATTAAATTTAGGTTAGCTTTTTATACAATTTGTGATAGTGTCTGTTTATTTCAACTCTATGTTTCCACAAGGACGGGTTTATTGCAGCGCATTGTTATGTAATTAGATTATTCCTGGGTTAGTTTTCTTGTAGTTCATACTAACTTGAACATTCAGTTTCTAAAACAAAGTGGTTATTGTATAACTATTAATGTAGGTAGTAAGAACTCATATTGACAATAGCTAATTTAAACAGTAGCCGTTTTCACTTTCGTCTGCAATGATAAATGAGTCGATTAACGATTCCGGAGGCGGGCAGGACGTCACGTCGCAGCTTCCGCGTTGAGTGCTCAACGCTCATTGCAACTCCCTTGATGGATCAGCGTTGAGCCACTCAAATGTGCGTGCTGCTTTACTTTCTATTCTGTGACAACCAATAATTACAACAAACAACAAGACATATTTTAATATTATCGCGATTAAAGCATGTGGGCGGACACTTTCACTACTACATTAATGTCGTAACGTTGTTGACAAATTACTAAAATAATAAATCTGGACTGGTTACTTAATGTATTTAATGGAGTGCGAACTAGAGTACCTGTGTATAGGTATAGGTAGGCAGATGTAGGCATAAATAGTGGTTAGTAAAGACCATGTCAGGCTCATTGTGTATTCTACTATTGCATCCTATGATATTACTTCCTTCCGTAGTATATTTTAAAATGAGGAATCAATACCTTCTTAATAGTTCACGCACATACGCGCTATATTTAGATACTAGCTGCCTCCCGCGGTATCACCCGCGTAAGTCCCGATTCCGTGGGAATGTCGGAATCAAAAGTAGCCTATGTTACTTCTCGATAAAGTAGCTTTCTTTAGGTGTAAGAATGTTTGAAATCGGTCCAGTCGTTTTTGATTTTATCCATTACAAATACACAAACACACACACAAATATACAAATATTTCCTCTTTATATTATTACTGTAGAAGTGTAGATAAACCTACCTACTTCAAGAGTACCTACATTACTTTAAAAAAAATCTTGAAAATGCGCCTCTTATGTGGTTCTTCTTCTAATTAGTGCTAAATTAGTGCCACAAAATTTGATTCTACATAATAAAAACCGTCAAGACTGCGGTGTAGGTTTAATTACCTACAGTTTGCCGTACGTTGTACAGTCAGATTACCAATTAAGTATACAGCACGAAAATTATAATGCGTGCTGTATACTTAATTGGTGATCCGACTGTACATAACTTAATAATTTAAGTAACCTACATTTACCCCTTTACATAAACGATGGCTAAGTTTAATAAGTTTAACAATTAACTTAACAGCACGCAAAATTATCATGCGTGCTGTATACTTAATTGGTGATCTGACTGGACTGTACATAACTTAATAATTTAAGTAATCTACATTCACCCCCTTACATAAACGATGGCTAAGTTTAATAATTAACTATACAGCACGAATAATAATTTTGCGTGCTGTATACTTAATTTGTAATCTGACTGTACTAACAGTCGTTAATAAATCTTGTCAAAGCTGACCGGATGCAAGGAAGGCGTAGCAAATCTTTAGAGCCGTCAATCAGTTCGCGTCGTGTAGTTGCGAGCTCTATTTCATTTTATTGCCGTTTTCAAGTTTACGTCCAGAATATAATTCTATTTCATGCCATTGAAGCCAATTGAATCTCTCCTTGCATAAATATAGACGCGTTAAAATGGATAGTATGAAAATGAAATGCTTACTGAAGTTACGGTTAAGGTTTTGTGACAGATTTGAAATTCGATTTTTCTTTTGTTTTCGCGATATTAGACATTTTTTCGATTTTAATCGCGTGGTGTTTATTATTTTTAGCATTGTTTCAACGCTCAAAGACCGTTTCCAGACTTTTACAGGTCAAGGGACCTGTGAAAGTCTGGAAACGGTATTTCCGTCGGAATCCTAAAGAAGGCTTTAGGATTGGCAGTCAATCCGTTTCAAGTCAGGTTTTTAATTTCACAATTTAAAATTGTTTAGGGTTCTGTACCCAAAGGGTAAAAACTGGACGCTATTACTGAGACTCCGCTGTCTATCTGTCCGTCTGCCACCAGACCCGTGATAGTTAGACAGTTGAAATATTCACAAATGACGTATTTTTTCTTATTCATGTTTGTGTTAATATCCCGATTGAAAATGAATTTCGTCAAAGAATCTTCTATTTTCGCTGATAACACCACGTGCCTAAAAAAATCAATAACCCAGCGTAGATTATCAATTATCATCATTATTTGACTGTTTATATGCCCCTCGTTATCTATATCTATGAAATGGTTCAACGCACAGCCTAAACCGCTGATAGTAGACTCCTGAAATTTGAAATGTGTTTTTTATGGGGGCGGATCGTCTTACATAAATTTTTAACTCCTAACATCGGAGGTCCGAAAATGTTTCACATACCATTTTAAATCATAATGATCATTCTTCATAATTTTTTTAAAACATTAAATTTAAAATACATAATCGTTTTCGTAATCGTTTCGTTTTTACTAAAATTTGTTTTAATACATTTCTTAATCATAAGTTTTTTATCCATAATTATTGAAAATTATAATGTCTAAATTCATACATTTGTTTCGCCTACTATTATTATCTTAACGCACGTTGTACTCGAACTTGGAAAAAAATACACGGAGCACACCGACTCGGATAGGTTAGGTTTATGTTAGAACATGATTACACGCAGCGGCCACATGGCGACCGTTGCCGCGGCACGCTCGCTACGCTCGCTCGCCAAAGCGCCTAATACTATACATAAAAAAAGCGTGATGTATCTTAATCATAAGTGTTTTTATGAAGATCGACAGAACACAAGTCAAAAACAATTGAAAATTTCCGTTAGAGTTTGATAATGGGGTTCATAAAATAAGTTTTGTTACAGTTGCGTTTATTAATATAAATAATCTTAGTAACACATTATGAATTATAAAAATATCATCATGAATGTTACGAAGAAAAAAAAATCTGAAAAATAAAATTATGATTGTAATTTTATTTATAATTTGATAAATGTTCTTGGTAGTAACAGTATGAATAAAAAAATTATGATCACTAACTGTTATGAGCTCCGATGGTAGTAATAAAAATGTCTGAATAAAAAAAGTATGAAAAGTAAAATTATGAAGAGTGATTATTATGAACACAAATCGATAGTAAGACAAAGAATATGACTTAGAATTTTATGTGAGCCAATATGGACCCGTTTTTTATATGATGTAGGCATTCCATAAGAAAGGGTTTTTCTAATACCCCACGAAATCTTCAGCGGGTGAAACCGCAGGACCAGCTCGTTTATAATATAGACCCCAAACCACCAGATACCAAAGAAAATTACTTATGGGACTCCCCAAAAGCGATGTACAGTGAACGTCCCACCGAAATCGTGCATGCAATTATCAACATTACATAGTATGCAACTTAGTATGCAATAAGTTTAGATTGGTCGGTGAAAATAGACCCGTCAGACTCAAAGTGAAATTATTATAAGGCGTTTGTTTCTGGGAAGTGGATAAGTTTGACAAGTGACAGTCTCAGGTACATAGAGAAAGATATACCTACCTGTCATAACACCATTTCGTTAATTAATTAACATTGTAATTAATTTCATACATAGGTATACATATGTAAAGATTACAATTTCGTGTCTACTGTAAAGCCTTGATTGTTAATTTAAAGTGATGATAATCTATCTGGATAAGTATCTATAAACTATAATGTTATTTATCATAATGGAAGAAAGGACGAAAAGTCTGGACTTGTTCGAAAATATAATAAAAAAACTATAGAAGGCTTTGTCCTGACTGATTGACTGATCAACGCACAGCCTAACCGCTGATGGTAGAGGACTGAAATTGGATGTGAGTTCTTTATATGATGGATGTAGATTGTAGGCAAATTAGTTGATAGGAAATAATTCTTTAAAGTTCTTTTTTTTATTTTTTATTATCAATTTACAAAATATTTAAAGGACTTTTGTCATAGGCTGAACATGTCGGTCCCATTTTTAAAACAATATAATTGATTTCTAAACCAACAAGAAATATAATGGCTTGCGTAGTCTAGTTGGTAAGGACGTTGGGGTACCGACCCAAAGGCGCGAGTTCAAGCCTCGCCGCAAGTGAAAAAAAAAAAAAAAAAAAAATTTTTGAATGCTATTTTTCCTTGTAAATAAATTTTCTAAACAAAATAGCCTTGAGCTACATACAAAAATTAATAGAAATTTAAAGAAATATACTATTATTACCTTCTCACTTAAATAAAATTGTTCAGCAGGCCTTAGGCCGCTCGCCCACGGCGACTTTTTGTAGCGATACTAACGCGATTCTGCATCGATACAGTCGCGTAGCGGTCGCTAACTGTGTGCCCTCGTCCACGGGGCGCTCAGATTCAGTAGCGATGCAAACGCGATACTATCGCGCTTCAGTCGCGATGCAAGCGCAATTTAGTCCCCTCCCTCCGTTTTTTCCCCGATGTCATCCGACACGGTCGTGCGTTTGCATCGATTTAGTCGCGATGCAGTAGCGCGTTGGTAGTGCGTTTGCATCGCTACTGTAGCGCGTTACAAATGCGACTACCACGCGTTAGTCGCGCGTATGCTTAACGCGCGACTGCATCGCTACAAAAAGTCGCCGTGGGCGAGCGCCCTTACATAGTTAAAAAAGTTACTCTAAATTTCATACTGGGTCGGTATTTCCGCGGGTGAAACCGCGGGACACGAGTCTATACTATGATATAACTTTAACATATTGATATATTATAACGATCTTATAACACGAATCCCGTAAAGCGTTCGCTGAAAACTGTTAACTAATTCCACGTACACAACCTAAGTACAATGGATTAATTAGCACAACAGTTATAAACTTTCTATTGTCAACTTAATTTGGTCGTTTCGTTCTCCGGTTCTCAGATATTTCCACTTAAAATCTGCGTTTCAATTATTTAGAGCAAGCTATTTAGTCTAATTACTAATTACCCTAGGTAGTGTTACCTACTTTTTAATATTCACTTGTGGCTAGTAATTATGTAGTTAGATAAAATAACTATTCGTAATGAAGTCGATAATGCTTGGCGCCATGACTCAAACTTAGGGTTACCAACTTTTTTTTTACAAGAAAAATAATAATTGAGGTCTAAATAAATGACTACTGCAAAAATAAATACAAAAAAACTCATGAGTTTCTTGTGCCTTCTTCTCATTGGAGGTCACATTCCGAAGACACAGTAGATTACATTATAATAACTGACATTTATAAGAGATATCTTCCTAATATCCTAATGAATAAACGTACTTTGATTTGATTTGATTTGGGAAGTGAAATAAACAGTTTTTAGGAAAAAATACAGTATTTTTTTAGAGGAGGGGCTTACAGGTACAAATTTAGAACGTTACACTTTCCCGTTCGAAACACAATCTTAATTTGCACGGAATACACCTAATCTGTACAAATATTATAAAGAGGAAAGATTTATTGCACGAATGACTAATGAACAAATATAGGCTCCGAAACTACTGGACCGAATTTAAAAATTCTTTCACCAAAATAGAAAACTACTTTATCGAGGATGCATTTAAAACAGTATTTTGTACAGGTATTTACTTTATTTTTGTTTAAAAGTTAAAAGTACAATGTAGTGAAAAACAGTTGTATTTTTTTAACAGTATAGTTGGTAACCCTACTAAAACCTAATAGGCCGGTGTCTGTTTCGATTCGTGGTTTATTAAATTTAAAGATGTCAAGGGCTGTTTAACAACGCGACATTGTTTTAAAGGTTACTTGTTGATTGAAGAAAATATCAACGAAACACCAGCCTATCGTGGTCACAAAGCAGTGTTTCTATTTTACGAATATTAACATGTATAATCCTCTATTAGCCTTATTAATAAACGTGGAGTAGGGTCGGAGAAGGAATAACATGCTTTGTCTTTTTCCGTGACAAGAGCTTTCAAAGTTGAAAGACAGAGACAAAACGTAGTAAACCTCCTCCAACGTTATTCCACTTTTATTAATAAGGCTATATAGGTTTATGCAGCTAAACTCAATTTCCCAGTCGGGTTCATCGAAAATTGTTGATTATTTCATGACGGAATGTTGTTGATATTTTATTTTGTGTATGGATTGTAGGTGACATTGTTTCCTACATTTTGGTGTAGTTTCAAGACAAATACTTCTTATTGGTTCAAAGCCTATCAACATTTTAGACACAAAATGAATGTTTTGGCTTAAATGTGGATGGGTAGGCTTCAACACCCTTCGACATATTTGTCTCCATCCATACACAATAAAAATCAACATCATTCCGTCATGAAATAATCAACAATTTTCGATGAACCCGACATGGATTTCGAATTTATCGACTAAAGACCCCTTGAAGTGAAGTTTTTTCTCGTGTAGGTATCTAGGCATTTAGGTTTACATCAATAAAATTACTTTATTATGTCTACTTGTTTTAATTTTTTGGAAGCTTGCCTATTTCTCTCGAGAACTTTTATATCGCTGTTTTAAATTTTAGCAAATTCACGACTTGCTGCGACAGGTACTTCCCAAATTACGTCAAATTGTTTATTTTTTGCAACTTTGTTCTTATTATTAGACTAATGGACATGCGTAATGTAAAAGTGTACGGTTTTGGGCTCCTGCCAGCCATGTTCCCATTTAATGAGGTTGTCAACGAGGGACTTGTTACGTAGTCGTTTCATATTCATTGCGAACAACTATCTCTACTCTCGTCAAATAGTATCTTTTTAGGATTCCGTAGCCAAAAAGTAAAAACGGGACCCTATTACTGAGACTTTACTGGTTTTCTGTCTGTCTGTCACGAGGCTGTATCTCATGAACCGTGATAGCTAGACAGTTTCTCAATACATGTATGTCTGTAGCCACTATTATAACAAATACTAAAAACAAGATCAAACAGTTTTTTAGGGGGGGGGGGGGGGGCTCCCATACAACAAACGCATTTTTAACATTTAAACGCAACGATACCGCGATGTATTTTTACTACTAGCGCCATCTAGTGATAGAGTAGATAAGTGATAAACGCCAGCCAGAGGTGAAATACATTTTAACGTTCGAGTTGCGTTCTCGGATTGGTTGGTCCATAGTGTTCATTTTAGGGTTCCATACCCAATTGTGATAAAGGTACGGAACCTATCGTGTGCGAGTCCGTCGCACTTGACTAGTTTTTTTTACAAATATACGAGTATACTGGCCGGTCTAATATCTAATATTTTATTTACTTACTAATAAGTATAATAGTAACAGCCGTACTCTGATAGTTTCTTGGCACTAAATTTATCTTTTGTCTCGCGCTTGTGAGTGACGTTCCTCAACAGCGAAGAGTGAGAGAGCATCGCCTTACTAAAGTTACTCTTAGAAACGTTAGTGAGTGCGATTGTTTGTTAACACGAAACAAACGATTGTATGAAACATCTGGAAAGAACCAGACTGGATCATCTGTCTGTGTGGTATGTATCTATCTATTTTGTTAACTAAACACTTACGGCCTTACTTATAAAAATCTCGTTATCTAATATATGGCCGCTTGTTAGGTATGTCGATAATAGCTCTTATTCACTGCATCAAAACAACTTAACTTACAAACACTATATTGCTAGCTAGTCAGTTGATTACGTACGTTTTCATATTTTATTCTTTAAAACTATCGTAACTCTATGTTATAAAATAGCGGATGTTAAACAGCTGATTTTTGACATTTGCGAAAAAAAGTTGACAAATGACAGAAAAATATGAAAAAATTGACAAAAAAATGGACGATTTCGTTCAAAATCATCAGCAACTGCAGTCGTGATTTAAACCGAAAAATGTCTTTAATTTCAAGTTATGTTTGGTTTGCAAGTAAGGGGGTTAGTTTTGTTTCGATATTATCTAGGACACAATCAGTAAAAGTGTGTTCCTCATTCATCACATCACTTAGTTCCGCTAGATCCATAAATCCAAAAACCCGGCCAAGTGCGAAACTCGCGCACGAAAGGTTCCGTACCACTATCACAATTGGATACGGAACCCTAAAATGGTTTACAACAACTTTGATTTAAAGAAAATCTGAAACTTATAAGAAACTCTTTGGTCAGTGAAGGCAGACTAGTATATTTGACAGATAGGGCAGCCATTTTGAATTCCATGACCAACTCGATTTGACTCGACCAATCAGAAGCGACCTCACATCGTACTAGAATTCCCTTGTAGTTTTTGAAACACGTTTGTTGTATGGGAGCCCCTTTTAAATAATTGTTTTATTTTGTTTTTAGTATTTGTTGATGTCGGCAACCGAAATACATCTTCTGTGAAAATTTCAACCTTCTAGCTATTAAGGTTCATGAGATACAGCCTGGTGACAGACGGACAGACGGACAGACGGACAGACGGACAGACGGACAGACGGACAGACGGACAGACGGACAGACGGACAGACGGACAGACGGACAGACGGACAGACGGACAGACAGCGAAGTCTCAGTAATAGGGTCCCGTTTTTACCCTTTGGGTACGGAACCCTAAAAACTAAGGAATCTTAACCGGAACCGAATTGTTACGAAATTCATTCAAAATACAGAAGGGAAAGCCGAGTATCAAACAATTGTACGAAATCACTTTTACTGAGTTAAGCCTTAAGAGGACAGTCTACCTACTCTTTTCTCCATACAAACTTTACAAATGTAGTCGACTGTTTCCTCCCTGGATAAAGATATTAGAAAAAATATGTTTATGCCATAAGTCCTATATCAACCATGACCATAGCCATTTTCTGATTTTTCTAAATTTTATTTCTATTCTAATTAGAAAAAAAAAACCAAAACGTAGGGGCATAAACATGGCAGATATAGGTTTTATGGCATACCTAAACATATTTGCTCTAATGTCTTTATCCAGGGAGGAAATAGTCGAGACTACGTTTGTATGGAAAAAGAGTAGGTAGACTGTCCTCTTAACAAGTCTTGTATTATTTTGTCGTTTGATCTGCCTTTTATTTTATTTTACAATAACATTTGTGGAGAGAACAATATGCAACTCTGAGATCACGATCGCTTAGCTGAGCTGTTTCGTAACTGTACGATTCATTTCTTACGGTTCGATGCTTATTTCGTTCAAATTGTTCATTTATTTCCGATCACTAAACATGAAATATTGATGATCTCGTCTTACTCTATAAAAAAACTCAGAGTATAAGCCTATATCTACCAATAGTAGTACAATTAAGGAGATACGGTACCTAGCCTAGCCAGATCGTGGTCTGAAATTAAAAAAAAACGAAGTATAATTCAAACATTTTCTTTAGATGTAAGTATTTTGAAAAGGACAAATGTTTTTCGAGATATTATTTGGTGAGTCGAAAATCTTGGTAAACTTATACTCGTATGAGCTTGATAAATCTCAAAGGCAGATAGAACAAGATTTTATAACACTCTTGAACTTAAAAATCTCATATATTACCTGCCCTTTAAAATTATAGTCCTGTTTAAGAGACACATTAAACTTAGAGGACAATCAAATTGATCCAAGTGCCGGTCTGTGGTTATTGTAAACTTTCAAGGTAGCGCCTCTGGTACTAGTCAATCACACACAATGAAATGAAACTATACAAGTCCGCTGGAATTGGTATACCTTACAAAATGACATTAGATCTTTGTGCCGATTTGATTTGCGTTATAGTGCGCAACATGGCGCAGGTCAAATAGGCACAAAATTCAGTGCGCTATGACCTGTCCAGCGACTTGTACCATGGAGGTCAGTGTAGTCACACTACCTACCTACCTACATATTCAGTACACACTACATACATACTTTATTCTATACACTTACATTATATATACTTATTTATTGACATGACAATCGACAAATCTGTGTGCGGAAAAGCAACACAGGTGGATCATAGAATATTCATTTGGTTTTTAGACGTGACTTGACAAGAATTGAGCTTCAAGTAGGTACAGTCATTTTTGGTAGAAGTGTTGTATTATAACTTCGTTTTTTAATGGTAGACTATAATTTGACACATCATCCTGAAGAAAAAAAATCAAATACAAAGAACCAAAACGTCAGATCGTAGTCTGAAATTAAAAAATCGAAGTTTAGATATAAAACCAATATACGAACTCATTGGTTTACCACCATAGACTATTAGGTTTTTTTTGTATGAAACATTGGGTACTTAATTATGAATAATTGATTTGATGAAAAATTTCATTCTGAATCACTTTGCACTTTGTTTCGTGACATTTAATTACAATAAAGTTCAGGTGCATACTGACCTGATTTCGAAAATTGGGTCAGTTATGTTAATGAGACCAAATGTTGACGTGGTCAGGATTCTATTCGTGAAATCGGCGGTGAATACGTGTGCCTTATTAGGGTGTTCCCTGAATTTGTACTGTGATATGTAAATTCGTAGGTAGATTTTAGTCGATTAATTTCGCTTTAGCCGTTTTATGGCCGGATATTTGCAATCGCGTATTGACGTGCTTGTTAGTATCAAACTTGAACACATAGTTATGTTCGTACAACACTCAATTTTAAGCCATAATGCGAAAATTTTCACGTTTCATATTTGCGCCTCCGGCTTTAGGAGCTGAGGCCTACAATTAAAAACAACATTGTGGTTTTTCCCAAAGAACCCTGTGTTTAGATTATACTTTACCTAATTTATAGCTTTCAAATTGTGTGGTTGGCTGAGGTTTAACGCAAACATTCCCAGAAGACATTCAGATCAAAGGAAAGAAATTTTAGAAACAAATGAATACAGAAGTACCTATGTAGTTAACAGTTTTCAAAATATAAATCGTAATAAACATGGCAAATGTTTGTATGAATAAAGTTTTCTTTGCGTTTGAAGTCGCAATTACAATGTATTCACCTCAGATGCTTTCCGCTTGTCTCGCTCGTTGGCCATTACTTCGTGAGGGTAGCAAAGGGAAAACCGAGATATGACCCTCAGGGGAGTATGCAATATGTAGGAACTGGCATATATACAAGTATGTCTCGACAAACTCTACCCTAACTGTTCAGTTTCTTACCAAGCGATTTTTGTTTGACTCTGAACAGGGCGCGAGGAACTTAAAACTAAAGTAAACCGCAAAATAAAGTTTGTAAAAGTTTACCTGTGAATGCAATTGGGTATACCTAGTTCTCTACGAGACGAGGGGTTTGAAAACTTCATCAGTAAAGCGTGTAGGGGAAAGTTTGGGACGTAATTGGCGATTTTTCAACCTTTATGGGTTGTTGCTTAAATAATTAGTAGGAGAGTAAGTATAAGGTTGGTATAGTAAATTAGGTAGGTATGTATTCCTAATTCTATGTTCCTTAATAAGTAAATATTTTATCGATTTCATAAATAAAATGTTATGCTAATTCGATATGCCACATTTAAAAACACGTGTAACTTCAAATCGAAATTCCTTTTGGTTGCAGTTGAGATTCATTATCGGCAAGAAATCTTAGTCCACATAAAATATATACGCCGTTAGTAATAAACGTTTCAAATCTGCCTTGCTTAATTATTAACCGATCATAAAACGGTACAACGGATACTAAAACGGCTTGCAAACTCACAATTTGTAATATTTCATGATCATCTTCAAAACGAGTAGGTGTCTAATATTAATTTGATATTCGAAATATAAGATTTCCTCATTTAATTTAATTAACTACCTAGCAGAATCTTGTTCAAGTGCCAAGTTTGTACCTTCATTTTGTTTATATTTTAACCGAGTCTTTTTAACTTTATCAAAGCGAATTTTGAACTCTGATGATTGGTAGGTACCTACAAAGACACTTGGTGTTGTTTATAAGCGCATTATTTATTCAGATTTATTTATATTGTGTAGTGCGTTTTTATTGTTTATCACTATCAAAGCAACTTCAAGCCATTTTTGAGTTACAAACACACCCACTATACCGATCGAAACAGACTTACTTTCTATAAAAGGAAATCGAAATTAACTCAATACATGGAGCATTCCATTTCTCTCTCGGTAGTTTTGATAACCGAGACCACACTCGGTTTTACGTTTATCGCGTACTTATTCAAATCAAATGAAATGTTTGGAATTCTAGGAATGTAATGCAATCAAAATTATCTTAAGTTTACGGCGGCGTACGTATCAGTCGCACGCCGCGCCGTGGTCCTCGCCTTTTTTCTTCAAAGATTCTTGCATAATTCAATTTATTTGTATTCGAACGTTCTACGAGGTTTTTCATTTTGTAAAAAATGTTCCATCTCGTCGAGAGCGTCATTGGATTGTATTAGGATCGCTTTCAATTGGGGCTCTCATTCGCTTCCAGGGCTCGATCATTGGACTGACTTACAACTGCTCCATTTACGGCGTTATTGTTTTGAACATCACCCGATGTACTCAAATTTCCCGCTTATTGAGTTGGGTCGTCTGGATAGCCGCGAAATTCGATTTCCTGTTTCTATTAGTAACCCAACCGTCGCCTCCTTCTCAGGACCTGTTAGCTTTATAGTATCCAATGCACATAAATGGAAATGGACTGAGATAGAAATTGTTACAGTAAACTCTGACCGCAAATACACTCACGCCTACCAATCTGAAAACATTGTTTACCCTCACAACAAAGGGCATTAAAAGGTTCGACAACCTCATGTGTAAAATGTAACTTAAGTTACATCGACGGCAAGATAAAAAAGACAAGAACGCGAGTACGCCATTGACTACACACAAAGAAACGGAACAATATGTTTGAATGCACCGTACACGCGGTTAATTGCCGAGTTGCACATTCTAGTGTGCCGTAGATGGAGCCAGATCTTGGCTCGAAGCGATATAAATAGTAAGGCGGGCCCGGCCACAGATGTAAAGTGGACACCAGTTTCGAAGAGCTTGCGTCTATTTCGAACAAGTGTAAATAAATCAAACGAGTTACTTTCGTGGTACACCTACCTAGTTGATCACTTTCATTGGTGTCCGCCACCAAAAGTACTTTTAATCTTTTTGTACCGGATTGTCCCTGTACTCTGACACTTAGGACGACTGCGTGTATATTATTTGTAGACTCGAAACAAAGACACGCTCCTTATAAAATCCGTAGCACCCTTTTATGGTACATCTGAGATAAATAGTAACGTTATTCATGTTGACTTCTTATATCCATACTAAGAATTAAATTCTTAAATAAATGCAAAATGTTAATCCATAAATTACGTTATAGGTATGACTAACATCGTATAAAACTTGTAAACTTATCCGACAACATTAGTACACATTATTAGCTTTAATTGACTGATAACCTTCGTTAATTTTATTCGAATGTCGGACACGAGTCGCGATTTGGAAATTAACTACGGGGACTATCGAATAATCATGCATGACCTAAGACATCGATAAAGCATTTGAGTGAAATGATTGATTGGTTATTAAACAACTCTGTCTCGTTGATGCCGATTTCTTATAAAAACTTTAATGCTAATTTTAACTCGACTTGTATATTAAGCAACATTTCATTCGATGCATCATCGTGTCATATTTAGCTTAAAGCCATAAATTCTTTACGCATAGAAATCACAAGAATCTTCCCACGGCCTTGCATTATTCGCACAATCTTGGTCACTCTGAAAAGCTTAGTGAAAAGAAAGAGTTCTAGATTACGGCAATTAATATAACCAAGCATTTTAAACTAAACTAAAGTATGATAAAGAGGTCATTTAAAATTTTAAAGTATACCTAGTTCTTTTTTATGAAGTAGTGCGTAATCTAAGTGAAAATATTTAAATTTATGCCGACGGATATATGCATCAGAACAAAGTAACGAGTGATTATATAATAAGGACACGGGCGGATATGGACTCGTGTATTTACACGCTGAGACGGCTTCAAGTAACTTCGCAGCCACGACTTGTAGCGAAGTCGAACCAAAACAAATGGACACTACACCGTTACATTACTTCGCAGAATTAAATAAAGAAAAAAAATGACAGTAACGAAGCAACGGTAATCTTTGTTCTGAGTAAGGTCGAAACCCCGTGTTACGGTAAGGCACGCTGAATTCGGAATCGTTTTCATGGTCTAATCAAACTGTGTATGTAGTTAATATTCAAGAAATTACAGCATCGTTATGTAAACGTTTATACTTATACTTCCTGCGTTTCATTATTACAAAACAGTAATCGTATCTTTAACCGAAATTCATAAAAAAAGTGCACAAAAAGAGAGAAAGTTTATATTGCTAACATATGCCGTACGAAATACGATTCGTGTCTTAATTTTATACGTTGTCACCTAGTATTTCCAGATGGCTGAGAACCATATGGATTGAGTGCATTAAAAGAAATAACAGGGATAGCCGGCGCCTGCGCCTGCGCCGCCATTAAGCCACAAATATCGCTCGGCGATGATTAAAAACATCAAGGAAGACGCTATATCAATTAATTAAACGATCAATTAAATGAGGGCGTTGGTTTAATTAAATAAATAATATTAAGAAATACTTAGTGGTTGTTGACGGTTACGTTCTACAAATATATATTATCGGATACAGGTCGGCGCTCAACATCTCCTAAAGGGCTGTCGATGACATTGTTAGCAATAAATTGATTCGCGGAAGCAATATCAGTTCTATAAATCTTGAGAAAAAGATAAATTTCACTTCCAGGAATATCTGATGCACGTTAATTTATTGATGTAAACAGAACTGGATAAAAAAACGAAGCAGTATCTTTCCTATTGTATATCCATGAGGTGAAGACGGAAGGTGATGCGTGGGAGTGAGCGCGGGAGCCGACCTCCTCTGCCGCGGGAAATCTCCACAGAGTGTGTATGTTCACTCTCCTACTTATGTACCCGCGTTCACATGATCACAGATAAATGCACATAATCAATGTCTCTAATGATCAAAATCGCAGAAAACAACTAGTTTCACAGACATAAATTAATTCAATCGTTTATTTACGTTCTAGCAGTCTGCATTGCGCCGCATATTTTATGAGTTTGAAAGCTTACCACCGTTTATTTATATGAAAAGTCAGATATGAAAAGTGCATTTAATATACCCGGTACAGTATACAAAAATATTTCATTAGTGATAAAAAGAGACCGGCATTAAGGTTTTTTGAAAAAGAAGCTTAACTTATACATATATCTAGATGTAACAATTGTTTTTTTAGCAATAACCCTCTCTGGATCTGATTCTAAATGTAGGTTAAAAAAACATAGATCTGATCTGATTTAGATTTAACTGTTAAGTACTTTATGGTAGGGTTTACTAACAACTTACAAGCATACATATTTAACATTATTGTGTCAAAATTGTGCCCAAGTCTTTTGTTAAAAACTAAATCTGATCGTCGCAAGTGGGGCTAAGAATCAAAGCTATTGAAAGTACACTTTACGGAAAGATATAGGTATTCTTTATTACGTGACGCGCCGGAATAGCCAGTCATTTTAACAAGGTGAATGTCAAAACGAAATGTATGAGATCACGCAGAATAATTTATAGTTTCTCATCTAATTTATCTTTACTTATTTGCATTTTATAAATTCACTGTAATTAATTAGAGCCTAATGGTGCGTCTAAACTAGGCTCTTTACGTAGCTCTCGCTCGCGCTACACTTGGCTTATACATACAGATTGGTTAATTTCATATAACACCATCACGGACAGACTCTTGCGGCGCGACAGGAACCGTCAGGTTTTAGTGGGTATATATCTCTGGGCGTCCACCATCCTAGACCAGAGATGACCCCCCCCCCCCCACCCAATTTTAAAACAAAAATATAGAAGTCGCATTCGAGTTGAACTTTGAACTGTTCACTGTCGCCGAGCCCCGCCTACTGTACACACTGTAAACACAGTAAAGTTGTTCATTTGTCTGTACCGAAAAGCGATGGTTTTCGAAGAATAAATTTAGCATTGCTTAGGTTATCCGCTCGTGCCAAATGCACGCCTTCATGAGACGTCCCATCACGTGAGTTTGATAGTTAGGTAGTACTATGATTACTAATGGGCTATCTACACGGTGTCGATTTACAGTTATTCCCTTAAGTTAGACTTACCCACCTAGTTATCTATCGCTTACGTTTTTTACATGTCGATATCTCTATTGTTTACATACGTAAGTGTTTCTGGTTTTGCTCCGAGCTGATTAGAAATTACGCATATTGATTTTAGTTTCCTGTAAATTCTACGTTTTACATTTATTTATTTTTCTGTGATTATTTAGAAAAATAAATTAGTCACGGAGTAGAATACTACTCGGATTCAGTGCGCAGGTATTCATCGAAGCCCAATGTTACACGGTAGACCGCGAGTTTATACGGAGTTTATCTACGGCTTTCTCCACCCCTAGACCGGCCGCAGAGAACCCTACAAGCCCTTGCCGTAAGGGTGGCGGGATGATGATATACTCGTATATACTATATCGTTAAAATATGACATGCATAGTTATGGCCAATCCACAACTTCTCATTACGTAAGCGATCGTATCTATCGAGAAAAATATCGGTTGTAATCGACTAAACCACGAATTTCATTGCTAAAACTAGTATATTTTCCGATACTGTAATGTAATGACTTTTAGTAGATTCTTCTCCCAACTATTTCACAAACGAACATATTCAAAAGAAACAATGAATTGAATACCGTAACAAAAGATTGATCAATAAAGTAGGTAGGTATAGAAATATTTAATTTTATGGTACAAGTACGAGGAGAATTGTAAACGTGAACAATGGGTTCGTTGATTTGTACTCTATGTTATAAAACTAGATTAAGATATAAAAAGTCTGTTTTGTATAACTTAAAAAAACTCTCCATAGCTAAGTAAATTTAGTTTCAGACCCAATGCCTAACGAACTTCGTATACTAAAAAAAATAGTTCGTGTATTTGTAAAAAAGTTCAATCGGATGAGAGCGAAATGCCTATAGATATGTCTTGTTTTGCTCCTTTTATTAAAATTGTTTTATCCGTTTGGGAGCTAGGATACCACAAACAGATACACAGACGAACAGATATACAGATAAGGTACCTCAACTCATAATTAGAACACCCCTCTATTTCCGTCGGGGGTTAAACATATGATTCCGTACCTGAGTTTCTTGTGGTTTCTTCTCATCGGAGGGCGCGTTCCGAAACCTCGGTAAAATAAAATCTCGACGTTTCAAAACGTACGTATGTGTGTTTAATATACGTTCTAAATGAATAAATAATTTTGAGTTTTGAGTTTTGACGACTAATAATCCTATGACCCGTCCGTCGAACGTATCGGAACTAATGGTAAATTGGAAATCCTAGATTGAGAGCTTATTATCAGAGTCTTATAAACCAAAAGAGTATTATCATTGTGATAGAACAGGTTCCAGTCTTCATGTCTTACTGTGCGTTGACTTATATGGCAAAGAATGAACTCGGTGAAGTCGATATAACTTTGATTTGATTAGAATTGAACGCTATATATGGCTACCTGTAATATTTTTGTTTACACTTTTGAAATCTTTACTTTTTCTGTGATACTAGGCATACTCGTATATTACTTATCTATCCTCATGAGCTTCTAAGGTTTTTCTTTGTAATATACTTATGTATAATCGTGTACTTATGTTAGATTTTTCTTATTGTGGTCCTATACAGGGTGTCCCAGAAACGAATGTCAAGCGAAAGTCCAGAGGTAGAGGACCTTAAGGGGTACCTGAATCACCCCCATGTATGTTCCGCGATTTTTCGTAGTTTAGAAGTTATGGCCTTTTTTCTCAATTTTCTACTAAAATGCGAGCACTGATACCTATTTGGTCATACTTACTGCAATAATTGAAATAATTGGCTGATTTCTTTTCAAATGTGAAGCTGAATAATAGGGTCATATTACCTGTTACAAAAAAAGGCGTAACACTAACCAAACTGTTACAAATTAAAAAAGAATTTCATAAAGTGACCGTTGACAAAACGCTATAAACACTTTAAAGAGCAATTAAAAGAAAAACTCGCCTATTATTTTTTTTCCAAACCAACTTCAAAAACTTCATTACTTCATTAGCTATCTACCATATTAATTTTATTGGTCTATCATTAGAGGATCATATCAATAATTTTATTTAAAAATTCTTTGGTCGAAAATTCTCTCACTCATCCCTATTACGAAGACTTCGCTGTCTGACCGTCTGTGGCCGGGCTGTATCTCATAAACCGTGATAGCTAGACACTTGAAATTTTTACAGAGGATGTATTACTGTACCCGCAAATGTTTAAGGGAGCTCCTATACAACAAACGTGATTTTTGACATAAAAACGCAACGATACCACGATGTATTTTACCACTAGCGCCATCTAGTGATGATTTTTGTCTTCCGCAAAAAAACTTCTGCACGAATCTTAATTAAGATTTGTACAAATAAATGTATTAAATAAAATAAGAATAAATATGTTTTTTCTGTTATTCAATAAGGCCGGGAGTTTCCCTTCAGGTATAGGTAAGATGAGTGAGAGAATTTTCGACCAAAGAATTTTTAAATAAAATTATTGATATGATCCTCTAATGATAGACCAATAAAATTAATAGGCGAGTTTTTCTTTTAATTGCTCTTTAAAGTGTTTATAGCGTTTTGTCAATGCTCACTTTATGAAATTCTTTTTTAATTTGTAACAGTTTGGTTAGTGTTACGCCTTTTTTTGTAACAGGTAATATGACCCTATTATTCAGCTTCACATTTGAAAAGAAATCAGCCAATTATCTCAATTGTTGCAGTAAGTATGACCAAAAAGGTATCAGTGGTCGCATTTTAGTAGAAAAATGAGAAAAAAGGCCATACTTCTAAACTACGAAAAATCGCGGAACATACATGGGGGTGATTTGGATACCCCTTAAGGTCCTCTACCTCTGGACTTTCGCTTGACACTCGTTTCTGGGACACCCTGTATATAGGACTATATAACTAACAGAAGAATATAACAGAAAAACTTTCCACTGTTGCATTGCAAATTGTGCAGGCTTTAAATAAACTTAGGCCCATTTAAAATTCCTCAAGTGTAACTTAAAACAATAAAATCTTAACTTTATCTGACTTTATGTGAACTAGCTTACTAGCTTTATGGAGAAAAGTTTCCCGAGTTAAGAATCAGGAATCTAAAGTTTTCTTATTTATTTATTTATTAACCAGTATGATACCTCTATGACTTTATAATATTCCCAGTCCTGTAGGAATATCGGGATTTAAGTATTGAGCGTTAATTCAAGGTAACTATCCGTGTGCCCAATTTAAACTAACCTTAATTGGTTCAGTTGTTTGTGCGTGATTGACACACAAACAAATAACATCACTTTCGCATTTATGATATTTGGAGGATAGTGGGATTACAATGCACCAAACTCTTAGCCTATTGGTACACTGGACTGTATTGAATGTATACTATAAAAATATACTTTATTATTTAATTTAAGTGAAGTACATTAGAAGACTAGCACCACAGTTGTTTATATACTATAAAATAATAGAAAATGTTACCTTTAAACCTAACAATAATTTTAACGAGACAAGATATTATAAACGATTGAATTTTTGATATTGACGAAAATAAAATGAATCATTCAATTAAAAAACAATAAGATGAACTCAGAAGCTATATTGTTATCAGCACATAAGTGTTTATACCTATAAAAACACGAGAAACTAAACAAAATCAGTTTTTAAGTACAAACATTTACTACAATTACGCACTGTTTATAAAAGTAAGTAGAAGGTACAATGTACGGCGACATTGTTATCTAATAACATTGTGTTTTTTAATATTCTGTTTGTTTGTAACGGTGACAAGTTTATACCTATCACGTGTTATCCATGTCAGATTAGTTGTTTGCTTGTGTAGCGAAAAATATAGGCCAAATGGTGGCGTTCTTTACATCTCAATGAATGCTTTTATGTTTCTTTGTAGGTAACTTTTGGAGTCTAAATCGTGATTTTGGTCAGAGCAGTATTACATAATTTTAGTATCTCCTTTAAAAAGTACTTACCTACCTCTATAAATATGACCAAATTGAAATTAAAAATTTAAACAAACAAAAATTCCGCAGACATCTCCAATTTTTGTTTGTTTTTTAGGTATTAATTTCTGACTCTCTGATATTAGGTATACCTAGTTTCCTTGTTAGCTTTCTACGTTTTTTTAGTTGTGTTTTAATTTTTGGATTAAAAGCCGTGTCTTTGAAAAGACATCAACGCACGCTAATGCGATGAAAGCTTAAATACGTGCTATAGTAATCGAACATCGACTTTATTTCACTTCATTATTACACAAGTAATGTTAAAATGATGTCATTTTAATGATTTATACATTCTAGTCTCAGTAAATTTTATTAACAATAATATTAAATAGTATAACCTGTTCACCAGAAACATTAATAACATTATTTCATAAACCATTGGGTTACGTTTTTAAAACACATAATTACGGATGTAAATAATCATCGAATTCCCAAATAGAAACGATTGAACAAGTCAAATCAATTAACGACAGATAATTACAGTTCAAGTAAATAATAATGAACCGATAAGTGAACTAATTCGAAGCAATAACAATACTGACATAGAAATTGTTTCGATTGCAGTAACCGAGCGACCTTCGTCCGACAAAATGCAGTTCATGGCGCGATCACTTCATACAATTATATGGTCGCTGGACGACCGTATATAAATAAATTAAAATCAGAGTCGTACTTACCGTAAACAGTGGGCAGAATTGAGAATAAACCGATCACCTCCAATGTGAAGTCACAAGAAAAAACCAAAATAAACAACACAAAACCAAACAGTTCGCCGCGGATACAAAGTTTCTGCCGTATTCTACGGGGATGAGCGTAAAACAGCACTTAAACCGCGCAATGTGAACTGTGCGATGCGTGTAAAGTTTCGGAACACGGAGCGAGCTCGGACGTGCGATCTGCTCGGCGGACTCGCAACGAATGCCCGCCGAATGGAGCATAGCAGGCAGCGAACCTCGACGAACCAGACATGCCATTTCCGTACTGCGACGCATCCAAAAAGAAAATTCACTGCATTTGTGTTAATATGCATATTATCAGACATCTCCCGAAGGCCTGACATCCGGTGAGCGAGCAATTTTGCACTGATATTCTACATTAGTATTTCATTTGACATGGTTGTCGCCGGGCCCCGGTTGCGGCTGTCTGGCTCATTAACAGCAACGCGACTTCCATCGTGTGAACTCTTGACTGGAACTAACTGGATCACGATGGTTATGTGAAATGTAGTTTCTCATTTTGTAGTTATTAGTATTCTGTTTGCTCAGATATTCTAAAAATTGAAGACCTGTAGTTATTAATTTTTTTTCTTGAAAAGTGCGGTCAGCATAAAAGTTAATGACCACATTAGATTTTCATAATCGCTATTGGTACATCCTATTAAAAAGGGGTGATTTTCAATAAATAAATCATTTCTATATGGATGTCAAAACTGGAAGCCATTTTGAAAATAAAAGACAAGATACTGAGTTATTTTCAGAATGTCTGTCCTGTTTTGACACCCCACAATTATTTTAATGTATGTACACCTAAAGTATTATGATTGTGATGTATAGCGATTTTGAGGACATCGACTTTTGATGCTGATCGTACGATACGTGTGTTAACTTATTAATTACTTACTAGCTGGATCCCGCGGTTGCACCGCGTAAGTCCCGGTCCCGTGGGAATATCGGGATCAAAAGTAGCCTATGTTACTCAGGGTGATGTAGCTTTTTAATGGTGAAAGAATTTTTGAAATCGGTCTAGTAAGTACCTAGTTTTTGAGTTTATTCATAACAAACATACAGACGCACACGCACACACACAAATACAAATCTTTCCTCATTTTAATATTAGTATAGATAGATTATTTATTATAGTGTAATTGTAAAAAATATGCTATTGCACTTACGGCACCATTTCATAACACAATAGTACCTGTACAGAAACGGACGCTCAGGACACTCAGGAATTGAACTCGCATGCTTATGCGCTACAGGTGATTGTTCGTCCACTACGCCACATATAACGCCAAATTACCTTCGCAATGTCAAAATCAATGTCAATACAGTGTTTAGAACAACTATCATTGTATGCGGGCAAAATCTAAGTCAATGAATAATTTTAGTTTTGGATATCATTTTCCTTGATGTACATACCTACACTTTTTTGCCTTCTTAAAACAACATACCTAGTTAATATGATGGCTTTTAACTTTGATTTATAAAAATACATTTATTCAATAAAACAAGTCAAACATTTTACATAAACATCAAAGCACAAAATAGAAAAAAAAGTTAAAACCTAAAGCAACAAGAAGTTGTCGGCTCCGCCCTCCCACGGCATGGTGCCCAAAACGCTGGCAGCGTTCCCACGCTGGATAGCTAGGCTAACCCGCTGGGACAAGAAACTACCAGCCCTGGGATCACCAGACGCCTCGACAAGACGCGCCGACAAGTCCCTAAGAAAAATCTTGATATATTATATTATGCTTAATATTCATAAGTTTTAAAAGCTTCGATAAACAAGATAATCGTCCAAATAAATTTGTCGTTGGACGCCATAAAACAGAACGGCATTTATGGGACTATACATTTGAAACTCACTTAACACTGAGAGCCGCGAGTTTATCATATAAACAAACGATTTCCTTGAATAATACCTTCGGGGGTCCCTTTGTTTGTATGGGGGTATAAACTTTAACCTTGCCCTGAAGGCCAAAATGCCCCATAGGCGAGGCGGGACTTTGATTTAAACATAAACTACAATAATATAGGACGCGTTACATATACACATTCATTATCATCATCTCAGCCTTTATCCGTCAACTGCTGAACATAGGCCTCCCCCATACGACATCACAAATAGCGATCGCGAGCTACTTCAACGACTTCCCGCGACCGCTACTATGTCATCGGTCCACCGAGGAGTTGGTCTTCCAACTATCCGTTTTGCATTGCATCATGGTCACTACTCGTGGACTGTTACTATACAAATTTTATCCTTGTTTTCTCTTAGCCCTAGATACAGGCATTGCCCAAGCATTAAAATACTGACTGATAGCGTCAATAACATTCGTGTGATTATTACAATTTGTTCTTGGTTTTTAATTTCTCAATCTTCGCGGTAAGTATCTAATATCTGAGAATTATCATCATCATCCTACCCTTATCCCAATTTGTTTGGGGTCAGTGCAGCGTCTATCTCAGATACTAGCGTGGAATGTCGCGAAAAATGTCTTTAATTTCAAATTCGAAATTTTCAATACAACATCGCGTAAACAGAAGAATACAGGTATCTAATATCTGAGAATAAAATGGAAATTACTCTTCCAATTTTACCGGATGTGATTTTATGTGTAATATTGAACTCGTGAAAGTATTTTCGATCGTGAATGATTTTCAGGTTATGATCCTCATAAAAGTACCGATTATGCTAAAAATGGCGGCTCGATTTGTTTGGTTTATAGCGTGTCAGCACATTTTTTGGTCAATAAAGACCGCAACATTGATTTTTAATGTTTTTGTAGTACGTATTTGGTTCTGATTTAGATATTTAGTAGGTTCATTAACATAGTAATGAAACTCGAAGGTTTAGAACTATATTATTACTAGCTGACCCGCCAAACGTTGTTTTGCCTTATAAATTATAGATAGTAGCCGATTCTCAGACCTATCCATGACCTATTCATGACCTATAATCGGTCAAGCCGTTTTGGAGGAGTACGGCAACTAACACTGTGACATGGAAATTTTATATATTAGACTAGTGTTAGACCACTATCTCAGCTGATGGCACTAAGTCGCGCAATGCAGTCTAGAATGTTCATAATTATTCACGCTTACCCAGAAAATCATACATTTATGCAATGGTGATATGATATGGGCCATCAAACTTGGCCCGAAAGTGATTTTTTATGTTTTTCTTTGGAACGACAGGACCGAAATCCTTATTTGTTTTCCAGAATTGGCCCTTTTGCGTTAATTTCGCGGACATCCTATATCTATCCTTGTGTTCTAACTAGCATCTCAGAAGTGGGCCGGTTTTGATTGACGAGGTGTCGTATGACTCGATGTATATTTGCCAGTGAGTGACCCAGTTTCTTTGTTTCCCCTTTGCCTGTTCAAACGGATACTACCGGATTCGAATTGCTTAAAACTATTCATTCATCTGTCGCTTGTGAAAATAGTTTTCAAAACATTCGTAGGTACATGTATTATAGTGGTAATACAGGGTTGCCCCTGGTCTTAGATGTAGAAGACTATGAACAAGGCAATGAAACAAGTGTCTTCTTTAGCGGCTAAGGACAGACTAAGGATCGAAGACGTATCACACTTGTCTGGATGGTATTCACTCGCGACTTGAAGACCACAAAATACTTAGTAGGTATAGTACTTCAGAAAACTTAGATCCAGCCCTAATAATTCTAAGCAAATATTTTGAACATTAACAAGTTGTTATTAACACCGGCTTCAACTAATCGATAGCT
Organism: Idaea biselata; assembly: GCA_958496205.1. Lineage (NCBI taxonomy): Eukaryota > Metazoa > Arthropoda > Insecta > Lepidoptera > Geometridae > Idaea > Idaea biselata. The sequence continues at coordinate 5,135,511 of OY292401.1, read as the reverse complement.
AGTTTCCTCGGAGACCTGTAAAATCGTAAAACAAACATTACTTACTGTTACTGTAAAATTTAATTCATCTCCGTGCAAACTCTCATTCATTGTTTATTCGCATTAAAGTACTAAAGGATGTTAAATTTAGTACACTTTCTGGAAAAGCTTTTAGAAGTTTTGTTGAACGTACGCGTCCACTGTAAATAATATAATAACATGTCGACAATTTCACAACAATACACTTGGGTAAACTTAGGTATGCCCGGGTGTGGGGCGCACTGTAGTTCCGGTGCGCCAACTTAGAAGAAACAGAGCTCAAACTCTGAGAGATGGAGGTCTGCAGAGACCGGTGCTGTTGGGAGACACAGAAGAATACTCACATGCGCCTGTGTCCCCAACATAAAGCACGGGAGGAACTCGTTAGGTTTTTAGTGGGTAGGTCGTGGCGCTTCACGCCCGGAGAGCCCCACATACCCCTCTGCCTCCCCCCGGGGGTGGAGGGGATGTAATTTAATACATTTTCCTAAAATAAAAAAAATAAAAAATAAAAAAGGTATGCCCGGGTAAACCTCCAACGCCGTTGGACTACTGGAAGAATGGCCATAGAGAAATCGGTTTGGTTTTTAGTGAGTAGGCCGCTCCACGGCCGAAGAGCCTATCCAGAGCGGTAGGAAAGCAGATTGGTTCGGATTTTTTTTTTTAAATAAATGATCCGAACCATGTATTTTTTCAAAAAGCAGTTTGGTTTAACACTAAGAAATAATATAAAAAAAAATATTTTACAAAATATTAAATTAAATCATAAATCATCATTGAAAAGCAAAAGACCGTTCATACGGTCACATTATAAATGTATTATAGGTACTTAGTTAGTGAAATTAAAGAACATTGAACAGAAGAAAAATCTACTTAGTTATTGTTCAATTAATTTAAAAATTAATACAAAGAACATTGGTTACCAACTTTTGTGGTACCTTGTACAACTTCATTTTATTCCTTGTATATTGTAATTTCGTAAACAAAATCAATGTGGCTCTTTAAAACAAGGTCATTTTCATCCTTTTACTAGTGGGCAAAATGCGCTCTGACCACATAGTTTATTGTTTAACTACACAGAAAACTACTTAGCCCGGATGTCCCTATGTTTACCAAAAGAGTAGGTATACTGTTATTTTATGATAAGTAACTTGGTAGGTGTACTTACAAAAAGTTAATGAGCTCATTTTGCACCATGCTAAGATGTAGGTACTTATATTAGAGCTAGCTGGGTCCTCCCACCCGCATAAGTCCCAATCCCGTGGTAATTTCGAAAAACCCTTTCTTATCGGATGCCTACATCATATTATAAGGAACACACAAATTTTTCGGTTTTAATAGCGTAGTGTCTTACTTTTAGCATTGTTTCAACGCACAACGTTTCGAGAAATTTACAGGTCCCTCCTTCAAGATTGACCAATTGGATTGGATTTTCAATCCTGAAAAAAGGTCTCGAAACGTTGAGCATTGAAACAATGTTAAAATTCATAAACACCACGAGATTATAACCGAAAAATAAGTTCAATTTCTATCCAACATCTCGAAAACAGAAGAACCTCTACTATCACCGGTTTAGGCCGTGTGATGATGCAGTCAGTCAAGACAAAGACTTTCATAAACATTGATGAGCAGTGCCCGCGACTTCGTCCGCCTAATTTTTTGAAAATATAATATAGTCGATAGCCTTCCTCAATAAATGGACTATCCAACACTGAATTTTTTTTTCAAATCGGAGCAGCGGTTCCTGAGATTAGCGCGTTCAAACAAACAAACTCTTCCGCTTTATAAAATAGAAGATATATAAAATTTCCATGTCACATAATGTTAGTTACCGTACTCCTCCGAAACGGCAAGACCGATTTTTACCAAATTTTATTTGCGTATTCAGTAGGTCTGAGAATCGGCTACTATCTATAATTTATAAGGCAAAACAACGTTTGCCGGGTCAGCTAGTATTAGTATAGATACGGCCTGGCTGACTGTAGTCAGTGACTACTGGGTTTGTGTACCTCTAGCCCAGGCTGACTTACACTCTCATTCAGTACTGAGACTAGCCAAGCCAGTCATGCACAATTGCACACTGACGTTCCTCAGTGACGCGGAATATCGAACGCAGTCACTACTGGGTCTTTCCAGTAACTGGGTCTTATAAGTATAACTGATCACGTATACGTCAGGCATTAGTCAAGAGAATTTATCATAACTTTAAGTAGGTATGTTGGTAGAGATCTTTTCGCAAAATGAGTGCCGCGGATCATTCAGGAACTAAAAACTGTTAGTTCTTAAATGTCATTGTTTTCTTGCACATAATTTTGTTATGTATCACGCACGACATTCCCTCTTTTATCTCGAAGAAAAAAAGCTAGCGGATCGATAAATAAAATGGAATTTGAAGATATCTTCTGGTCGACTTTGATCCTAGGGTTTCCTCTTATTAAAACCACTCTAAGCAATAAGTCTCTATTATAACTTTTTTCCTTTTACAATAATATGTTTTGATTGTAAAAAAGGGATAATATATACCCAAATTAGCATTGACGCAAATGTTATTCTAAATTGGCTAGCAATGTCAATATTGTTATTCATTCTAGAAAAGATTCAATAGGAATTTATTATACGTAAAAGTAACGAGTGATAATTTTCAGAATAAACTAGTATGGTATTGTATTTCTTCAGTTCCATCATCTGACAAAGTTTCTCAGTTAAAAGGCCGGGTCACAGTAACGTGAAACGTCAATGCCTATTATCGCATCGATTTTACTGCAATAATTTTTAAGCGTTTTAATGGAGTGGCTACACTAACGTTCGACGACCATCATCGCGATAATTAACGGCATTTCACGTTACTGTGACCGGGCCATTACGAATAAGAAATAATTCGTGCTTCTGTGGCGCGTCGGGCGAAGTCTCGACTGGAATGCAGAAGATTGGGGGTCCGATTCTCGCCGGGTGCAAGTTTATTATGCTTAAAAATAAATATTTGTTTCTGGTACGGGTGTTTTATAGTATGTTTTTACAGCAAAAAAAAAATAATAATTATGCTTATACTAGGAGGGGAGAAGGTACCTACCTACCCTAAAAATGTTATTTTGATTGTACAAGTTTGTCGGTGTGATCAATATATATAAATAGATACTCATTCAAATTTAGAGCTTCTTAGTACTAACTAAGCGAAGCCGCGGACAAACGGACGGACATAACGAAACTATAAGGGTTTCTTAATGACAACGACTAATGAAGGTTACGTATCATAATGACTATTTTCATCTGCACTATTTTTAACTTAACTACGGTCGACTCGACTACGGTCATTTCGAATATTGGTCGCCTGAACTACAGTTTAACTCCCCTAAGTTTGATTAAACTATGGTTGTTTGAAATATTGGATTTTTCAACTACGGACGACTCGACTACTGCGCACCGAGCTGCATTTTGTTTAATAAGATGAGGGTAGCGCAAGACATGATGGACATGTTTTATTATTGTCATGTGTCAATCCTGTTACACATTACATTTACTTACGTATTTTGTTGTATTGTAATTTTGTAATTATATCATGTATTTCAAATTAAGTTCGATTTCTATATATCACTTTTTTTATTTATAATATTAGGCCCACAAAAAGCAAAACAGAGCACCCCGACTAGGATAGGTTAAGTTATTATTAGAACATGATTACGCGCAGCGCTTTGTCGAGCGAGCGAAGAGAGCGTGCCGCGGCAGCGGTCGTCAAAGCGCCTAGTACTATGAATAAAAAGGTTAAAATTTAGTAGTTATAATGTGTATCTTCTTCTTCCAATATATAAAATTTCCATGTCACAATGTTAGTTACTGTACTCCTCCGAAACGGCTTTACCGATTTTTACCAAATTTTAAAAGTAGCCAAACCAATCGTCTACTATCTATAATTTATAAGGCAAAACAACGTTTGCCGGGTCAGCTAGTTTCCATAAAGTTTGGAAAATAAAAAAGCGTGATGTGTAAAACACATCACGCTTTTTTATTTTATAAAATTAGCGCGACGTGTAATCATGTTCTAATAATAACCTAACCTATCCTAGTCGGGGTCCACCAAATGCTTTTTTCCGTAATTAAGTTAGAGTAAAACGCGCGATAATATGACAATAGTAGTTAAATTGTCAGGTAGTTCAGTCAAACGTAGGTAAATTGAATGTAGTTCAATAAACCATAGTTGAGTCGTCCAGTAGGTTAGTCATCCAATAGTTTAAACAAACATATATGAATCGACCGTAGTTGAGTTAAACTGTAGTCCAATCGACCGTAGTTAAGTTGAAAATAGTGCAGATGAATTGTAGTTATTGATACGTAACCCTAATGAAACCTTCAAAAAGTGTGTAGTAAGCATCGTCAGTAGCTAGGTATGGAATACTATGCTGGGATAACTCAACCAATGTTGAAGATGCACTAATTGGCCAAAAAAAATGTATACGTGCAATGTTTAAATTAAAAAGTAAAGATTCCTGCAAAGAATATTTTAGAAAACATGGAATTCTAACAATACCGTCTACATACATTTTTGAGGCTGCATTACATGTCAAAATAAATATAAACGAACTGCCAACATTTAAGAGTAAAAGATTAGCAAATACATTGCGAAGCGTAAATAGACGAACTGAAAAGATGACAAAGAGTATTTCTTGCATGGGACCAGAAATATATAATAAACTTCCACCAGCCATTAAAGAATTGCCATTTCAGGAATTTAAATACAGCCTTAAGTCATTTCTTCTGCAAAAAGCGTATTACTCCATATCCGAGTACTTGAACGAAAAAATGTGAATTATTACATTTGATGCGAATAATGATGTTTTCCTTTGACATTCTCAATTAATTATTTTTATTTTGTATTGACATAATATTTTGACTAATTAATATATTACCTATCTTATTTGCGGACATTACATCTTCGTCTGACTATTTTTTTAATTTTCTTAATAATCATTTTGTATTGACGTAATATTTTCGACTAATTAATATATTTCTTTTTTTGCGGACATTACCTGATTGATTTGACATTTATATAATTTTTGAACGAAATTTTTTTTTATTGTTATTTAGTCTGTGGCTGGTATGAATGACTTGTGTATTGTATTTTATTTCTATTTGTTGACATTTTCCAATGTTTTATTAATTAATTATGGTTTTTAGTTTGTGTTGTTTTAGTATGAATTCTATTGACATGTAAGTAATTTGTTTTTCAGAACCTATATGTTTTCATATGCCGAACTGGCCAATATAGAGGAACTTATCTAACTTATTGTTGACCTACTACCATCTGTACATTATACCTATATTATGAATATATGATTGAATTTTATTGAATAAGCTTTATGTCCACTCTGAAGGTGGAACTATAATCTTTTTAACTCAAACTGAGTTACTTTTGCGGAACTTACCTCCGTTGAAGTGAAGTAGGCGGTTGCTCTTCCCGCTGTAAAATTGCAGTTTTCCCTTTTATTCCCGTCTCTAATTTAGTCGGGTAAATTGCAATAAAGACATGAAAATAATAACAAATAAGTAGAAAGGCTCGGTTTCTCTGCGCAATCCGCAGGCTACAGATGTCACGATTCCACTTTCATCCATCACGCGTTATATTTAGATGTGAAGTGAACCATTATTCTCTCTTGTTTTATTTTCATTTCCATCTTTTGTTCGTGTACTCGTACTACGTAGTACTACTATCCCTAGATTTGTATAAGCGCCTAGACTGTGCTTCGCAGTTCCGGTGCAGCGTAGGTGCTAAATATCGCGATTGTTGTTTTATAGATTGATGAAAACAACAAAATACGGCGAAGGAAAACACCGAGAGGAAGGCTTATGCCCAAACAGGCCGTTCTTTTTTCCTATTCGGGTCAAAACTAATTTTCGAATACCTAATCTCTTTTCTCAACGGTTCAATTTTTTAAAGTAAACGTTAGGCAGCCTAAATTCTAACTTCAAAACAATGACAATCACAATAATGATCTGAGTAGATTTTCCGTAGTTTTAGCTAGACAATCCAGATGCTATTTTATTTTTGGCTGCGTTGATACCAAGTGATTGCTCATTTAGCGTAACCGCACGGGTTTACGCTAAATGAGCAATCACTTGGTATCACGTTACCGCGAGGAAACGACCCATGCGAGGAAATAAAATACATAAACTTTATTAGGAAAATGTAAAATTAGTCAGTAGTCATAGCATTCTATTAAATCCAGCTTTAGTAGCAGAGATATTTTATCAAAACCGCTAACACATGTCACATGTTACAGTTTATCGCGTCGCCCGCGCCGCAAAGTGTATTTTTTGCCGAGGCTCTTACGATGTTATCTTTTGAAGCTTTTATACAAATCCGTTTCGAGCGCCACTTACACAAAATATGTTGTAGATATTCCAGTTTTTTAATATTATAAGTGAATTATACGATATTTTCGGCGCTATGGAGGAACACCGGATGCGATGCTAAAACAATTTTTGCATGATCGGGGCTAGGTGGTGCTGTAGGCGGTTCACAGAATTTATATATTATTTGTTTATTAATATATTTATCTACAGATATTTGTACATGGTTCTGATCTGGGTGTTTTCGTAAAGTATAATAAACATTTACACAAAGTATAGGTATTATGTGGTGGTCCAAAGCTTATAAGTAGTCTACTTTTTATTTCGATATTCCCACCAGATTGGGACTTACGCGGGTGCAACCGCATCTGCATTTTTTATACATTAATGCTAATAAATAAAAAATTATAAGTGTTTCAGTGTAAATGTAGCCAGATCACAATGAAGGGCAATGTAAACCTGCCAATTTGTCAGTGTCGCTTTCAACACATTTACTCCGATAAATGGGCTTAGATTATGTGTGATGAGATGAGTCTTATCATAACGCCATGTCAGGGAAAAACTATAATTAACATAAATACTGGATTTGCCCAAAGTATTGTAGGTATTCAGCATTGTACAAACAAGGTAAACAGTGCACTAATACAAAAAAATGGAATTTTATCCGTATACAAACATACTGAAGCAACTCATAGGTACCTAACTTAATGTGGAAGTTTGAAACTCTGTATGAAGATTGCAAAAGAGATTACCACATACCTGCACTAAAGCATAAGGAATATCTCTGTCACTGCTTCGTGGTAACCACGGCAATGTAAATTCGGGTCCGTAACTTAGTTTCCAAAGTCATAAAATGTTCGAATAATTCTGAGTAAAAATCTTTTTGTCTCAAACTATGTTTATAAACATAAATGAATGACTTGAAAAAATACAGAATGTGTTCATTAAAACGAATGTGAGCTTTTAAATAAAGAGTGAATGCATCCCGTAGGAATATTTATTATAGGGACACTATAGCTGCGCCCGCCGTTTCACCCACGGTAGTGCCGATAGCGCGGGAATATTGGGATAAAAAATGTGCAGATCTCCAGCTATCTGCATACCAAGTTTCATCGTAATCGGTTCAGTAGATTTTGCGTGAACGAGTGTCAGACATACACACAAACGTTACCTTTATACTTCATATTTGTACGATAGTTTATCGTTTGTCTTTACTTCTACATTATTTTAAAATCTAATAGCCACGTAATAATCAATGTAAACAAACATGTTTCATATACTTCACCTCGTGTTGGCGCGCGGTTCTAAATGTGCGTGATTTGTTTGCAACAATGCATTTTGTTTTGTGAGGGAAGATCAGTCAGTCAGTCCCGAAACTAAGTTTTGACTGTAAATACCTCTAATATCGGATTAAGAAGATCTTTTTTGTCCAAAACATCTTTGTGAATAATAAAACTTACTTCGATTTCATTTTACTGTAAATAATAATGTTAAAAATTCAATGTTGAACCCACGTTTACTGTTCGGAAATTAATTATAGTTTTCCTCAGTTACGATTCGAGTCTCATTCGTTAAATATTACAATTATTATAGGTCTAAACAAACCTTTCCTAAAAAAATATGATATGCACATTCCTACACCTAACAGAGTACCTACATGAGTTCAAACATCTGTAACTCTATGGTTAAATCATAACGTCGAAGCCAGTTTCCATGATGATAAAATCATTATTTATGATCTCATCTAATGATGGCAATTATTATATTAATATTTTACTTGTTATTATGACTTCAATGTTATCATATAGGTACCTACTTCATATAAGTTTTTCATCTATTTAAATAAATCATCTGCTTAAATTCCTATGCCGTTATGTTGGTAGCAAAACAATATGTGCTACCCTAATACCTTCAATGTGCTTCCTTGAAATTAGGGGGATTTGTATATGAAAGATTGAATGGATGAATCTCCCTGAATTCAAGGTATAAGGTATAGCACATTCAAGGGATTAAGGCAACACTTAGGTATTCGTTTTGCTACCAACATGACGGCATAGGAATTTAAAGATGAAACGCAACTATACCTACTTTAATTTTTATGTTTATTCCACTCTTCCTATTACTCCATCAAAATGAACACAATAAAACTCAGTCCTGCACTCACCTATATAATGTTGAGTGTGAAAGTTTAAATTAATTGGGACGAACTAACAGACAGTAGTCCAGCAAACAATATTATTTGGAGCATTATACAAGTTGGATAATATGCGGTGTGGGCGGAAAATGCATGGACGTCCGCTAGCAACTTTTAATGATTCCATTTTGCGAAAAACTCCGATTTATAGCGTACATTTTTCTGAGTCTAAAGTTAGATAAATAAGAATAATGCTAAATACTGTAGATACTTATTTAACCTCTTTGGATTATATTTAAGAGGAAAATCTACCTACTCTTTCTCCATACCATACAAACGTTGTCGACTGTTTCCTCCCGGGATAAAGAAATAAGAGCAAATATGTTTATGCCATAAAACCTATATCTCCATGACCATGACCCTGCGTTTTTTTTCTAATTAGAATGTAAATAAAATTTAGAAAAATTAGAATACGAAAACAATCAAAACCTATGGTCATGGCTCATATTGATTTTATTGCATAAATATATTTTCTGTAATGTCTTTATCCAGGGAGGAAACAGTCAACAACGTTTGTACTATGTTTGTATGGAGAAAAGAGTAGGAAGACTTTCCCCATAATGAGGATTTTTTGCGATTCATTTTTTCCCGTGAGATTTAAGTAGACGACCCTATCCAATAGAGAGCATAGTTCCATGAGTTCTAACACCATTAAGGAAAACTTTCCTTTTGTTTTACGACTGATGTGTGTTGTGGGGTCCTTCGGGGACACAGGATATTGCGAAGCTTTTTCAATTTTTGGTTCCTTTGTTACAAAACTGAGTAAGAATCATATAAATTTAAGTACCTACCAACTGCTAAACAGCTGGTGTCATCTTAGCTTCAATTTTAATAAATAAATAAATATTGCACGACGTTACACACAGCGCAATCTAGCCCCAAACTAAGCACTAGGTTTGTAATATGGGTACTAGACAATGATAATGATAGTAAATATCTAAACAAAGTTTTACCATTTATCTCAGGTCGTATATAATTTAATTTCGTCTAAACTATAGAGTGTTTGAAGTTTCGACATCATAGTTTTCGACATTATTTATTTTAGTAGTAATCCTTCGATATTTCTGGTAAACAAGTAGCACAGAACTAAAGCAAAAGCGCTTATTGCAACTTCCTCAATTGTTAAATTGGCCTGTCACCAATTTATATATGGTCTTCGCTGATTCACACCAGCACCGCGTAGTAAGTTAGTATTAAACTGTGGCGTTGGGGTCTAGAATCTAGAACGAAGTCTTCAACTTTAATAATTTGTATTGCGAAATGGAGATACATTACCTATTGGTATTTTTTTCTTGTTATTGATTAAGCAGGTCAAGGTGTGTTTATATTAAACTGAACGTTAGGGGTTTCGGACCTGCGCAATTCCCGATTTTGTATACCTATTGGGAATCAACATTGGGATACCCACTAGCCTAATTGTTATTCAACGGAACCACCTAGAATGTAATGAAATTCACAGTATTATCTACTGTGATACATATTACAGTAGATAATAGTACTGTGAATATGTACAATCTACATAGATTGTAGACGCATAAGAAAATTACCTATTATAATCAGCGAGGAAACCCACGGATTTCCTTTGAGCATGGCCGACTAAGTTGGTTGTATAGGTGCCGGGCAAGCTCAGTGGCGACATACTAATGTTGGACATAAAACCTAAATTATAATAAATGTGAATTTCAAAGTCACTTAGTTCTTGGGCTTTACGCGCACTGATAACTCGCGGTGGAGGCGCGTCGCCGTAGCGTCGCGAAATCCCGCGTATATCGCCTATTCCGTGGCTGCAGACGAACGAGGCGGCTCACTTCCGCCGCGACTTGTGTATGTGGATAGCTTAATCTTTCAGTCCAAACACGTGTCGCTTTTAAATTTTGTAAATAATCGCACTTATCTGAAAAACCGATTGCATCTCGTTTCCCTTTACAATGGCAGATATGACAATGAAACTTGTGTACGTATATCTACGCCTGCTTACGGCATCGCATCCGTTAGCGTCGACACAAGAAATCAAGACATTTATTGCAAAGTTATATATAGATTCTTCTTCTGTTTTCACGATGTTGTATTGAAATTAAAGACATTTTTCGGTTTGAATCGCGTGGTTTTTATTACTTTTAGCATTGTTACAACGCTCAACGTTTCGAGACCTTTCCAGGTCTCTTCTTCAGGATAGACTAAGCTGTGATTTGTCATTCTAATGTATTAAAAAAGTTACAGTGAGACTACCGTCTTATTATTAAAAACTATTAAAATGTTATCAAAAACGTTCCTGTCTACGCAGGTTCCAAAATTGCAATGATTATTATTTATTTTATTGTTAAATTTTATTATTAAACTTTATTATTTAATTTTGATTCTATTACTTTTGAAATTAAAGACATTTTTCGGTGTGAATCGCGTGGTTTTTATTACTTTTAGCATTGTAGGCACCTTGGAAAAGAATGACCTACCAAAGGAAGATTTGGAGGCAATACGTCAGGACATATCGTGTGTCTTGCGGAACGCAAAGATGCCGAAACCGAATCTTTCGAGACAGCAACAGGTAGCGTTGAACGCCGTAAGACGGGACCCAGACCTTACCATCCTGCGGGCGGACAAGGGAAATTCTACGGTTGTGTTGAATACGTCAGATTATAACAACAAAATGAGTGAGCTTTTGTCGGATCAAACCACCTACAAAAAAGTAAACAAAAACCCAACAACAAAAATCGTAAAACAGACAAAAGAAATACTTAAGCAGCACTCGGAAAAACTAAATCTGGACGTAGTGGCTCTAACACCAAAATGCCCAAAGGCCCCTAAGATCTATGGGTTACCTAAATTACACAAAACAAATGTTCCATTACGGCCTATTGTTAGTCAGATAGACTCACCTACCTACCTCCTGGCCAAACATCTAACGAAGGTTTTGGCACCACTTCGCGGCACAACAAGTTCTTTTGTTAAGGATTCGTACCATTTCATTAGTCATCTGAAACACCTAAAGATGAGTGATGAGGACATAATGGTCAGTTTCGATGTGCAGAGTCTCTTCACTAGCTTACCGATAGGAGAATGCATCGAAATTGTTAAAAAGAGGCTAATAGATAAAGATATTCCATCTGAGTATGCAGATGTGTTGGAACATTGTCTCACCAGCGGTTACTTACTGTGGGATAATCAGTTCTACATGCAGATCGACGGTGTTGCTATGGGCTCGCCGGTCTCTCCCGTGGTGGCGGACATATTCATGGAGGACTTCGAGGAGAGAGCGCTGCGGGGTGCCCCGGTGGCACCGAAGATCTACAAACGGTACGTAGACGACACATTTGCAATTCTCCCAAAAAATCAGGTTAACTTGTTTCTAGACTATCTAAATTCCATAACTCCCCAGATTAAATTCACAATGGAACTAGAAAACAATAAATCATTAGCTTTCTTAGACACCCTAGTCCTTCTAAGTGCAGACGGGTCACTGGGACACACAGTTTTTAGGAAACCCACACATACGGATAGGTATCTGAACGGTCATTCGCACCACCATCCTTCACAGTTAGCTACTGTTGGTAAAACTTTGTTGCAGAGAGCACATGGCATCTGTGACGAGGCCCACCTGGCAGAGGAGGTCAAGCACGTGAAACAAGTCCTACGTCGCAACAACCTCCAAGTGCCGCGCCACGTTCACAGAAGCCGCCCAAAACCACCTACGGTCGAGAGAGTCCCGGCTATCCTACCATTCATCAAGGGGGTCACCGACTAAATTGGAGGAATCTTGAGACGAGCTTCAATTAAAACATATTATAAGCCACACAAGAAGATCCAACAATTATTAAGACCTGTCAAGTGTAACATACCCCTGGAGGATGCTGGTATCTACAAAATCGATTGTGAGTGTGGCGCTAGTTACATAGGGCAAACCCAACGAAGTGTTGCCGTTCGGATTAAGGAACATATAGCTGATGTGAAGCACAGACGGTCTCTGAAGTCTGCAGTTTGTGAACACATGCTGGACAAGCCAAACCACTACCTCCGCTTCGATCAGGCACGGATGCTGGCCACTGAGAAGCGGTATGTACCTAGAATGCTTCGGGAAGCCATTGCAATTCAGAAACACCCCAACAATTTCAATAGGGAGGATGGCTGGAAGGTGCCGCCTGTCTGGGACCCAGTACTACATTTGATTAAGTCCCAGGCCCAGCCAACAACTGCTGCTAGACAACAGGACACTGTCAGCCACTTTTGCCGGTTGTAGAATATAGTATTTTATATTAGCTTTTGATTAGAATAAATTTGATGTAACCATGAGTCACCATAAAACAACCCCAAGGAGTTTCTTGTGACTTCTTTTCATGAAGGGGCGCGTTTGCGAAGTCACGTAGTGATAAATTAATCGTTGAAAGGTGATTTGTGCATAGTTGGTAATGATAGGCTAAATAAAATGTAAATAATAAAGTAAAATAATAATAATAAAGTAAATAAAAGTAATAGAGTTAAAATTAAATAATAAAGTTTAATAATAAAATTTAACAATAAAATAAATAATAATCATTGCAATTTTGGAACCTGCGTAGACAGGAACGTTTTTGATAACATTTTAATAGTTTTTAATAATAAGACGGTAGTCTCACTGTAACTTTTTTAATACATTAGAATGACAAATCACATCTGGGTCTATCAATGGGTAATAAAAACCACGCGATTCAAACCGAAAAATGTCTTTAATTTCAAGTTATATATACTTACACGAGGATCTTATTGTAGGTTATTTAAGAGGATAGTCTCCATTCTCTTTCTCCATACAAACGTAGTTTACATTTTCCTCCCTGGATAAAGACATTAGAGCAAAATGAGCAAATATGTTTATGCCGTAAAACCTATATCTGTCATGACAATGCATCTACCTTTTTATTTTTTTTAATTTTCTTATTAAAATAATAATAAAATAGATAATACTTCAAGCGAGTTTTGGGTTGGTACTTACCGTAAAAAATATAATTAGATGTATCTACTTAGTACCTGCCTAGGTATATCTAATTAAAAGAAAACCTTAGTTTCCTCATAATAATCATCTAAATTGTACCGGTAATCAATCAGCTATTGTTTTAAAGACATTTTACATAGAAATTAAAAACATTTTAATCAACATCGCGAAAACAGAAGAAAAATCTACATTTTACATTACGAAGTAGATATTTAGATAACTAAATATCTACTTCGATTTCCTACTTCGTACCTACTTTGATTTCCTTTAGCAAAGTAGGTAGTTATGTTAGAAAATAGTCAAAAAGTGGCTTTAAGTATTTCCTCCTATTGATAACATGGTAAATTTACGATAACGGATCTGGCACGTGTTCGCGGTAACGTCTCGGGCACGCGTACTCGCGGAACTATGCGTATGCGCACACTCACGCGGTGCTTGTGTTATGTCTTGCTCTGATGAAAGAAACCATGACTCAGGGTCATTGTTGACTATTTAGTTCTTAGTTTAATGAATGGGTTACAACTAATTTTCGTCTACTTGGCCACTTGATTACTCCTGTATCTTTCCAAAGACGGACATTATAAGAATCAAAATTTGATTTTCATAAAACGAGTGCCAAGTCACTTTTTAATTCGACTCTAGTATTGAATTTTTAAGGTCAATAGAGCACGCTATGCAAACCTAGAAAGTACATGTACCCTCGTAACCTCTTTTTATGAATTTTATGATAGATGATTTTGGAAGTTAGAAATGTAGTCAAAACTAAATACGTTTACTGTGAAAACTTCAGCTTTCTAGCTATCACGGTTTATGAGATTCAGCCTGGTGACAGACGGGCAGACGAACATACAGCGAAGTCTCAGTAATAGGGTTCCGTTTTTTTCATTTTGTGTACGGAACTCCAAAAAACTCTGATTGACTTCAGATTTATTTAGATCTGATTAGACTAAATAAAACTCAAAATTTACGATAAAAGTTTTAAATTCCAAAACTCGTAAAACAAAAATTGTTAGATAGATAGATAGATGAACGTTTTATTTGCACAAGTTCACCTCAACCTTCTTCAATTGTTCACCTAGACTTGTAGACCAACCCCTTAACTAGCCCTTAACAAACTTAATAAATCCTATATAATGCACCTAACAGCAGAATAAGATAAAACACGCACGCCCTCTGGCGTTGTTTAACGTGTCCTCTTTAGGTCTAGTTTCTAAATAAGTTACGATTTACTTAAGGGGACAGTCTACCTACTCTTTTTTCCATACAAACTTTACAAACGTAGTCCACAGTTTCCTCCTTGGATAAAGATATTAGAAAAAATATGTTTATGCCATAAGTCTTAATATCAGCCATGACCGTTACCATACGTTTGGATTTTTTTCGTTTTTTAATTTTTCTGAATTTTATTTCTATTCTAAATATATAATGAAAACAACCAAAACATGGGCATGGTCATGGTAGATATAGGTTTTATGGAATGAACACATTTTTGCTCTAATGTCTTTATCCAGGGAGGAGACAGTCGACTACGTTTGTATGGAGAAAGAGTAGGTAGACTGTTCTCTTAAAGATTAATTTCAAGTTCAAGTTAGGTTCCTAAACAAACTGAAACCAGCTGAACGTGTGTGATCACGTGACTAATATTTATCAAACATAACACGGATAACTTCATCAAGTAGCGGGTAACAAACGTTGAGCCGAGCGTGACCGGCTCGCGTGCGGGACGCTTAATCTTTACGAGCTTGTTTTCATTGAAAAACACTCTCGTTACTTCTTATTCTATTAAGGATTAATGAGCCGGCATCATACGTTGGCGATTTGGCCGTTGGAAAAGCCGATACAATAAAATGAAAAAAGCTAAAAATTTTCATAGATTTTTCCTCAGTTATCACGATGTTGAATAGAAATTAAACTCATTTTTCGGTTTTAATCGCGTAGTGTTTATTACTATTAGCACTTCAACGCTCAACGTTTCGAGACCTGTAAAAATGTCGTTAAAAACGTATAATTTCAAAAAATCTAGAGTCAGATTTCTAGCTATTTTGCGTTGTATTGTTTTCGCGTTATTATAACCGTCTCGTTTTAAACTTTTTGTTTGCAACTAACAGAATTCCAAAAGAGACCGAAATATTTAATTGTCTTGATAACACCTTCTGAAGATATTTGTTTGGAACCGCATCCGCTCAAGCATGTTGGATATAATGCGAGAACAATGTATGAAGGAATCCTTATTAATCAGATATTTGGGTGTATTATATAAACGTTAAAGGCATCCTGTAAAAGGCTTTGTCCCGACTGACTGATCAACGCACCTCTCATAGTAGAGTCCTGAATTTCGGATAGTGTATTCTTTATATAAAGAAGGCATTTCCGATAAGAAATGATTTTTGAGAATTCCAACGGGATCGGGACTTATGCGGGTAAAACCGCGGGACACACTAGTACTATAATTATATGAGAAAAAGATGGTTCCGGCAGGCAGTGCTTTGTTCAACTTGGCGAGGACAATTCGGGCCCCCAAATTATATCTGTGAACTTTCTCTGTTTGTTACATTTTTTTAAGGGGGCAGTCTACATACTCTTTTCTCCATACAAACTCCTTTGATAAACATATTAGAAAAAATATGTTTATGCCATAAGTCCTATATCAGCCATGATCACGCCAATACGGTTCGATTATTAATGATTTTTCAGTTTTCTGAATTTTATTTCTATTATAATTAGATAGTGAAAAAAAAACCAAACTTCGGGCACAGTCATGGCAGATATAGGTTTTAGGTACAGATATAGGCATAAACATATTTGCTCTAATGTCTTTATCCAGTGAGAAAACAGTCGACTACGTTTTAGGCAGAAAGAGTAGGTAGACTTTCCCCTTTTAAGAATAAACTGCAGAACCAATATTGGTAGATTATGGTATAGAGATAAATAAGACTTTAGATACATAATTTAAACTTCGTTATATCTTAATTCTGATTCCAGACCAACGCAAGAGAAATCGCAGGGCACTGCACGCACATTGTATAATCCTTCATAACAAAATCTCTTCTTAGTGATGTAAAAGCTGCTTTTAAGATTTATTTATGTACCTGCAAGTAACACAGGGAATACCTACAACTCCTTTTGTTTTCTGGAACATTCAGAATATCCACAGTCAGGTGTTTGTATCACTAAGCACTGAGCACTGACCTCCATGGTACACGTCGCTGGACAGGTCAAAGCACACTGAATTTTCTGCCTATTTGATCTGCGCTATGTTGCGCTGTTGTCGCGCATTTTCTAATGAAAGTGATGGTGGCACTGAAATGAAACTATACAAGAACGCTGAAATTGGTATAGTTTACAAAATGACTTTAGATCTTTGTGCCGATTTGATTAGCGCCATGTTGCGCAGTTGTCGCGCATTTTCTATTGAAAGTGATGGTGGCCGTCCGTGGAACTAATGATTCCACGTATACCAATTCCAGCGTACTTGTATAGTTTCATTTCAGTGGCACTGAGGTAATATAAACGTCCGATACAGAAAGCTAAGACAAACTATAAGAAGTTTAATCACGAGGTAAAACACGTGGCGGATCAGTTGCAGGCACCTTGCACTTCGATGCGTTTTGGACTTTTTTTCCTTTAACTCTAATTGTCCTTTGTTTATTTCAATGAAACATAATATTAAATTGATAATCTTATTGTTAAGGTGGAATTAATTTTATTGATTACTGAACCGGCTTCTCCATCATTGTTTATAATGAAAAGGATTTCAGTGTTCAATTCAATTCAAAATTCATTTAGAACGTATATTATACACACATACGTACGTTTTGAAACGTCGAGATTTTATTTTACTGTGGTTTCGGAACGCGCCCTCCGATGAGAAGAAACCACAAGAAACTCATGGGGTTTTTTTTTCATTTTTTTTAATCATGTTTTATATTACAATCGTCATAATACAGATATCTGTAATTTGAACAGGTGCAGTTAACAATCATGTCCATGGATTCTTTTCATCAAAATATGATGACGTGCTATAGTAAGCCTTATTACACAATTTAAGTTTAATATATTTTTTGAATCTTGTAATGGACATGTCACACACGTCTTCAGGTATTTTATTATAATAAAGTACATTAGTGCTACAGAACGACTTACTTATTTTCTGGAGCCTACTATAGGGCGCAGTCAGATTACAGGCACAGTCAGTCAGTTAATAATTGGAGAGAAGTGATATTTTATTACTATTATTAATTTTTGTATTTCTAATTAAATTGTTATTGATTGACTTCATTATTTGCACGTCTGCTGGCAGACTGATTACATGTTCTATTATTTACCTAAACATCTGTGTTGTATTTTGGCAAATAAATGTTTTTTTTTATATATCTTTGATCTTTATCAAAATGTAAATTGGTTAGACCAATGTCATTATGTACAAAAGTTGTGATAGGTATATGTAACTTTATTAGCCAACTGTTAAAAGTTACTTTTAAAGTAATTGAATTTCCGAGTGTCTTAAGTTTTACCCTCCATCATTTTTATAAAAATACCCAGGACAGTATAATACTTTAAATTAACTTACTAATATACCTCGGTATGATGAACTACTGCCTAGCACATCTAAATTTGGAGTGACCCACTTTTTGAGCTTCTCATTCATTAGTCAAAAGCACGTAGAAACAACATTTGGACTGGCATTTCATTAGTTCAGCAACCAACCAATAACAGACGGTCAAATCGTTTAATTAAGTTGTAAGATATAAAACGTGAAAGTCACATACTCTACAAATTATCTGTATCACATATATTTGGTGAAAGTTTACCTTTGCTTGAACATTTCCGCTGTCTTTTCTGAGATTAATTGTCTTAACCAAACGAAACAAACCTTTGGATTACCTACAGGTAGAAGTGGTAGGTACCTATGTACGTGAATGGTTTAAGCCTTTACCAGGGGTTCCCAAAGTGGGCGATAACGCCCCCTTGCGGGCGCTGCAGGCCTAAAGGTAAGACACCCAGAAAAAAATGGGGGGCTTTGTGTAGAGCCTTAGGGGGGCGATTTGTAATTTCATCTATCTAGCTAACTCTTAGACACCGACTGAGCTCTCGAATTTCGACTACAACATGTGAACATCAACTAATATTAATTAAGAAATTGCTCAAATTAATTCGGTTCGATATTTCTCTCCGTGTAGTTCCATGTAGTCCTTTAGCTCCGTTTCGAAATGAAAGTGGTTTAACTTCCGCTAGTATAGCTTACAATAATAAATTGTATTATAAGTTTTTAAGTAAGTATCTGAAAAAAGGGGGGCGTAAAAAAATATTTATTCTTAAAGTATAGATATTTTTAGACAAAATAAGTTTGGGAACCCCTGCTTTACATTGTGTAAACTTTGCTTTGCTTAATTCCTCCCTATATGTTTGTGCTTATAAAATATTTTATGATACTTATAAGCGGTGAGAGTAGAATCATCCTACTTTAAATTTACAAAGAAAACTCCGTCTCTGCAAAAAAGAAACTAAAATAATCTGTAAAACTTAGCACCTTAGCACTTAATTATAATATGATTCACGCGGACTCGCTTGTGCTTAACGACAGGTGATTCCTGGTTGATGATTCACTCGTGTCAGAGAAGCTGCACTGTTGCGTAACTTTGAACAAATATTTGTTTTTTATCCCTTTGAAATCAGAATCTCAAACGAAAGTCGGAAATCCACACGAAATGAACATATCGATAAACAAAACATACTTATTCAATCATAGTATTTTTGAAGTCGGTAAAAAAGTCGCTCTTTGATCAAAACAGTTGAACATCGGCATAGTTAGAGGTCGGTCGGGAGGTGCTTTGTGTGAAGACAAAAAGTTAATCTTAAAAGAAAATAGAAGTTTATAAATACCCTTTAGCCCAAAAAAATAAAGTCAATTAAATAAACCGCCCTTGATCTTACCCGGCGCAAAGGAGGCGAGGATGCTAGCAGCGTTGCCTCTCTGTATGGCAATGGCCAACCTTTGCACTAAGTACGACCCCGAGCGGTAGTCAAGACCTTTGACATTTGTTTGTGTTTATTTTAATTATAACGAAATGTGTTAGGCTTATCGTAAAATTAAATTTCCAAAATGTTGATTTTACCAAAATGTTGAATTCCCAAAATGTACTTCATATATCTACTATAACCCAGTGAAACCTTAGTATGACTTATGTTTGCAGACAGATAGAAGACTAGGTAAATAAATAGTGACCGAATGAGGATAGGTACGTGAACTGAACACTGCTTTCCTTTTACAAAACCGCAGAAACTTGAGGTCAAAGTGTGCCAAGGTGAATGACAAACGTATGGATTTCCAATAATTATTGGATTTACAACATGTTTTGTAAGTTGAGTGACTACCCAGGTCCAAAGAATCCCAAAGTACCTACGTCACGTAGTGTCTATTAGTCTAAATGAAGTTGAAGAAAGTAGATTATTTACTATACTATCACTGTTATATACTTACAACACGAATATGTTAGAATAAGAAATATTGACTCATTAAAATAAATTTAAAAAAAAAGAAACATTGCACTATACCGTCTACCCAGCATAATAAAGCATTTAACGCATTTAGTTCAGATTTACCTGATGAACACTTACTCAAAATGAAATAGAAACTTGCAACTGGACTGCAATCGAAGCTTTATTGACTCAAAAACGTTTAGAAAACGGTAGTATACCTATTCTCCAATTTGTTTGTTCAAATAACATAACATATTCAAGATAGACTGGATATTAAAATAAGTTTTTGGATAATTTTAATACACGAATTGGTTTATTTTAATAATTCAGATTTAGACACTCAGTTTCAGTACGAGGATGATGGTCACAAAACACAGAACTTAGTTTAGGAGTCAAGCCTCACATTTTGGTTCACATAAGTCCATAAATTACGTGAGATATTTAAGGGGGGGAGGGGGTCGAGTCAAATCTCATCTAATATTACGTTGGTGAGAGGGAGGGTCTCGGCAAATATCACGCAATTTTTTTCTGATTGAAACAAAAAAAAATATACTATTTTGATCCATTTAATCCAGATTGTACACACTGAAAAAAAAATTCTGCTACCGGAGCTGTATTTTACTGCTCCGGCTACTACTGCATTTTTTTTTCTTTTTACAATAACAATCCAACGCGTTTACGTAAGAAACCCACATTTTTTAAAATCTCACGTGAGATTGGGGTGGGGGTTGAATAAAATCTCACGACATCTCACCAGGGGACCACCAGGGGGAGCGAGGGACAGAAAATTTCAAAAAACAACTCACGTAATTTATGGACGTCCCCTAAGTAGGTAGGAATGTTGTAGTAATCCTACCAACGCACTGGTCCAACGCATTGGTTGGAGAGTAGTACTCCCCTAACCTTTTTATTTGGAGAAAACTAACTAACCTACAATTGAACTTTCGTTAAAAAGTTTTAGTTAGTCAGGCCAAAATGTTTATGACGATTTCTAGTTGATCTGTTTGACGGTGTTTAGTGCTACCTACTAGGTGACTCATACTACAGGTTACTTACCACGGCCCACCTCTAGTCCTCTATTAATTCTGGTTCTTTAACCATCGAAGCCTATACAGGAAGGAATATTTTTTCTAAAGTTCTTCAAGTGAGTCAGCTGACCGCAGATTGTTCAACTCGTTTGTGAGAAATGGTTTATAGATTACTATTAAATTGGAAGGTGAATCAGATGCTGTGTTTTATTTATATTTTGTTGATAATAACGTATCTAACTTGAATTTTTACGGCAATGTACTTTATTTAAATAATCAATATCTTGGGAAAATAGTCGAAACGTCGAGGTAAGAAAATAAAGTCATTAAGTTAAATTACGTCATTAGGTCTTGGTAAGATGTACCTAATAATAATAACTAGGTAGTTTTTGGGAGTTGGATAATTAATGTTTTCTATCCGTATCCGTCAAATCTATTTGCAGAAGGTATGGTCAATGATGAAATTTATTGATGACTTACCTACTGCGTCGACACCAAATAAAATGAAAATTTCAATCTTCTAGCTATTACGGTTCATGAGATACAGCCTGGTGACAGACGGACAGACGGATAGACGGACAGACAGACAGCGAAGTCTCAGTAATAGGATTTCGTTTTTACCCATTGGGTACGGAACCCT
The DNA here is from genome assembly GCA_958496205.1 of Idaea biselata. Lineage (NCBI taxonomy): Eukaryota > Metazoa > Arthropoda > Insecta > Lepidoptera > Geometridae > Idaea > Idaea biselata. The sequence continues at coordinate 5,113,846 of OY292401.1, read as the reverse complement.
AAAAAGCAAATTTGGGGTTTAGCGGACCACGGGCTCCCGAGAGGGATGCAACCGGGGACAACGCTCAGATGAGAAGCAGGTTCATAATATGAACCTGCTTCTATATTATTTAAATATTATTTACAATATTCGAATAGCTCAGCTATCGGGCTGAGCTATTCGAATATTGTAAATATGTATGATCTTGTGAAGACAAGAAGCCGAAGTCTAATCAAAGAGCTCGTACGGCATCCGGTACCCGATCCATTTGCGTGCCTCGCCCGAGGCTCTCACCGAATTACCTGCCTTGTTTGCAATCCATAGCGCACCTCTATTATTTATTGACTTAAAAGGCTTCTTTATAATCTTTAAACCGTGCTACTTTAACGAAATTATCCACTTTGTTATGAAACAATTTAGAAACAGGATGCATTTTGGTGTATATTCATGTTTGGAAGACACTGTCGAGTTATTTATATTATTTTAAGAGTATTTTGTAAAGTAGGTACTTATGATAGAGATCGAGTAAAATAAGGTAGAATAAGTAAAGATTTGGATTGAAGATCTAATAATTAAGTTATAAAATAACTGTGTTCCGCCTTGGAGGCAAAACAATATGTCTGTCTCCTGGTTCTAAGCTTCCCACCAATTTTCAAACAAATCGGTTCAGCCGTTCTTCAGTTATAAATAGTGTAATTAACATGACTTTCTTTAGATAGATAGATATATAGAAAGTAGATGGATATTGACAACTAGGTACTCCTCAAATTGTAACATTCTAACGTCGCTTAACCTTGAGATACCTACCACGCATTCCTCAAGTCGAAACGGAATGGTTTCCGGTGCAATAATTCCTGGTGGCATTTGGATTTGACAGCTTAGATATTATTCTAAATTCATCTGGTAAACAGATTAGCAAGAACAATAAACCCCTTTATACCTATTTTCGAATACCTTTATCATTTTTATAATTCTATTCCTATCCCAGAAATAAAGCGAGTGAACCGCGGCGAGCAGTTATAAAATAAAACACGTAAACTATCGCGTGTTCAGCATATAAAGTTGCAATAAGTGACTTTTTATAATACAAATCACTATTTTATAATGTTTGATACACGGCAGTAGGTCTTAATTCGCGGCTTCCGACGTTCGCGTGAGCTTAGGATTTAGTTTAGTTAGAAGTGTTCCGGTGGTTTAACACTTTACACTTTTCGGTAACACAGGAAACGATTTTCGTTGTAAATCGATATTTCTCCAGGCTATAAGGTACCTACTTGATGATCCGAGACGAGTATTGATCATGATTTCCGGTGGCTACATAATTATCTTTGAATTGACAGATTAGCTGTTTTTGCAGAAGATTTATTCAAATGATTGTGATGGGATGGATTGACTCGTTTCCTTGTTTATTATTGCAACCTTGCTGCGCGTAAGTTTGCATGATGTGTTGTGAATATTTTAATGTTGAACACGTTTAAGGAACAATGACTGTTTATACCCTTAATTACAAGGAAATTTGCTGTTTTTTTTCCTATGGAATTAAATGTTGTGGAAAATAAATCTCCTTACCCACTGACCGTGTAATATCAGTGATATAATATTAAGTCAAAAATTATATCTTGCGCCCGTGGTTTCAGCCGCGTTAGTCTGATTCCGAGGGATTATCAGAGTAAAAAACCCGCGTATATATGTGTCAATCTAAGTCTCCAGCTATCTGCATCCCAAGTATCATCGCAATCGGTTCAGTAGTTTTTTTCCGTGAAGGAGTAACAAACATCGTTGTGTATTATAATTTTCCTATGATTTTAGACTTATTCTTCGACTTTAGGGAAATAAATAAAGATACATGAAATGTTCGACATAAGTGAATGTAAATTACAAAGTTCGATATTGAATACAATTGTACCATTGATTGCAATGTCGGGCTGTCTGGCTGTCGGCATGTCAAATGCTACATTAGAGTTAAGGAAGTTTAGCAAGTAATCGTATTACGATCTGGGCCGGTGAAATGGGCCGTGTAAGCATCGCGATGTATGACGCCTTCCTGTCTACAAACAGTTTACATTAGTTGTACAATAGAATAGATATACTGGATCAAAAATATGGTATGAATGCGGAGAGATACTCACGTCACCAGGAGAGCATAGAACTTGGAAGTAATTAGTCGTATTACGGGAGGGAGATCAAAAAAGATGAGGAGGTGAGTACCTCCACTGCCTTATCTTTTTTGCGTTATAGGGGAATGGTGTTATGGGGGATATGGGGGAAAAGGATGTGGGCGACACATTGACAGAGAACAGTCAATGAGTTGCTCACACCCTTTTTGGACTCTTGGAGGAGGAGACATAATATGCCCGACCCCACATGGTGGGATAAGGGTGGGAAGAAGAAGAAGACGGGATCAAAGTAAATACCTAGCTCAAAGGCCAAAACCGACAATTTGAATAGGCCTCGCGTTGACCTCTAAGACATTTTTGTCTTGAAAGTACCTACCTAACATCAAAATGTAGGGAAGAACCACAAATGGTACAAAACGATACATTTTCATTATACGTAATAAGGATTCTGAGTTTTAGTTCTATAGTCTTTAAAAAGCTCTAAAGCTAATTTGTTAGGTACCCTACCTATGTATCTAATTATTAACGGCAAAGTTGACCCCGTTTTTCTCGCATGTGCGTCCGCAAACTTTGACAGCATGTTTGCAAAACAGGCGAGCTAATCTTAACTAACTTACGCCCGAATACAGAAACGCAACTCACAATTTGAGTTCTACTTAAACAAGTAAGCACCTCTCAAATTCAAAAAATCCCATACTATTTTTAAATTTAGAAGCTGCTTAATTATTTGAGTACGCCTCAAATTTTAAGTGGCGTGTCTGTATTCGGCTGTTAGTTTAGTTGGCGATGGACGTTCGGCTTAACTATTGCAAGCGTGAAATAGTGTGAGTAATTTTAATCGTTGAAATTCCTAGCTGCACATGCCAATAGCTCATTTATTACTGCACCAGTAAAACCAAATGCATATACCGTAACCCGTATCCAATATGACTTATTATGTCATTATTATTTAAGATTCCATTAACGGTACCTACCTACTTCAGATGCATCGCGTCGACCTCATAACTTATCCGAATTTATGTGAACCGAACTGATTTGCATAGATCTTACTTCTTAGGTAAGCACAGTCGAATACTGTTATAATAATATAAGTTAGATATGGGACGACTGATAATTTTGCCGGGTATACGGTAGCCGGATACTCGGCATTACTAATATTTTCCCGCTACTCACAGCAGTGACAAAATGATACGTCGTGTGTGTTTCATATTATCCTTCTTGACTTAATAAATATACTCTACAATTTTATTATATTACTTGATTCTTTTTCCATAAAATACCTGACACCGTACACCGTAACCTAAGGTACATACCTAAGTTTCATAATATATTCGGATACATCCTAATAATGCCAGATCCAACTAGATACCCATCCCACGCCTAGTTCAAAGTGAACTGAGGCTTATTACGGGATAAATATAAATTGTCTGACTACATAACGTTTCAGTTTGGATTAAGCTCTGATTAATGATTCTAAATTTTATACGGCGATTACGTTAAATGCAGTTAGATTTGGGTAACTGGACAAAAATATTCTATCGGATTATTTTTTTATATTGGTCAAGGCCCTGTAGAGTGTAGGTACCGCGTTCTTGTATCTTTATTCTTTTATTCAAAGCTTTAGTCGCGGCTTCTCACCACACACTGACTCACAAAATAAAAAACAAAATAGTTATTCGGTTATTATTTGTAGTTATTAGGTATTTGTAAACTGGACTCGTCCGTGTTGCGATACAATAGTAGGACCTTGCACTTGTGCTCCCCTCCCATTTTTGTACCCTGTAACCCAGGTCTAAAAGAATGGTATCTCTTTCTTGTCTTCAAAAGTGACGAAAAGAGGTTCTTGGCTTAAGCCGCGGCTGTTACCACCCACCGGCCTAAGTCGTAGCGCCAAGCGGACTCGTCCAACACTTACCAGCAAGTGAGATAGTGGTCACTTATAAAGAAGCTTTTAGATTAACTCTGACATGACAACAACCAATAGATGAGGATGAAAGAAGAAGACATGGTGTCACATTATTATTATAAAAAATATGCTACCTGATTTTATGGCAAAAAAGCTTATGCGAAACGAAAGACCTCCTAAATAATATACCGGCAATGCATAGTTAAAATCGTCTTATTCTTCCATCTATTCCATTTGAAAATAACTGACGTAATCTTCCATCCTTTTGCTTGTGTTTATGAGATCTTCTATAATAGTTTTCCTGGTTCTTAAAACATAATATTATCCGGATGAACATCAGTTGGTAAGACACACATACCTACCCGTACCTAGCCCTCGCCCTCGTCCCGACTTCAATCGTTTCCAGGATTCTCAATAATCCTATTTATTATATTAACTAGTACAAGACGCTTTGGTCTGAGATATTAGTGGTGCTTTAGAGATAAGCTTCAGGGCTTTTTGAAAGTTGGAACCGTTTCTATTCAATAAATTATGCATATAAACAACGATATCTTTTTTTAAAATCTATTATTGAAGGAGCTTTACCAAAAGAACTGTAATGTCGCTTTGTTAGGCCAAGTTGGTAAAGCGCCAAAGCTTCCTCTGAAGCCAGAGCGCTCACCACACATGTTTTTACAAGGAGAAATGCATTTTCAAAAAATGTCCCGTGACATGATTCGAGCTTGTGCCTCTTGCTTGCCAGGCTAGTGCGCTAACCACTGCACCACAAGGAAACCCACGTGACACGGTGGTTTAACGATTTTGTTTATCGATATTATTTGCCATAAATTCAGCAAAGTTTTCATGTCTTGAGCTGGACGGTAACCTTAATTGTGATAAGAACGCTCGGCCATTGACTTTATTTTATTACTTAACCGAGCATACAATTTGAAAACGAAATTAGGGCAGGTGCATAAATCTCCTCAAGTTTAATAAGTTCGGTTGACTGAGCCACAGTAACTATTAATATTGTACCGTTTTCTCGTCTGCTCAATTAATAATGCCGATGGACCAATAGTTTGACTGGACCGCGATATATTTCAATAGACAATAGTAAAATAGGCAAATAAAGGTGAAAACAAACTAAATTAAAACTAAAATTCAGAATATCAAAAAAAAGATCGAAGAAGATCAAAGTTTCGGATAAGTAGGTAAGTAACTAAAACCTAAATAATTATTTACTTTTAAAATATAATAGAAACAGCCATATGTTTATATTATACCCAAAACAAAAGACAATCGAAATATAAATAAAAACGAAGCAAACCAAATCAAAAACGATCGAAATGTAGAGTCAAGCACAGATCGAAACAAAATACGATCGAAATACCTATCTGGTACGATTTTAATTTTGTGTGTAGGTACATAATTATCTACAAAGTACCTAACTGTTTTGTGCAAATAAACAGTTAGTCTATTCATCTGTAGTACTATTAATTAGCGAAAATGTTCTATTTGGGCTTGCCTGAGCGATTTGTGTACTCGGATTATTGGTAAATTAGAGGTGACGTAAATGGTTGTTAGCTATGAATGGCTGATTGGTTATCAATCGTCATCACTGGTCTAGTGTCTCTAGTGATAGACAGCCAGTACTTACGTTTGTAGTGTTAGAGTGCAATGTATTAAATTATAAGCTTTGGGATCTTATAGAGTAGTATATTATAGGTGAAGTCTCAAACATATTTCATGTTCCAAAGAACTATAAAAAGCCGCTGTAGCGCTGACAATATTTTTTTTAGTAACTTTGTATCGAAATAGGTAGGTAGGTACTGTTAATGCTACCGGAACTGGAATGGAATCGCGGGACACTGCTGGTTAAAACATAATTATGACGGGAGTCATATTTATTATTTTTTATTATTATTCTAATTAGAAAATGAAAAAAATCAAAAGGTAGATGCATAGTCATGACAGATATAGGTTTTATGGCATAACATATTTGCTCTACTTAATGTCTTTATCCAGGGAGGAAAAAGTCGACTACGTTTGTATGGAGAAAGAGAATGGAGACTGTCCTCATAAAGAAAAACACATCGGTGTGCGGTCACATTCCACTATATCATAATACGGGTATCGAGTAGAGCACTGTATTAGGTACTACTATATTACACATATAGTACCTATGTTGCTTTCTTTTCATATAACGTAATATTCTATAGCCGTACTCATCTCGATAAGATAAGATCCCGAAGCGCAACGAATGGTTACGTTAACTTGATATCTAAGTGACGTCAAAAAAGTCGAACGACCTTCCATGTTTTGATGGAGGACGGGTCGTGGAGTCATGACTGATGATGAGGCAACCCGCGTCAAATCGGCGCGGGCGTCGGCATTCCGGCTTGTCCGCAGACCGTTACAGCGCACCCGGACGCGCGGACTCTGCGTTTGCGCAACGGAACGCATTCGAACGGATTATGTAACGCCTGTTGCACTTGGCTGTTGCTGGCTCACACTACCATCAATCCTTCTTCAATATCACTACAAATCAAAAAAACAAAGTCGCTTTCCGCTGTCTGTTTGTCGCCATGTATGTATAGATCTTTAAAACTACGCAAAGGATTTTGATGCGTTTTTTTTAAATTGATAAGAGTGTTTCAAAAGGAAGTTTGATCCCGATATTTCCACGGGATTGGGACGGGTGAAATATTTTATAACTCAAGAGCTTATAATATAATTTCTTGTAGGTATATACAAACTTATAAGAAAACAAGAAAACAACTGTAGCTATCTTGGTTGATATTATTAGATAGCTGGATACTAGATATGAGTACATGGACACAGGGTTTTTATCCCAATGTTCCCAAGGGATTAGGACTTAGCGCGGATGAAACCGTAGCTAGTCAAAAATCTGAATTTAGTATATCTTTGATGATGAAGAAGTTGAACTTCCACCGCCGACTAAGTTAGTTATCGAACTTCCACCGCCGACTAAATTCCCGTATAGTCAAGTTAATTTTCCATACATGGGCGTCCATCGAAAACTATATTACCAATGCTCACTTTTTTGGAAAACTACTATACAAAACTAACCTAAGTTAGTTAGTGGTGGATGATCGGTTTTATATTTATATATTTACTAAAAGTTATATAAGGATTGAATAGACTAAATAACTTGATTTAGACACAAAGATATCAAAGCCTTATTGCCTAGGGACTTCTCATCAAAGTATTTCTTATTAAAAATTTATCTTGTAACCGAGACCTACAGAACTTGCACACAACAGCAAGTTGAAAATAAATAGTCGATTTCAATCACAAACGTAGGTACCCACTGATTAGAACGCAGATGTGTGTAATTAACCGGAAACTCGGGTAATTAAACTCAGTGTCATTTAGTTCGTCTAAGAAAGTAACCCGTGTGAATCGGGCCTGTGAACAGATAGAGCGCACGCGCCGGCGCCGCTCGATGGCCTTGGCAATGTCGTCTGCAGACCACCGACCATGCGGGCGCATTGCTGTTAAATAACAACATTGAGCAATTCCATCGAAACAAGCCGTTTTTTATCAATGTTTTCTTTTGGAAGTGTGTTGTTGTGGATTATATTCGTGTGCTTATTGATATAGTAGATTGGGTTGGGTATAACCTATTTTAATAGTTCACAACTTTAATTTGACACTTTAAGAGGGTGGGTACTGTTAGTTACCATTTCCATACAAACATAATACCAAAATAAATTATAAAAAATTTAGTTTTCTACCCTAATATCGGTATCATTCGGATTAAGATTTTATTTTTATAGGGCCCCCACCACAAGGTTTTTAAAAATATTCATTCGAAATGAAATAAAACGAAGAAACATTTTTTTCATTTTTCCAGCGTAAATTACTAGTTTACATCTCGTTTACATCTCGTTTACATCTCATTTACATCTCATTTGTTTTATATTATTCCCAATAAAAAGTTATTTACGCTGTAAAAATGAAAAAAAAAAAAAATGTTTCTCCGTTTTATTTCGTTTCGAATGAATATTTTGGAAAACCTTTTTTTGGAAACCCTATAAAAATAAAATCTTAATCCTAATAATATCGATATTATTAATATCGATATTATTATTAAAACTAAATTTTTCATAGGTAATTTGTTTTGGTATTATGTTGGTATGGAAATGGTAACAGTACCCACGTTCTTAATGAAAATATATGTTGTAAAGATTAAGAAGATTAGGTAAAGATCAAGCAGCAGTAAAATGGTGTTATGTATGAGATAGGATGATGACTGATTTGTAAGAGACCCAGTGACTTGACATTTCAAATTCAGAAAAAAATTCTTATGTCTATATGTACTACGGGATGACGCATTAATTTTACTAGGATATCAGACTGACTAGCCTGATAGGACTGACTTAGGAGCGCAAGTCCGCACGGGACTGAATTTGAACTGCAGTAAAGGTACGAGTTGGCAACGGGCGTCGTCGTGTCGCAGCGACATTACTGGTTTCTATGTATTTCTATGAAATTCGACGACGACGCAACACTTCAGTCAATGTATCTACCTACCTTTTACGATAAGAAGTTCATATAATCAACTGTGATGCCATACGATTGAGTTGGGAGAGTTCGGATGCGTCTGAGTGCGTCTCAGTCTGCGTCTATGGCATTACAGTTGATTATATGAACTCGGGCCATTTCCGGGCCAACGATGGCCCAGAGACTTTTACCTGGTTTGACTTCGACGTAACTTATACTTGAGTCTTCATCGAAATGAGTAAACTGTTGAAACTATTTATATTTTAAGACCTCCAATGTACACAGTTATAGCAATAAAATATTCTTATTCTTATTCATCGTAACCTCAAGGGTTTTTCCTTCTTTAAAAAGGGCATCTACATGGTTGGATATCTAACAAACAAACACGTCGTTCATTGCAACTCACATGAGTGAACATAGCGTAGGTCACCGACGTGCAATATTTAAGAACTAATCATATAAGAAACACAGTCAATTTATTTTGAAAATTAGTTTTCATTATAGTAGATACTTGAATGTTTTATTAGTTTCATGCATCTCATTTTATATTGGAACTACAAATGTCGAATTATTGAGTAGGTACTTAAAATATCATTATATCAAGTATTTTTTTAGAGGACAGTCTCCATTCTCTTTCTCCATACAAACGTAGTCGACGTTTTCCTCCCTGGATAAAGACATTAGAGCAAATATTTTTATGCCATAAAACCTATAGCTGTCATGACTATGCATCTACCTTTAGATTTTATTTTTTTTATTACTATTCTAATTAGAAAATAAAAAAATCACAAGGTAGATGCATAGTCATGCATGACAGATATAGGTTTTATGGCATAAACATATTTGCTCTAATGTCTTTATCCAGGGAGGAAAACGTCGACTACGTTTGTATGGAGAAAGAGAATGGAGACTGTCCTCTTAAGCCTTTATTACTGCAGTGCAAAGCTCTCCCTCCTTTCTTTCCACTGATCCCTATCTAGTGCCAGCTGGGTCCAATCCTTAAGGTACGGTAATCTTATTCATTTATTGGGTGCCTGAAAGAGATCGCCCTTAGGCGATAAGGCCGCCCGCCCATTGGGCCACACTAGTTTTTTAAGTTAGTTTTTATTAAATAAATAAAATAAATAAATATTGCACGACGTTACACACAGCGCAATCTAGCCCCAAACTAAGCACTAGGCTTGTACTATGGCTTGTATTTGTTATACTTGTATTTTTATTTTTTTGGTATAATAAAGCGTTTACCTATCTCTATTTATCTACGAGTCTAGCTCGTCCCTCCATCTCCTTCTGGGCCTAACGCGGCCTTGAGTCTAATATCATTACGAATATCATTTTCTAAAATTAAAGCCACATTATTTTCGATTTACTAGGTACCGCATCGACCATGAATTGACCATGAATGGATTACTTTCTGCCGTTATTTGCTTTAATAAAACTTCAAGTACCAGTAGATAAAAGAGATGTAGGTAGAGACATATAAACTTACTACTACATTGACTGTAAATCAAAGATCAAATGGAAGAAGAGCCAGTAAAAAAGCGAATCTGGATATGTATCGATTGCTATCATAAAGACTTATGTTTAAACATTTACGAAGTACAATACAAGCTCCTGCCGGTTGATTGTTTTATTGGAGATTTGCCAAAAAGCTTCCAAGTGTAGATTGTACCTAATATATTGGTTGTAAAAACTACCTACCTTCTCATTAAATCTGCCACAATATATAAGTTCCTATACATACTCACCTATACCTATGAAGCTTTAAAAGCCTAAAATTATTACAGAGGTTTTTCCATTGCAAAATAGTATTTATAACGACGTTGTTCCAAATGCTCTAGTTATTTAGGTTGATGTACATATTATAATCCTCTGAAATTGTACCATAAGTTGAACTTATTTAGAAGAAATGTTAAGTTTCTCTTACTTAGTTAATGTACTAAACCTGTTTACCTACTTAAGTTTAATGTTAGAAATTATCTACCTAGTTTAGTACAGTACGAAACTGAAGAACCCGGATTGGGAAGACCCAAGAAGTGCTGGCTTAACGTTCGTAAGATCGGATATGGGTAGAGAGAGAGAGGGATGCAACCAGGAACATTGCTCGGATGATGATGAGTACTGTACGGAATTAATACTACCTATTCAAATCTTCTTCTTCTTCCTACTACTAGTCTTCATTAACTATACCCTACTACAAATAGATCTGGCAATATTGTTACAGACAGCCGCCTAGCCGCCTGCCTCACAGCAGGACCGCCTGCCTCCTTGGGAGCAAGCAGTTAACCCTTCACCGCGTGGGGAGAACTCTAGGTTTGTCAGTCTCCCCCAGATCTCTCAGCTGCCTTTTAATACAATACAATACAATACAATGTTTAAGTATTTAAGTAAGTTATCACAGTAGGACCGCCTGCCTACTTGGGAGCAAGCTACCGTGTGGGGAAAACTCCAGGTTTGTTAGTCTCCCCCAAACCAAATCTCACAGTCGCCGTTTAAGACAATACTGCCTATATAAGTAATTATCAAAATATGCTTTAAAAAAACATACCAGTAGGTTTCCAGGACTTATTTATTCTGAACTTTGCATTATACCACAGACATGAATCATTATACGCAATAACGTATCATACTGTGGTATTAAGAGCTTATCTAGCCGTGTAAGAATACATCTTCAATTTGTTTTCAGCGATCAATATTGGAGTTAATATCGATTCCAAGAATCAATTTAGGTCGTTGAGTAGTCGGGATCAACATGATACGACGTAGATAGTGGGACGAAGGTCGTCGCTCGCAGCCAGCGTGGCCTATGAGTCTTACAGCTTCAGACTATACATTTGCGTCTGCCGATAGTTCACATATGAAAGAAAACGCAGATAATCGAGTGTGTAGTCTACAAGAGCTAAAGCCGATTAGCTAATGTTTAGGAAATTCCCAAATGTATTTTGCTTATTCATTTGAATGATCGATTCGTCTAATGAATGATGGCAGAAGATTGAAAGGTAATCGACATAATAGGTAATAGCTATTAGTCCTAGCTTGCGCAGAAATGTTTGAGCTTAGTGCGTCCGTTTTGTTAGTTAAAAAAAAATCGGTAACAGCCAATTTATCCTTTCTAAGACCAACCTATAATTACTTACTTAAAAGGAAAGTCTCCATTCTCTTTCTCCATACAAACGTAGTTTAAATTTTCCTCCCTGGATAAAGACATTAGAGCAAATATGTTTATGCCATAAAACCTATATCTGTCATGACAATGCATCTACCTATTTTTTTATTTTCTAATTAAAATAATAATAAAAAATAATAAAATGAAAAAAATAAAAAGGTAGATGCCTAGTCATGACAGGCAATGTCTTTATCCAGGGAGGAAAATTTAAACTACGTTTGTATGGAGAAAGAGAATGGAGACTATCCTCTTAACAACAGAGTGAATGTGATTCCAAGATTAGAATTAACAAATTCATTGCCTGCCTTGATATGTGTAAAAGAAATATGTATCTATCTACACTAATATTATAAAGAGGAAAGATTTGTATTTGTGTGTGTGTTTGTGCGCGTCTGTACCTATGTTTGCTATGAATAAACTCAAAAACTACTGGACCGATTTCATAAATTCTTTCACCATTAGAAAGCTACATTCACCCTGAGTAACGTATGCTTTTGATCCCGATATTCCCAAGGGAAAGGGACTTACGCGGGTGAAACCACGGGACGCAGCTATCTCTGATAAAAAAGCACGAAAGACGACTTTGCTTTAAGTTTTTGCAGAACTCTATGTTTAGATTTAAGGTAGGTACACAATGTATTGACTAAACCCACAAGGGGTTCGAATTTGTGCTGTATATACGCAATAAAATGAATTTGTTATTAAAATCGAGGTAGGTATAATATTGCGTCTATTACAAAGGTAGATATCGAGTAAGCATTAATTCTACGTTCAGGATTCAATTTTATTGCCTTGCTGTTTGTACTTGGCAAGTTGCCTAGCAGTGAATAAGTAACTACCTACAGTTGGGTCTGTTACTAGTAAATCTAACTGGTAAGTATGTAGAATTTTCTAGCGATATGAGCACAATAACCATTAATTGAAAACCAACGATTGTTATTTATCTATATTTATAAAATTGGATGTCCTGACTGACCTATAAATATCAAAGCAGGGCCCAAACCGCTGCTGGTCCTAGAGATATGAAATTTGGAGTGTGTTCTTTGTGGTGTGGAGCTATCCTCTAAGAAAAGGTTTTTTGAAAATCCCGCAGTATCGGGACTTAAGCGGGTGAAACCACGGGACGCAGCTAGTTAGGGCCCTGAGAAACCGCGGGACGTAACTATTTAGGACGCAGCTAGATAGATGGGGCTGTGTGCTAAGTCGTGCTATATTTTATCTTATTTTTTATATTTTTTAATCAGTTTTAGCTGAGCGAGTCAACAAAACATCCATACCAATCAACTAAGTATCAAACCAAATAATTTGCAGAACTTCCTCTCTCATCAAACATTTTTGTAAAATATTTTTTTATGATGAGGTCGGAAAAGATTTTGAAACAATAGGTTAAATCTGAAAAAATGATTTGTAATTTCAATATTCGGTTAAATCGAAAGTTCCACATATAATTTACATAATATGTAAAACGATAATCCTAACCTTGTAATAGGGCCCTTAATATACCAACTATTGAGTAGTAAAATATTTTAATAGACTAGGAAACAGCAATTTTCCTTAGAGTTCATTGCCAATTTCGCGCAAGTTTACGTTGGCTCTCGTTCAGATATTATGGCTTCATAATTAATTACATATAGTTATATAAGCAAATCCATTTATTGGCTAATTTGATGGCGTATCCTTGACCATGTGTGGTGAAAATTGAATAGCGGATGACGTAATGGTCAATTGTGTTACCAGGGCTGAAAATATTTTATGTTGTAGGTACTTAGTGCGAGTTGTTTCGTATGTACTTTTAGCTAAAATGTTATTATTACCTACGTTTGCGTAAACTCAAACGGAAGAGGCCTTTCCTACATTTAGTGGTGCATACTCTCTCTTGCTTGGCCAAAGAGTAGCAGTAGAGTTGTAGAGGCAGACTGGTCGCTACAACGACGACGACTCTACGTCTGTTTCAGATTATTTACGCCTCAGCGTCCTAAATGCTCTTTTGTGGTTGTGTAGAGCAATTCGCGAACAGCAAATACGTACGCACTTTATGAAGGTAAGAATCCACCTTCAATTATGATGGTACTCTCATGTCTTTTTTGCCTCTTCGCGATGCCATATTACTGAACAAAAACCTAAACCAAACTTGGGCTAGTAAGTCAAAGCAAAATGGCCGCAAATCAGCCGGACCAGGGGAACGTATTCTATAACTAACATCTTAACTACGCCTCAGCATTGTCGACGTTTTAGTTATAGAATGCCCTGAAGTCCGTAAAATATAGGATTGTCAATTTTAACTGTCGTAATGGAGTGGCTAGAAAATCAATACGACTTGAATAGTCCATTACGTTTGAACATAAAAGCACACAGTAGGTAATACCTACGTAAAAATATATCGCCTAAGAGCCCATGAACGCCAGACCTTCGTTATTTTATAAAAGCTGAAAGTTTGTCAGGGCATGCTCCTATATACAGGTAAGAACGCTGGACTATTATGAAGTTTTGCTTCCAGTGGCTTTGGCAGATAAACGGTACTAAAGGTGTGCAAAATACCAATCTAAATTCATCAAATAAAAACGTGTGATATTTAGAACATTATTAAAGATCATGTCAACGAAGGTCTGGCGTCCACGGGCTCTTGCTCTAATATACGTAGCCACCTACTTAGTTCAGCACTGGGCATATTTCGTATCTTTTGTTCCACGAACCTCGGTCTCGTATTCAAAGTCAGTGAATTGATATGTTCTTTGAAGGAACATTATCGCATCAGAACTTCAGTTTATTGCTGTCGGGGTGTGTCAACATTTTGACAGTAGGTAAATGATCTAATTTTAGAACTTCAACAAAGTTTGATAACCTGTGGCGTAGTGGGCGTAAACCTGCCCGAGACGGAGAGTGTTGGGGATTCAACACTATGCTGTAAGCTGGCTTCCTAAGTTCGTAAGTAGATTTTTGCCCAGCGGTGGGTAGGTATCCGAACAACGCAGATGAAGTCGCGAGCTCAGCTAGTTCAGCAATAAAAGGCTTAAGTCGACTTAACTTAAGTCGGCTTAGCTCGCCTGTTTTATCAAACAAGTGAGCATAGCTGGCAACGTTAAAGGATGCACGCACATGTATTAAAAACTATGCGAAGCTAGGTAAACTAACTTAGTTAAGATTTGTCTTCTGTTTTCGCGATATTGGATTGAAATAAAATGAGTTGAATGTCAGTTATATATAACGCGTAATATAACAATTACAACGCGTAGTGATTATTACTTTTAGGATTGTTTCAATGCCAACGATTCAATGCTCAACGTCTTGAGAGAAGTCAATCCTTTACAGGTCTCTTCTTCATGATTGAATCAGGAGGACTCTTGAGAAGTCAATCCTGAAGAAGAGGCCTGTAATCGAAATGTTGAGCATTGAAACAAAGTAAGTATACCTAAACAATCTTTCTTAGTGTTAAACCACACTAAGGAAATACTGTTTTTTGAAAAAATGTTTTCAAAACTTTAGTACCCGGCGTGATTCGAACTCGCGACTACTGGCATCCGAACGAGCGCGTTTGACCGCTTCGCCACAGGTAACCCTCCCGCCAGACAGAAATTAAGAAAGCCCCTCCTGGTGTTCCTGCGAGTAAGAAAGGCCTCGTAGGCTAGTAGTTCGAATCCCCCTGGGTAGTAGAGTTTTGAAAGAACTTTTTGAAAAAGCGTTGAAACAATGCTAAATAGAATCGCAGTGCGTTCTTAGCCTAAAAGTAATAACCACCACGCGATTAAAACCGAAATTTAGTTTTAGTTTTGTTTTTAACTTAGTTAAGAGGATAGTCTCCATTCTCTTTCTCCATACAAAGGTAGTTTACATTTTCCTACCTGGATAAAGACATTAGAGCAAATATGTTTATGCCATAAAACCTATTTCTGTCATGACAATGCATCTACTTTTTTTTTCATTTTTATTTTCTAATTAAAATAATAACAAAAAAAAACGTTTTGTTTTCTTTTCATTTTCTAATTTGTTTGAATTTTATTCTAATTAGAAAAAAAACGTAGTGGCATAATATAGTCATGGCAGATATAGGACTTATGGAATAAATATATTCTTTCTAATATCTTTATCGTGTGAGGAAAAAGTCGACTACGTTTGTACGGAGAAAGAGTTAGGTAGACCGTCCTCTTTTAAGAGGATTTGTTTGTATGGAGAAAGAGAATGGAGACTTCTATTCTCTTTCTCCATACAAACGTTGTTTACATTTTCCTCCCTGGATAGAGATATTAGAAAAAATATGTTTATTCCATAAGTCATATATCTGCCATGACTATAATATTATGCCACTACGTTTTTTTTCTAATTAGAATAAAATTCAAACAAATTAGAAAATGAAAAAAATGAAAACGTAGGGGCATGGTCATGCCTGATATGATATAGGACTTATGGCATAAACATATTTTTTCTAATATCTTTATCAAGTGAGGCTGAGGAACAGTCGACTACGTTTGTAAAGTTTGTATGGAGAAAAGAGAAGGTAGACTGTCATCTTAAGTGCGCGGTGGGCGTTCGGCTTTATAATATTCTCGTAGTGCCAGACACGTAAGGTTAATAAAGTCATGAAACAAATCGTTTGGCTCGAGTCGAATCGAACATGAATTATTCGATCTGCACTCTCAAAATGTTATTTACGATTGAAAGGCGTACATATTTGCATATTAACAATTGTTCTCAGTTTATTGTGGCCTTGTTCATAGAAAGTTATGGCTTAATGATGGTGCATCATGTAGCGTAGGTAGGAAGGTATGAAGTTTTACGTAGGATATTAAACACACATTGTAATTGACACCTTAAGACAACTATGTTATGCAATGTAATAAACCTACATAATTGACAATTAAGTGTGCTATATGGAATAGAATACACGAATTTATAAACTTCGATAAGATCTTATGAAAAAGATGAAAATGCTTGACTAGCTGAATATGCTTGACTAACTGAAAATGCTTGATTAAAAGATGCTAGTAGTTAACTGGGTGTGTATGGGGCCCACTAAGATCGTTGGGCCCAAGCCAACCTCACCTGCTAGCCGGTGCACCTGCTGAAAAACGGACGAGGCTCTGGCGCAGACTTTCCCTTCGGGGTTGGGAGGTCAGACGGCAGTCGCTCCCGTGAAAGTCGAAATTTGCCAAATCTTTATGGAAAGTAGTAAAAGAGTTTATGGCCACAGGGATAGGGCGCCGCCGCATAACGGCGTGCAGGAGTTTCGCCCGACTCCTGTGGCAAGTGGACTAGGGCTACCGTGCCACGGGCGGGCACGGTTAAAGACGCGAGCCCCGAAACTCCGCTTCGCAACGTGGAACATTGGCACGCTAACCGGACGCGCGAGGGAGCTAGCCGACGTACTTTCCAGGCGGAAGGTGGCCGTGGCGTTCCTGCAGGAGACTCGATGGAAAGGCAGCAGATCCCGGCTCATTGGGAATGGCTACAAGCTGATCTACACGGGTGCACCTGGTGGAGAGAACGGGGTGGCTGTGGTGCTCGCTGAGGGGTTGCATGACGATATCTTGGAGGTGAATCGCTTTAGCGACCGACTTATGTGCGTGAAAGTGCTTATTGGGGGGGTTCCTACTCACCTAGTAAGTGCTTGCGCGCCACAGGTCGGTTGTAGCGACACTGATAAGAGGTCGTTTTGGGATAAACTCGGCGAGGTACTTGGGGCAATCCCGTTGTCGCAGGGAATCGTTTTGGGTGGTGACCTGAACGGTCATGTGGGTGAGATGGGGGTGGAATTTGAACGTGTTCATGGAGGCTTCGGGTATGGCAGTCGGAATGCGGAAGGGGAAGAAATTCTGCGTACGTGTGCCACTGCCGACCTGGCACTCGTGAACACTTATTTCAAAAAGAAGCCCGACCACTTGATCACCTACAGGAGCGGGGGGCGCGCTACCCAAATCGATTTTCTAATCACTAGGAGACACCACATCGGCAACGTGGCCAACTGCAAAGTCATACCCGGTGAGAGTCTCACTGCCCAACACCGTATCCTTGTCATGGATCTCTGTGTAAAGACCAAAGACAAACGACCGGAACCATGTCAGCGCCGAATCAGATGGTGGAGGCTTGATGAAGTCAAGTCCCAGATGCTCGCCTCAGCAATCGGCGACAAATGTGCCAATGCTGAAGGCGAATCGGTGCAGGAACACTGGGACCGGATTCAGGTGTCTATCGCTGATTCGGCGCGGTCGGTCCTCGGTATGTCTAAGGGAGGACGCAAGTGTGACAAGGAAACTTGGTGGTGGAACGACACAGTCCAGAGGGAGACTAGGGTGAAGAAAGCCCTCTTTAAAAAGTGGCAAGCGTCCAACTCTCCTGAAGATCGCGACGCGTACAGGTCTGCCAAACGTGCCACAAAGAGAGCAGTAGCCAGAGCCAGACGGGACCACTTACAGCCACTGTACGATAAGTTGGAAACGTCTGAGGGGCAGAAGCTTATTTATAAGTTGGCACGTTCTAGGATCAAAGCGGCACAGGATATATCCAAGTGCCGCTGTGTAAAAGATCCTAATGGTAACCTGCTATGCGAAGACCTCGCGGTGAAGGAGAGGTGGCGCTCTTATTTCCACGAACTGCTCAATAAGCAGTATAAAGAGGTGCAGCCACCGGAACTCCCTCCGAATCTAGGACTTGTGCCACTGATTACGCCTGAGGAGGTGCGCAAGGCTCTTCGCTGCATGAAGAATCGGAAAGCTGTCGGCGCCGATGGAGTCCCCATCGAAGTATGGAAGGCTATGGGTTCTCGTGGTGTGGGCATCTTAACCAACCTTTTTAACCGCATACTCGAGACCGGCAGAATCCCCGCCCAATGGAGACTGAGTGTTATCACTCCAGTGTTCAAGGGCAAGGGATCTGTGCAGGAGTGTGGAAGTTATCGTGGTATAAAGGTCATGTCCCACACCATGAAGCTCTACGAGCGTATAGTTGACTCTCGGATCCGGCAGGAGTGCACTGTCTCGGAGGGCCAGTATGGTTTCCGCCCCGGTCATGGTACCATGGACCCTGTTTTCGCCCTAAGGATCGTTATGGAGAAATACAGAACGAAGAATACGCCTCTGCATTTTCT
The DNA here is from genome assembly GCA_958496205.1 of Idaea biselata. Classification (NCBI taxonomy): domain Eukaryota; kingdom Metazoa; phylum Arthropoda; class Insecta; order Lepidoptera; family Geometridae; genus Idaea; species Idaea biselata. The sequence goes on along the minus strand of OY292401.1, from coordinate 5,095,094 downwards.
GTTCCTGGACTTGCAGAAGGCCTTCGACTGTGTTCCTCGCGTGATGATCTGGTGGGCGCTGCGGTCCAAAGGGGTGCCTGAAACTTATATTGAAACCATCCGGGACATGTACCGAAATTCCGATTCAGTGGTGCGAACTGCTGTTGGTGACACTAAATCTTTTCCCATTACAGTCGGAGTCCACCAAGGATCCGTCCTAAGTCCGTTTCTGTTTAGCGTAATACTGGACGCACTGTCCGTAGTCATCCGAGACGCACACGAGCTGCCCCCGTGGATGCTCATGTATGCTGATGATATTGCGCTAGCGGACTCGGATAAGGGACGGCTTGGAAGGCGTGTAAATGCTTGGAAAGAGTCACTTGAGAACGGCGGTTTGCAACTCAACGTAGCGAAGACCGAATACTTGGCTAGCAATACCACAGATCCCACACCTGTCTGCGTTGACGGTCACATGGTCGAGCGGACAGACCAGTTTAAGTACTTGGGATCTGTGCTTCACAAGTCCGGCGACATCGATTGTGACGTCAAGTCCCGCATTTCGGCAGCTTGGGCCAAGTGGCGAGAGGTAACTGGTGTCATCTGTGACCCGAAAATGCCGGTTAAACTGAAGGGACAGGTCTATAAAACGATCATTAGACCTGTCCTTTTGTATGGTAGTGAGGCGTGGCCATTGCTTGAGCGACATAAGCAGGAGCTGCGTGTCACGGAGATGAAGATGCTGCGCTGGATGTGTGGAGTGACGCGAAAAGACCGCGTCAGAAACTCCCGCATCAGGGGCAGCCTTCATGTCCGAGACATTGCAGACAAACTGCAAGAATGCCGCTTACGGTGGTACGGCCACGTTCTACGAAAACCGGCTAGTTACGTGGGAAACAAATGTCTTGCCATGGCGCCTCCGCCCGGCCGCGGCAGATTGGGAAGACCCAAGAAGTGCTGGCTTGACGTTGTAAGATCGGATATGCGTGCAAATGGCCTCACTACACGGGATGCCGAAGATCGTGCGAAGTGGAGACGTAAAAGTAGGAAAGCGGACCCCGGGCTCTCGAGAGGGATGCAACCGGGAACAACGCTCGGATGATGATGAGTTAACTGGAAACAGAACTGAAATAAAAGCTGTCCAAGGGGTATTTAATTAGGCTAGAACACCCTCCGAGAATACGTTGAGATAAAGTCGTTGGTTTACAGCAGTCTGTGTGCATAGCCTAAACCGCTGATATAGTAGAGAACTGAAATTCGGAGAGTGTGTTCGTCGTATTATGTAGAATTATTATTTTAATAAGAAACCGTTTAGCGAAATTACCTTACGCCTACGGGACTCACGCGGGTGAAACCGCGGCAGCCAGTTGTTAACTCTGATAGCAGTCGTTAGGACAAGTTAGAGGCCTTAGGGCGACCTGAAAACTCTAACACCAGGTGAGCCACGCCACTATACGAAAAGAAGAAGAAGTTACTGCCTAACCAGGAGGGTTACTTCGGTTCGTTTCGATACGACAACGATATGATAATACGATGGTTCTACTGTCACCCTACTATTAGAATGTGACAGTAGAATCATCGTATTATCGTATCGAAACGAACCGCAGTAACCCTCCAGTAGCTACTCGTACACAAGTAGTTCGGCTCGCCTCAGTTGTCATGTAGGCATAATACCATAGCACTGGCAGTCTGGCACGTTGTATTACTCGTACATTACGTGTAAAACTGAGCGAGTTTCTGCAGTGCCCGGCAGATCGACTCGAACTCTAGCTCGCACGCTAGCTTGCACTACGTAATCGATCTATTAGTTTTGGGATAGTTTGCTCTATGAAATGTCATGCCATATTAATTTATTTATAGTTGAGTAAAAGCTGGAATTACCTGAATTACCCTCGGCACCTGGTGGACTAACATGACCCGAACTATAAAACAGGCTAATACAGATTCAGAGACAATCCAGGACAGACCCCACCTGAAGTGGAAAAGTCGAAAGACAAAGAAGATGGTTGATTGATAGTGATAGTATATGTCATACATAAATATGCATTAAATAAATATACTCAGTGTGAATCACAAATTGGTTAAATAGTTTATAGCCACCTTGCTAGGAGGGCGGGACAATAGAATCTCGTAGTTTTGAAAGACATCATTCAGAAACTGAAGCGATTTCGAGATGTTCGAGTGAGACTACCAAGTTACTATCCGATTTTCTTCAAAACGCTAATTTTCGCAACGTTGCCGGGGATACGCCGTGTATCCCCGGCATAGAATAAGCTTACCCCATCCTTTCCCGTGGGTGTCGTAAAAGGCGACTAAGGAATCTGAGGGTGACTAGCAAACCTTAAGTTCTCCCCGCGCGGTGGCGGGTAAACTGCTAGGTCCCTAGAAGGGTTGGTGTCAGGCAGGCGGCCGGCCGTAAAAATATTGCTAAATCTATTAGCTGAAGGTATGGTCAATGATGACTTATCTACTGCGCCAACCCCAAATATTTGGGGTTTAGCGGACCCCGGGCTCCCGAGTGGGATGCAACCGGGAACATCGCTCGGATGAGAGAGAGAGAGTGAGACTACGAAGTTACTCTCCGATTATCTTCTTATACGAAATCCTAATTCTCGCAACACGACGCGTGACGCGCCGCGCCGTTCAATCTTAGTTAGGTGTTTATAACCTAAACTTTAGACATTAGCACGGCAATTAATTAGCGGGTAGGTACCTACCAGACTGAATATAAGTTTTATTTCTGTCAGTCAACTTTGTCACGGTATAGCCTTAGTATACGCGTTTATTAATAAGCGTACCTAGCTGGAAGGATACCTTTTGCTTTTTTGATGTCCCTTTGGCCTTCATCATCCGAGCGTTATTCCCGGTTGCATCTGTCTCGAGAGCCCGGGGCCTTTGGCCTTGACAGTTCAAATGCCAAGTTATTAGGATCTGCCCCGGTATTTCGCATAGTTTCGTGTTTTAATTGATTGCTAGATATTAAAAGTTGAAATATGTCTGTAATGTAAAATAAATAGACATTTAAAATAAAGATAAATCTAGAGGCTGTTACTTTTGAAGGACCTGACCTGAACAGGCAACCTGAGGATGGTATTAGTTGCCTGGAAGAGTAACCCTTAAGCGACAAGGTCGACCATTATGCCACAGTAGATTTAAGTTTTTCTTACCAACTTTTGTTTGAACGCCTGGTGGAGACATTTCCAGACCAGAACTGGACTGTATGGCGCAAAGAATAAGCATCGAACCAAGTAAAAAACGTGTGGCACTCGGGGACTGCCGCGGTAAAGCTATTGCATAGCATATCAACTTTTTATCAACTTGTGGAATTATAAATATTTTTTTATTTAGTACCACGTTGTCATGGTAGGCGGAGTGTTAGGTTTATTTTCGTTAAGAATTTCTTAATTCAAAGCTCAAAGCCCGCGATAAAAGCTATGCAATAGCTTAAAAAGTTGTCAGTGTCCGTTCCGCTACCTCTTCCAACTTGCACTATGTAGGTACGCCTAAACACCTAATACGTTTAAGGCGAGGCAGCAAAAGGGCAATCATCTTGGATATATACCGCGAGCATCCTCGCTGGAGGTACTTCACTCAGCATCTTTGTATCGACACGACTTCTCACACCATTCTTCAACATGACTAAACTGGTGAGGATTTGCCTTTTTTAATCACTTGCTTTTCTATTTTATTTTACCAAACAAAAAAAACTACTCGCAAGAACACACGGGGAGGTGCTTTCTTAATTTCGACCTGGCGGCTACCCGTGGCGAAGCGGTCAAACGCGTTGGTTAGGATTACCAATAGTCGCGGGTTGGAATCACGCCGTGTACTAAAGTTTTTGAAAGCATTTTTTGAAATAAGCAAAAATAACAATTTTTTTGGTCTTAATCGCGTTGTGTTTAGCATTTTTTTAATCCTTAACGTTTCGAGACCTTTGGCAAGGTCAATCTGTCGATCCCGAAGAAGATACCTGTTAAGGTGTCAATCCTGAAGAAGAGACCTGTAAAGGTCTTGGGGTCCTGTACAGTTCAAAACACTTATTTCAGTTTCAACAAGGGACTTTTTGCCGTATTCACCATTGGATTTGTAAAAGAAAGATACAAGCTCCAATAGACTTATTAATAATCATGGATTAAAGTCGGAGTAGTGAGAACAAGCTGTCTTTAAACTTTTTAAATTCACACGATTTGTTATCATATTTACATTTTCCCGGGTCTTTATCGCGTATTATTTATTTTCTTACCTCGACGTTTCAACCATGTTACAATGGTCTTGGTCGCGAGGGGACACTCCCCATAATACGCGATAAAAACCCGGGAAAATGTAAACAAGCTTACTTTTTCTGTGACAAGAACTTTCAAAGTTGACAAACAGGAACAAAAAGTGGTAAAATAACTCCGACCTTACTCCACGTTTATTAATAAGGCCATAAGAATTTAACCCATCGGGTTATAAATCCATTTGGTCCTGTCAATCACATCAAAAATATTGTTAACCTCTAACATGCCTATAACAATTTAATGTGATAGGTCAATATTATTTGTGACATCATAGTATTGAAATTGCATTGTTCGAATCGTGCTGTAAATTCATTGTATTTTGATAGACTACAATTTTGATGCCAGACGGACGACCCCGACATTTTGTGGATATTATATGAGTTTATAGTTTTGTGTCTATCTATAGTCTATACTAATAATATAATAAAGAGGAAATATTTGTATTTATGTGTGTTGGTATGTGTGTCTGTCTGTTTGTTATGAATATATTCAAATACTATTGGACCAATTTCAAAAAATTGTTATGAATAACTCAAAAACTACAGTGCCGATTTTGAAAATTGTTTCACCATTAGGTAGCTACATTCACCCTGAGTAACATAGGCTACTTTTGATTTTTTACCGATATTCCTACGGGATCGGGACTTACACGAGTCAATCCGCGGGACGCAGCTAGTCTATCTATACTTATACTTATCTATCTATCTATCTATCTATCTATATCTATCTATCTATAATATTATAAAGAGGTAACGTTGGTAACATGTATGTATGTATGTATGTATGTATATTGGGGGTAATCTCCGAAACTCCTGGACCGATTTCAAAAATTCTTTCACCATTAGAAAGCTACTTTTGATCCCGATATTCCCACGGGATCGGGACATACGCGGGTGAAATGTAATATAAAGTAGATGTAAGGATCTACGCTGGCGTAAGTGTTCCGACAATATGATATTATTGGCCGGTAATAGGAGCGTGCTAAAGTTTGGTTGTAAACGTCTCTTTGGCATTAAAATAAGGTTACATTAGATATTTAACTTAGGTACACATAAATAATTAAGATTTGTATTACCCAAGTTAGTAACGGTTTATTTTGTAAATGCTCATATTATTTTTGCTGCAATTAAAATCTACAGTAATTTACCACTACACTTAAAATTAAACTAGTAGCACACGATTTTCGGAAACATATTATTGATTGGCTCCGTACTCCGTAGTGTGCGAAATACCTCACTAATCAAAAATCCCCTAACTTTACCTAACTTTTTTTTTAAGTCTTATGCAAACCGGCCTTAATGTTAACCATCTTAGAATCTGGAGTTTAATGTAAGACACACTGGAAACTTTTTTTTAGCTCTTTTAAAAAAACTTTAAAATTTTCCGGTGTCTTTTTAATTTTTTTACCCGATTACAGCAAAAAAAGGCATTATTTATGAGGGTATTTCTCTTCATTTATTTCTCAGGCGGTATCGTTACTACTGGGACTGTTCGGTGGCGTCTTCTCGGCTCGTTTGGATCACCTTGTGCCGCAGAACTATGCGCAGGCTCAACCCAGAGGAGGAAGCGAGGTTCCATACCGATACGAGAATGTGAACAATGGGGACGGTACATATAGATTCAGGTAATTAAGAGGAGTATCAACGCCAACGACCTTGAAACTGAAAATCCCTGTCGGGCTCATCGAAAATTGTTGATTATTTCATGACGGAATGTCGTAGAACTTTTTTTTGTGCACAGATTGTAGGTGACATTGTTTCCCACATTTTGGTGTAGTTTTCAGACAAGAACCTCCTATTGGTGCAAAGCCTATCCAAATTTTAGACAAAAAATGTCTGATTTGGCTAAAATGTCGATAGGCTTCAATACGTTTAGACATATTTGTATGGAAACTGCACTAAAATATCGGAAACAATGTCGCCTATAATCTGTACACAAAAAAAAGTTCTACGACATTCCGTCATGAAATAATCAACAATTTTCGATGCGCCCGACATGGATTTTCAGTTTTTCAGTATAGGGCCCTTAATAAGTTTTTTTACACGATTTTTCTTCTCTTGTGTCGTTCCTTTAAAACTGTGAGCTGTGACTCATTTGATCTCTGTACGTTGCATCTGCTAAAACACATGCAGTTTTCGTTTGTTTTATGGAAGTGTTTGTAGTGAAAATATAGCATTTATCTATCTATCTGGTTATCCAGATTTACGTTACAATTTGCCAATCAATTAGGTATCTTGAATTGGGAAACTGAATATGTTTCCATTTTTTTTAATATCTACTGTAGGTAAACTAAACCTAAGTTTAAAAAAAATCTGACTTTTTGGTAAGTATATATTAAGGTCCAAGTTTAGCTGTAAATATTGCTTTGACTTCGCATTAAAATCTGACTATACTAAATCTTAAAAACTTTTTAAGTTCACACGATTTAAACACTATATTTTAATGTTAAACCACATACGATTTGTTAACATATTTACATTTTCCCGGGTATTAAACGAGTAGGTATAATTTTTGTCTTACCTCGATGTTTAACCATGTTACAATGGTCTTGGTCGCGAGGGGCGACAAAGCTCATTCTAACATGAACTTTAAACCTTTCTTCGATTCTTAACTGCTTTTAAATAAATGTATTAGGTATATATAACTTAAAATTTCCAGCTATGATACTCCAGAAGGCATATCAGCCCACGAGAGCGGATCTCCCCGCGCGGCCGGCCCTGAAGGCCCCGCAGTGACAGCAGAGGGAGGGTTCTCGTACCGCGCACCCGACGGTCAGCAGGTCTCGCTCACCTACACCGCTGACGAGAACGGCTTCCACCCCGTAGGCTCTCACATCCCCACGCCACCCCCCATCCCGGAGGCTATCCTGCGATCACTGGAGTTCAACAGCAGGAACCCGTCTCAGTAAGTTAGTTTTATAAGTTTTTATTGGCGTTGTCATTATGAGAAGAAGTAATTGACAACTCAGAGATTTTGCTCTAGTACGTCACAAAAAATAGGAAAATACTTTAAGGGGAAAGTCTACCTACTCTTTTCTCCATACAAAACAGACGTAATCGACTCTCAACAATCTCTCTCTCTCTCAATCGTAATCTCTTCCTTCCTCTGGATAAAGACATCAAAGCTGTCAACTTTGCAATATGGTATAAATATATTTGCTCTAATGTCTTTATTCAGGGAGAAAACTTTCAATTAGGTTGGTTTGGAGAAAGAGTATCCTCTTTCCTCTTAATTGTATCGAGAAAACACAGCTAAGTTTTACCTTTAAGACTTGTCATAGTTCCTACCTATATATTTACCCTTACCTACCTTTTTTTCAAGGTAAATATTGCAGATTTTTTTTTGTGAAAGTCCATATTCTTTTAATTTGATTACTTTAGTATTAAACCAATTTACCTAAAATGAATATACTACTAATACTAGATTTACTCTAGTCTAATATCAACTTACTCTCACGTGAAAGGCACATTATACCACCTAATAATAGTAAAATGTGATGAGTTTCCTTCTCAGGTAGCTTTATTAGCCAGTGTGCCTGTTAAAATCTTGTCCCTTTGGGCTCAGCTATAGGTATGCAAGTAGCATTTTCATTAAGCTTCGTCCTACACTTTGGAAACGTGTAGAAATATATTGTTAACATGACCAGATACAGTAGCGTGTTTACTTCGAAATATGGTAGTTATTTATTATTTATTTATTTAGGTTTATTAGGGAAACATTCAGAACTATAACAACTAAAAACAACTTATGAATAATACCTAAACCTAAATTTATCCAGGTATAGCGTTATAAAGGCCTAGCTGTATCCGGGCTAATTAAAAAGACAGCCTTGTTAAGTCACACGTGACGATTGGTAACACACATATGACCACCAGAACCAGGACCATCCTTTTTATACCAGAAAAAAAGGATGGTCCAGTTATAAGATGTTTTATCAATGGCGTACTGCGATATTATGGCTTGGAATAGACCAGTGTGAACGGTACAGTGACCGGCAGATAAGTTAAAAAAAAATGTCGTGAAAGGGGAAAGTTCGCGCATTACATTTTACATGCTATGAAAAATCGACTTCTGCACATCAGCATCATTTTTTTGCCGCCTACTGTACATTATGATGTCTAACTCAAAGATAAAGATTTGTTTGTACGTATTTATGAATGTATTTTTTTTGTTTCAGTGATTCAGGATCTTTTAACTCAGGAGTGGCTGTAGCACGAAGATTCTAAAATCGATCTCAGTTTGATGTTATGTTATTAATCGTACAATGTACCTCAGATAATGGCCTGTGATAAGCTTGCTCGATTGTAAATAAAGTTTAACTTGTTAATAAAGATTAAATACATACTTGAACACAATCTAAAACTCCTTATTTTAATTTTTAATTGCTCTAAACACCTACATACGCATCTACAAGAAATATTTTCATGGAACTTTTTAAGTAATAAATTAATAATATGTGGGATATTACCAACGGCCACCAGCTGCATGGCCACGTTTTGGCTGTTCGGCGGAACTTGGCTCGTTCATTATAACCAATTGACTGCTAATACCGCGAATTTTTCTACAAAACAAAACTCACCATTGCGGGCAGGGGGTGAGGTCTCTATAATCAAAATAGTATTATATTTTGACTTATTAAGTTGAGAATTATTGAGTGGGTTGTGTGTGGTAGTCTCAGTATGAACGGTTGATTAACAACTTTAAATCGTTAAGTATAGATCCTCAATGGGTTTTTTTAATTTTAATTTAATACTACACAATATCGCCACTTTCATAGTAGATTCACATAAATCCTTCGATTGAATCATTGCTATCGATGTAGACGTCTTAGAAAGACGAAAGAAGTGTCATGTGAAAGCTAACAATGTAGACAATCAATTTATGATACATTTTATTTAATATCTTTTTCACAAAGTAACAAAAAAAGTAATAATAAAATAAAAATCATATGTTTTTTTTGCATTTTTTTACTTTTTCATAAAAAGTAACCTGTCAAACTATTTTTTTTATTGTTTTCTCATAATACAGGATATTTTTTTTAAGCATAAATACTTTGCAATTGGAAGGAGTCGAACCCGCAACCTTCTGAATTGCAGTCGCGCTTTCGCACGACGCGCCACATAGGTCGAATATCTCACATATAACTCTTTGCAAAAGTTCAAAGAGAGCTAAAAATTGACAAGTATAACTATAGCATACCTAGATATTGACGAGGAACGCAACGTCAGCGTGTTTCAATTTCAGCTGAGGTGCCATCTAGTTGCTTATAACAGTATCACGTATCCTTAGTATCATGGTTGGTTATGGAGGTTGCAGAATTATAAACTTCATCTCATAGAGTCTGACCAGTGAGTCGTGGCAGGTGAAAAAAAACGGCAATTTTAAAAAATCTTCATGTGTCAACACTGTGATGTCATGACGATACATAGAAAAAATAGATTTGATACTTTTTATTATTTTACTTTTAATAAAAAGTATCAAATCTATAACTAACTATTAGAGATGGGCCGACTAGGGGTTCTGCCGACTAGCAGACTAGCCGACTAGCAGACTAGCCGACTAGTCGGTTCCAAAAGCAAATCATTATAAATTCCGAGATATTTGGGTTAATCATGATCACTCGGCGATTGTTGGTATTTTTGGATAAATTTGCACTTCGAAAGCAGTAGCGAAACTTCCAAATAATGGTTGAAATAAAAATAAAAAGTGGAAAAAAAATGGAATGGAGCTGAGGCATAGTCACAACATTTTAGATGTATAATGTTTAAATCTTCTTATATATAAAAATGAAACGTTTTCCGTTGTCACGACATCACGCGTGAACGGCTGGACCGATTTCGATAATTCTTTTTTTGTTGTGTTTGCTATTGTCAGGAGAAGGTTCTTATGAAAGAAAAAATGCTAAACCGATTTTGATGAATTTTATTTTTTTATACTAAACGACAGGACAACGTCTGTCGGGTCAGCTAGTGATGTATAAAGGCTGTGATGATGATGTGTTTTGTTTACGTTTTTTTGACTACCCACCTTATAACTGTAGTACAAATTCAATAAATATTGGTTTTATTGCATAATTGTTAGTCGACGACTAGTCGGCATAATTAGCCGACTAGTCGACTTTTCCGACTAGTCGGCGACTAGTCGGCCCATCTCTACTAACTATCTAATTATTACTAACACATGAAGATTTTTTAAAATTGCCGCTTTTTTTCACTGCCACGACTCACTGGTCAGACTTCTAGCTGCGTCCCGCGGTTTCACCCGCGTTACTCCCGATCCCGTGGAAATATCGGGATTAAAGCGGGCGCCACATAGGTCGAATATCTCACATATAACTTAACTCTTTGCAAAAGTTCAAAGAGAGCTAAAAATTGACAAGTTGACATGTCTACTATATAAAAATAAGTCGGGTTTTCCTTCCTGACGCTATAACTCGAGAACGCACGAACCGATTTCGATAATTCTTTTTTGTTGTGTTTGCTATTGTCAGGAGAAGGTTCTTATGAAAGAAAAAATACTGAACCGATTTTGATGAATTTTGGTATGAAGATAGATAGCCATTTTTTTATACTAAACGACAGGACAACGTCTGTCGGGTCAGCTATTTGTTATAAACTACAGATTATTCGCTCACTGTTAGTCGCATACCTAGGTATTGACGAGGAACGCAACGTCAGCGTGTTTCAATTTGACCTGAGGCGCCATCTAGTTGCTTATAACAGTATCACGTATCCTTAGTATCATGGTTGGTTATTTATGGAGGTTGCCGAATCATAAACTTCATCTCATAGCTGCGTCCCGCGGTTTCACCCGCGTTACTCCCGATCCCGTGGAAATATCGGGATTAAAAGTAACCTATGTTACTCAGAGTGAATGTAGCTTTCGAATGGTAAATGAATTTTTGAAATCGGTCCAGTAGTTTTTGAGTTTATTCATAACAAACATACGACGTCTGTCGTATCTTCTTCTTCTGATATATAAAATTTCCATGTCACAATGTTAGTTACCGTACTCCTCCGAAACGGCGCGACCGATTTTTACCAAATTTTATATGCGTATTCAGTAGGTCTGAGAATCGGCTATTATCTATAATTTATAAATAAGGCAAAACAACGTTTGCCGGGTCAGCTATAGTACAGTCATTTGGTATTTTTACTTGGAAAGTTTTCCGGGAGTTTTGAAAATTGGTAATTTTATAGATTTTGACGTGCTCTTACCGAATTTTAACTTTGCCACCTCGTATCTTTGCCGCTCGCGCCGCCATATTGCAAAAATGGCGCCTAAAAGCAGTTTTTTGATAATAACTCCTTTCCGACGCATTTTACAAGAAAAACATATCTATACAAAATAATAGAAGAGAAAATTTCCTACAATTTATGTCATAAACTTTTTTTCCTAAAACCAATAGTTTCGGCGTACGAGCGCCGTAAAGTGTAGTTCAACACACGTTTCGGCAGAAATACTCATTTCCTATACTCATCAAATTTTTTACATCATCATTGTCACGTTTAACCCGTGAACTTCTTATTTCGACATGCTGCTCGGAACTGGAAAAAGCTACGTCGCAAAATTTCTCAACTTCGTCACAAATATTGTACAGAAATGCCATTCCTAAAGTCCACTTGGATAGCACGCTTTCTTTGACTCCTCGACCATGAGTAAGCCCACCAAGACATTTCATCGTCCTCATTAACGATTGCTCAATTGTCATATCTGACCACGTACCACACCAAAATTTGTCAGAACGTCTAATTGTGAAATACCCTTTACTTGTGAATTGTTCGTATTCTTCAGCTGTCATTCTCTCCTTTAAATTAAGCATGTTTTGCAAGTATAAATTTCAAGATTTTGCATATAAGAAGATGACCAGAGAAATGACCACTGGCATGAAAATAAGGTATCATTTTCTGGACAGTGTCAAGATGTAAATTCCAGTTGCCCATTCTTTCTGCCTCAATGAATTGCTTCAAAAGTGTAATCATCCGAAAATATTGAACCCATAATTTCGGTGTAGCACCACGTTGCTCAAGTTTAATCAATTCATTCTCAAATTTATCAGCAAGTTTTTTGCAGCATTCTTCCTGGTCCGCCTAAAGTATCACTGACCTATCGAAATTATCTAAAATTCTATATAATTCTGCACTGAGATCGGGTGTCATATCAATAAATTGTAGGACAATTTTAGCAATTGAAAGATGAGTCAGTATATGCGCTCTTACTGCACGTGAATACGCATGTCCTGCCATTGGACGTTGATTATACGACGATTATACGTTGGCGTAGTTGTATAATGGTTTACGGCGCTCGTACGCCGAAACTATTGGTTTTAGGAAAAAAAAGGTTATGACATAAATTGTAGGAAATTTTCTTTACTATTATTTTGTATAGATATGTTTTTCTTGTAAAATGCGTCGGAAAGGAATTATTATCAAAAAACTGCTTTTAGGCGCCATTTTTGCAATATGGCGGCGCGAGCGGCAAAGATACGAGGTGGCAAAGTTAAAATTCGGAAAGAGCACGTCAAAATCTATAAAATTACCAATTTTCTAAACTCCCGGAAAACTTTCCAGGTAACCTCTATTTTTTCGACCAAATGACTGAATCACTAGTGTTTTTGTATTTTTGTGTGCGTGTGTGTTAGACACACACTCACACAAAAATACAAATCTTTCCTCTTTATAATATTAGTGTAGATAAATAAAAAAAAGTACGATTTTAAAGTTACATGGTTGTTGAGGTGGTGGTTGAGTCTCGTGAACAAGCCAGTTGAAATTACTGGCGAAATATCAAGCTCCGTTACAAAACAAATTAAAACATGGTTCCCCGTTATTTAATAATATTTGTAATACTAAAGAAAGTCCGCTCGACACAAAAAATATTAAAGCAATAAAACTATATACGCCATTATCTATCTATCTATAGTCTAAGCATAATATTTAAATATAAATTTATAAATAAAAAATTATAAATAAATAAAATCTCTGAACAACACACAGCGCCATCTAGCCCCGTGGTAAGCTACTAAGCTTGTGTTACGGTGACTAGACAACGGATATAATACTTATGTTTATTTTTCTTTTGTAAATACATACATACATATTATACATAGAAGGGCACCTAGACCAGACGCAAATATTTATTATTTTAAGCATAAATACTTTGCACCCGGCAGGAATCGAACCTTCTGCAATGCAGTCGCACTTTCGCACGACGCGCCACATAGGTCGAATATTTCACATAACTCTTCGAAAAAAATAAAAAAGAGCAATGAAAAATAATTAAAGAAACCTAACCATGATTTTTAAATACCTATTCAACAATATCCCACTTAATATAGTCAATTAACTTTTGTTTTCTTTACCAACTTTAAGTCGTTGTAAATCTTAAATAGTAAAATTAAATGAAAAATAATCAAGGAAACCTAAGAACGATTTTTAAATACCTATTCGACGATGGGTAATCGTAAAAATAAAAACTGACTATACCTACACTCGATATAGTCAGTTTTTATTTTTTTTTGACAATATGGCGTCTGGTGGTTGCCATTTTGAATGTCACCTATCTAAGAACTATTGGACTGATGAGACAAATCTAACGACACCCTAATTAAGAGGAGTATATACGCCAACGACCTTGAAACTGAAAATCCCTGTCGGGCTCATCGAAAATTGTTGATTATTTCATGACGGAATGTCATAGAACTTTTTTTTGTGCACAGATTGGAGGTGACATTGTTTCCTACACTTTGGTGTAGTTTTAAGACAAGAACCTCCTATTGGTGCAAAGCCTATCCAAATTTTAGACAAAAAATGTCTGATTTGGCTAAAATGTCGATAGGCTTCAATACGTTTCGACATATTTGTATGGAATCTGCACTAAAATATCGGAAACAATGTCGCCTACAATCTGTACACAAAAAAAAGTTCTACGACATTCCGTCATGAAATAATCAACAATTTTCGATGCGCCCGACATGGATTTTCAGGTTTTCAGAATAGGGCCATTAAAGAAATCCGATGAGTGGTTTGGAAGATATGAATGTTACAAACTTACAAGATAGGCGCAAAAAACATAACCCTTTCCTTGCAGCCGGGTAGAAACGAAGTAAGGTTTAGAGTTTAGAATAAACTTATTAAAGTTAGGTACACGTTTTGTACTCATATTTAGGTTCATTTTTTTCCGGGTCTTTTCGCGTATCGTTATTTTTTTAATTTTCTTACCTTGTCGTTTCTCAACTATGTTTTGTTTGTAGGTTTTGCCTTAGATTAAAACAAAAAAACTAAAGATACGGTACCTAGTCTCGGAAAATGAGACGATAAAACTGCGTCTAGCTGACGCACTAGCCTCAGTCGTATGTCGAACCGTTGCTGCGTGAGCACGTGCTGTCACGCTGCGATTATCATTTTGACATCCATAAGAATGCCTTTTTGCTTATTTACAACAAAGCCTGTATCATTCTTAAAGACAAATGTTTTTAAATTACAATTTTTTTATGAAAATGCATGTAGGTGTTTTTAGCTCATTTTTCGAATACGCTATGTTAGAATATACCGTATCTACCTATTTTTGTTTTCATCTAAGGGTTTTGCAGTCATGTGTTTTGTAATTATTTATTAGTTTATATTTGTAAAAACCTAACTTGAAGAAGGAAAATAGTTACAAATATTATGTTCTAGTCACTTAGGTAAATCTATCGTCTAATTTTCTACAAAACTTGATGCTGAACAGAAATTACTTACCTACCTACATCAAAACTTCAATGCAATCCTTTGAGAAAGTTCTAACAACGTAAGAACCGAAGCTCTTGTTCTTTACCAAAGAAAACATGTAAACAGGTAATAGAACTTTATCTTCACCACACAGCACACATATTTGTTTAGTAAACACGTTTGACTTTGTTTAGTACACTATTAGTTTATTTCCCCTCATGCATCATTGCATTCTATTTTATTTATAACTAGCTGCGTCGAGCGGTTTCACCCGCGTAAGTCCCGATCCCGTGCTAATATCGGGATTAAAAGTAGGCTATGTTACTCCTCGGGAATGTAGCTTTCTATTGATGAAAGAATTTTTGAAAACGGTTTAGCCTATTGGTTACAAACAAACAAATAAATCTTTCCTCTTTTTAATATTAGTATAGAGAAGTATAGATAGCGTATAGATTGAATTGGAAGGAAGTAGTCTGCACTTTCTTAGCGAAGTGATTGATAGTTCTCTCTACACGTGTAGAAAACTTTTGTTTTTTTTTTTCAGTAAATTTTCTATATAGTTACGATTTTAAACTCACATGGTTGTTTTCACTACAAATATTATTAAATAACGGGGTACCTATTAACCATGTTTTAATTTGTTTTTGGACGAGCTCGATATTTTGCCAGTAAATTTCAACTGGCTTGTTCACGAGGCGGGCTCGTTTTCTATAATTATGAAAAAGGAACGATACTTTTTTTCCATACATTACACTTATACATTCAAAACTAAATAGTTTAAAATCTGGGAGTAGAATTTGGTAATAAAGAATAGGCAGGTACTTTTTAGGAATTCCATAACAGTTTATTAGAGCCCAAACACACATGATATTTTAATTAACTTAACATCACAATTTTCCTATTAACATGGCCAAGGTCTTAATAAATATTATTTATCTAACAATTTCATCGTAAATAAATTATTTATAAGTATTCAAAGGTATCTAATAACGATAGTTGTTGTAACGTTCATTGTATGAGCCTTCATCGTTTCTGAAAAGATGAAAGATTTCGTTAGTTCACGGAGGTAAAAGAAAAAAAGAGAAATGTTAATTTCTGACAGGAACCAAAAAAAAACGCTACAGGTACAGGTACACAGGCAAACATCTAAAAAAAACAGAAGTGGTAGGGTTAAAGGTCATAGCCCACTTACACGACTCTGCTCCCACCCGGCAAAAATAATGTAATTTAAATATGGGCTTTAAATATTGCTCTTTAGATATATTTTACATTGGCATCATAAATTAGCAGACAGCTCGCTTTCAGCGAGCTTACCGCCGTCAGACTGCTCCTCAGTCAGTGTAAAATATATCTAAAGAGCAATATTTAAAGCCCATATTTGAATTATATTATTTTTACCGGGTGGGACCAGAGTCGTGTAAGTGGGCTATGACCTTAAGTTTGCCCAGTAAATTTACGTTCCACTTCTATGATAAATCGATTTCTACGCTTACGCCATTTTTTTTCTGGACCTTTGGGAACATAGGTAGCAGTAGTATGATTTTTATCGCTGTTTTAGTGGTTATCTTGCCTTTTAATCGTTCTAAATGATACCAAAATCTATGTAGTGTTCTTCTTCTCATCGTATAGTAGTGTGGCTCACCTAGTGTTAGAGTTTCAGGTCGCCCTAAGGCCTTTAACTGTTTCTATGTAGTGCTAAGAACTTACGAAGGGTTCCGTCTGTTGAACTCCAGTGATCGCAGGATAGCCTCCGGGATGGGGGGTGGCGTGGGGATGTGAGAGCCTACGGGGTGGAAGCCGTTCTCGTCAGCGGTGTAGGTGAGCGAGACCTGCTGACCGTCGGGTGCGCGGTACGAGAACCCTCCCTCTGCTGTCACTGCGGGGCCTTCGGGGCCGGCCGCGCGGGGGGATCCGCTCTCGTGCGCTGATATGCCGTTGCCTGTTTCGTAGCTGAAAGGTGAAAGGTGTAGTTAATTGTTAGCTATTTTCAATTGGACTTGAAGTAGCTTGACAACACCACCTACAGATGATGTATCGTCACATGTATTGTATTCAAGACTTACCTACTTGAATGAAAACCAATTACATTACAAAAACATAACCAGTTACATTTATTTTTATATAGACTAATTAAATACGCAAATAAATTAAAAGATTGACCCTTTATTCAAACACATTTGATCCTCTATTTTGTCCTTTACTCTTGTAAACGATAAGTAATATGTTAGTAGGTAAGTATACCTATGGTAGGTTTATTACCGTTTATCAGTAAGAAAGTATTGCTTAATATTCATCATATTTCTTTTGCTCTCCACTAATAATATATATCCTATAAACACATTATTATTAGTGTACCTGTATCTATAGTTTCCATCTCCATTGTTCACATTCTCGTATCGTAGTATAGGTATGTGTGAACCTCCATAGTTACCGCTATAGGCCGCATTGTACGGACCGGGGTTGTAGCCCGAGCGCTCCGCTGTCGCCACAGCGACCAACACCAAGAGAGAGATGCACTGAAATAGAAAAGCCAAACTTACCAATATAGAAGAAGATAAGGAAAAGAGAGGAAGACAAAGGATAATTAACATGTTGTTAGAGGGAATTTTTAACAGTGACTACTTTCCCCGCCCATGTTATGTACTTGCAGAATTGATAACTGGAAGGTTACCAAGATTTAATTGAATTATACATGCATTTATGCGAAATTGAGAATGAGAAGTGAGAATGAGATGGTTATGAGAAGCGGGTCAAATTTAACTTGCAAGATTCCACCCGGACTAACATAATATACATTGCAAGTTAAATAAAAGCTTTTAAAAAGTCACACAGAAATGAAAAGGTTTGTTTCTTTGTATGATAAAGAAATGTTTCCTTTGGTTATTTCCGATCTGAAGTAGGCACCTATTTAGACTTATTTTATCTATGCACCTATTTAGAGCTAGTTAACCCCCGACGGAAAAAGAGGGGTGTTATAAGTTTGACGTGTCTGTGTGTCTGTCTGTCTGTCTGTCTGTCTGTCTGTGTATCTGTCTGTGGCATCGTAGCTCACGAACGGATGAACCGATTTGAATGTAGTTTTTTTTGTTTAATAGGTGTCTTTTGCGCGAGTGTTCTTAGCTATGTTTGATCAAAATCGGCTCAGCCGTTCATAATATATGCGAGTTGAAATTCGGAAATAAAAACCGAATGTTTTCAAATATGGCCGAGTGGGGTATCAAATAAAAGAGCATAACTTTTGTGACAACAATATGCAAGTTTCATCAAAATCGGCTCAGCCGTTCAAAGTATATGTAGGGTCAAACTCGGAAATAAAAACCGAATGTCTTCAAATATACCCGAGTGGGGTATCAAATGAGAGGACGTAACATTTGTGACAACAATAATATGCATGTTTAATCAAAATCGGCTTAGCCGTTCAAAGTATATGTAGGGTCAAACTCGGAAATAAAAACCGAATGTTTTCAAATATACCCGAGTGGGACCTTTTATCAAATAAAAGGTCGTGACTTTTGTGACAACAAAATGCATGTTTCATCAAAGTCGCTCTTACAAAAAGGGTGAAATAAAAAAATTAAATTAAAAATTTAAAAAACCCCCGACTTAAAAAATCTTCAAAGTTAAAACAAAACTAAACTTTAAAAAGGCAAAAATAATAAGCCGAAAACAAATTTCATGTCTCTGAGTAGCCTGTATGTGGTACCTTACGTTCCCGCGTCGAGGGACGCGGGAATGTGTCACAGAAGTTGATGGTAACCGACCGTGCTTATAGTACCGCGTCCCCCGACGCGGGAACGTAAGGTACCACATACCTACTCAGAGACATGAAATTTGTTTTCGGCTTATTATTTTTGCCTTTTTAAAGTTTAGTTTTGTTTGAACTTTGAAGATTTTTTAAGTCGGGGGTTTTTTATTTTCTCATAGAGTATTAAAATACTTCCTGTTTAGAGTTATATGCCATGGGGTCGCTAGTTCTACACACAATTCTTATAAGAGGGAGCGAATTGTCTAGGAGTTATAGGAGTAAGAAACTAATAGCCACTCTCAATGGAGGTTACAAATTGCCCGCAAAATATAGATTTCAAATTATACCTTGTAACCGTTCATGTTGTATATCACGAGAAGACAGTTCGATGACTGATATCCGTCGAGTTCAACATCAGTGTTTTATATTGTGACCGTTCACCTATCACCTTGCTGGGGCGTCTGACATTCCATTGGGGCCACCCCCCGTACAAGTACGGAGTTCATTGTTACAGATGACACGAAAATTGGGCTGCTTTGCTGTAAACAAAAGATGTGGATTTTAGAATCGAAGGATGCTGTTATAAAATCAATGCCCTGTGGCAGGCAGGATTCGAAGCCTTGCTTATCACTATGCCATGGTTTAGACCAGTGGTTCCTAAAGTGGCTTTGTGGGCGCTGCAGGCCTACAGGGCAGTAAGAAAACCAGAGAAAAAGGGGTGTTGTAATTTTATCTAGGAGGACTCTGACACCGACTTTTAGACACCTACTATTCCTAGATGAGTCATTTTCGTAAGTAGATAATTAATAGACCGCGGGCAATCATGTTTAACAAGTATTTGCTAGGTAACCCGATTTGTGCATTCCTTTATCAAACGGTAGGGTTTTTAAGTAGATGACAAAATGGTTGGCGCTAAAAATTAATTTATACTCAAAGTGGGCAGTAGACTAAATAAGTTTGGGAAGCCTTGGCTTAGACCGTGCGGGCTAGAGTACGGGTGAGCCAGTCGAGTAGCAGCATTGCAAAATTTCTTACCGTTTAATAGCTTTCATGTAATACATAGCACTTGCACATACGAGTTACACGTACGTGTTATGTATTACATGACAGCTGAGACGAGTTGGGCTGCTGTCTACAGGCTAGTAGCTGGCATGCTAGCCCACACTTTGTAAAAGATCTATAAGTGTCGGTGCCAGGATAGTGCCAAATTAAGCCAATGCCAAGATTGGCTTAATTTGGCACTATCCTGGCATTAATAGAATCATAAAAACAACTACAATGACATAGGAAAAAATAATGATTGCAATTTGCTTATTTGCTATTAATTTTAAGGGGTGAAAAAAAGGTTTTTAATTTTATTTCCGTTTTATGGAAAAACACGCCTTGGCCTACGAGAAACAAATAGAAATACTTATATTACCTAGAGATGAGCGATTTTCTAATCTTGTTGGCAAAAGATGTTGCCTTCTTTTTAGGGTTCCGTACCCAAAGGATAAAAACGGGACCCTATTACTAAGACTTCGCTGTCTACTCGTCTGTCTGTTTTTTGTTTCCTGAGGTATGTTATTAAATATTCTCTAATAGCAGAAACAAAACTACATGTTTCATACATTGATTAATTCGATAGTACCTAATACAGAAGCCCGTGGAAACAGATACTGTACCTACCTCATTATTTGTAAGAACTAACAGATTTCAAACATAATATTATATTTCTAGTAGGTAGGTACTATAGGTATCTAATACTCGTAGATAATAGAATAGAAAATTCTATTTTTTTAATGTTGGTCGGAATAACTCGCAGGCATCTTTTTTTGCGAGTAAACAAGTAATATCGATTTAATATCTGCGTAATTAATTACAGGTACTTAGGTACACAAAGTAAAATGAAAAACTAATTAAACAGAAAGCCAATAACGGAAATCACAAGTAAATAAACCTACCCTAAGAACCCTAGGGTATTGATTTTTTTTAATTTCACGTATTTTTTTTAAATATGAGGTTTTTCATCTAAAATACCTCAGTGCCTTAAGACGAAAGTCTTCAATCAGTGTGTGTTGCCAGTGATGACATACGGATCCGAAACGTGGTGCTTCACTATAGACCTTATGAATAGGCTTAGAGTTGCTCAAAGAGCTATGGAGAGAGCTATGCTCGGGGTTTCTCTACGGGATCGAATCAGAAATGAGGAGATACGTAGAAGAACGAGGGTCACCGACATAGCCAAACAGATTAGCTCTTTGAAGTGGCAGTGGGCAGGACATATAGCACGGAGAGCAGATGGTCGTTGGGGCCGAAAAGTTCTCGAATGGAGACCGCAGATCGGAAAGCGCAGCGTTGGACGTCCACAAACGAGATGGACGGACGACTTGGTTAAGCAGGTTGTGACATAGCCAAACAGATTAGCTCTTTGAAGTGGCAGTGGGCAGGACATATAGCACGGAGAGCAGATGGTCGTTGGGGCCGAAAAGTTCTCGAATGGAGACCGCAGATCGGAAAGCGCAGCGTTGGACGTCCACAAACGAGATGGACGGACGACTTGGTTAAGGCTGCGGGTTCACGGTGGATGCAGGCCGCTTATGACCGAAGCATCTGGAGATCTGTGAGGGAGGCTCATGTCCAGCAGTGGACTTCTTACAGCTGAAATGATGAGGTGATCAGTTCCGAGTGTAACTTCCTGCAATATTTAGGTATATTCATTTTTTTTTTCGAGCAAAATATTGTCAGCGAATTACCGGCCGACTATAAATTGTAGGCATGCATTTACAAAAATGAATATAAGTATTATATCCATAGATTCTTCTTCTGTTTTCGCGATGTTGTATTGAAATTAAAGACATCAATCACATCTTAGTCTATCCTGAAGAAGAGACCTGAAAAGGTCTCGAAACGTTGAGCGTTGTAACAATGCTAAAAGTAATAAAAACCACGCGATTCAAACCGAAAAATGTCTTTAATTTCAGTATTATATCCGTTGACTAATCAATCACCGTAACCCAAGCTTAGTATAGTTTAACACGGGGCTAGGTGGCGCCGTGTGATGTTTACATATTTTATTTTATTTAAATTGTCATAGTTTAACGTTGATTTAATATTCGTGAGCCTGAGTTATCTACTACGACATATTGCCCTCTAAATCATTGCTATTAAACTAATTCAGAATGACAGATAATTTTGCTGTGATGATATTTAAAGGCGCGCACGATGTTAGCGGCCGTAAATCGAATTGTGACGGTTTATTGTATGCCGCAGTTGTTTCTTGGATGGATGACCGATAATGTTTGAAGCAAATACATTTTACCGAGCTCCTCTGTGCTTGGGATGAATTCCCAAACATAGAGGAGTAAAGTTAAGGAGTTAAGTAAGTTAGTGCCGGTTGCTATCTTAGATTCTACCTAGTCGTTAGGTTAAGTAAGGTAAAGCGCCTCTGAGCGATTAGAAAATTCTAAAACTAGGTGAGTCACATAACTATACGCGAAATGCAGCAGGATTATTATTAATATCTTCTTTCTATTTGGGTCTAATGCTGAACAATTTGCTTGTGGTGGCATCGAGTCGCGGTTTTTCGCAGGTGACTACATCACACCTGGCTGAAGTGCGCCCACTACACTGCGATTTCCACTCATGAATCCAATTCATCGGTTGTCGTCTCGGGGCAGATAGCGCCGACTAACTCACTGGCACTTTAGGTTGCAAATTCTTCTCTTGATTGGCTGTTTTGACTCGTCTTTAAAAAATCTGTAGAAGAATTCAGATTTACATTTACTATCGTACCTATAACAGGATATCCTCTAACATCCGTATTTACAGACGAATCTAAGTGATTACTTCGGCTAAGTAACGCCCTGTCGTTAGTGATTTTTAACGTCAACGTAAATGTGACAGACGTAAATGTGAAATACGAGTGTTAAAGTATGTGAGAATCCTAATAAGTTAAGTCTATATTGAAATTTGGAATGTAGGTTTCGTGGTTTAGAGTTTCCACAACTCATTGTGGTCGCTAGGGGTGTTTTTTGCTTTCTTATTTTGATTTAAATAACTTTTTACTACCATTTGTTTTTTACATAGCTTGAAGTTTTGCCAGTAATTTCAACTGACTTTGTTCATGAGCCTGGAGATTGGAGGTAGAGGATGGAAATTAGAGGTGTCAGGTGTGGTGGTGGCTAATTATATACAAATATTTTTTGCGCTTGGTATATGTATACCTATGGTTAGCTACAATCAACTAGTAGGTATAGTGGTATGACGGAACATTAATGTACCTAATTTATTTTATTTAATTTTTTTTCACTAACCTACCACTAGAGAGAAGAAGTGGGGGGTGGTTCAGCCTAGTGGAAGATTTATCAAATTATGAATAGGGAAAACTACCATTTAATCGTAGATTTTGGTTAAGATGACAAAAAAGGACATTTACAAACACACTTCTATTTATTTATATTTCATGTTGCCTATTTACATTGATAAGTTAGAATACTTATAAATTAAACTATAGATTACACGGTGCATCTTCGTAATGTGGTATCACAGTCCAGGTTCGTGTTTTAATTCTCAAGGCTTGCTACCATATCGTGGACAAGCCCGAAAAGTCCCCTAAACATTGTTGCACTTAGTGAAAAGACGTCTAAACACAGTTTCCGCGATTTTGTCTAGTTAGGGTATACACGCACGAGCAACTTAGTTGCCTGACAACTAATCTGTTGTATGAAAGTATGAGTATGAAAGTGCGCGCACGTAGCGACGAGACTTTTTTGTGCGCCAGGCCAGCGACGTAGTTAAATGCGCGCAAGGCGACAACAAAGTTGCCAGGCAACCAAGTTGCTCGTGGGCG
Organism: Idaea biselata; assembly: GCA_958496205.1. NCBI lineage: Eukaryota > Metazoa > Arthropoda > Insecta > Lepidoptera > Geometridae > Idaea > Idaea biselata. The sequence goes on along the minus strand of OY292401.1, from coordinate 5,071,553 downwards.
CATACCCTTAGAGGTTGGAGGTAACGCTGCTAACTACGCAGAATTTATATTTTAAACAATTCACATGAACATAGAAAAAGGTGGTATCATAGCTAAAGGCTGAGATCGGGGCATCGATTGCAACATTTCGGTTCGCTGCCCTATTGCCTAGCTTTTTCCTCTCTTCTGAGACGTCTGGTCATTGCTTGAACAAATTAAGATCGAAAAACTTTTCCTACTTTTAAGGTCATTGGATAGTATTTTTGAAATGTTTTTTTTTTATGCGCTTAGGGCGGGAATATTGTCCGTTTTTCTGCGATGGAGCGAGCAATGAGGTTGAGACGTTTAGTAGTGGTAGCCGCCGCCAGCGGCGTTACCTCCGCTACCTTTGCCCCCTATTCCACTGCTGCTTCCACTTGCACCAGGATTGTATGCGCCTTCCCTAGAAGAAAGAAATAAAATATTAGTACTACATACATAAATCAATTTCAAAATTTCGAATTTGTACTTACAAATAAACCTCGAATTTTATCGGTTTGAAATTACTAACCGACTCATTAAACGCCCGTTAAGTATTCATAGACCAATAAATATATGACAACACAACTATATTAGTTTCTTGAAATATTTCATTAAGAATATCACAATTGCCACTTACGAAGATGGGTTTTGTTTGTTGAATTCAATAGAGCGTAGGATTTCCTCTGGGATCGGTGGTGGGGTAGGTAGATGGGGTCCGACAGGGTGGAAGCCGTTCTCGTCAGCAGTGTAGGTGAGAGCGATCTGCTGGCCGTCAGGAGCCTTGTACGAGAAGGACCCTTCGGCGGTTACAGCGTTTCCTTCAGGACCGGGAGCGCGGGGAGCTCCGCTTTCTTGAGCTGATATGCCGTTGCCAGTTTCGTAGCTGTAATGTTAATAGAAAAATAACTTTTAGAAGAATTTCAATCTTTAAAACTTTTTTTTAACTTTTTTGTAGGTACTAATCCCGATATGTATGAAAATTGGATAATGAATCTTGATCCTAATGAATCACGCAACCTAATGGCCTGAGGCCTTAGACTTTTCTATGCCTTCATTAGGATGACATTGGGTTTTAGCATAACCTTCCACGGAAACAGACATTATCCTGTACATGTAACGTACTAAATCACTAGTATTTACTTACTTGGGGACACGGACTCTGTCTAAAACTGATCCCAAACTGGCGCTCTACTAAGCACGTGACGGTACAGCGGCCCCCATAGTGATACCCTATGGTGGGTTAGCGGGGACTCCAGGGACGCTATAAGCATGATTGATTAGTTTCGATGAAGGGTTGTACCTGTAACGATAATTGCCATCCCCATTGTTCACATTCTCGAATTTGAGGATTGGTATCTGTGCCCCGCTGCCGCCGCCGCCGCTGCTGCTTCCGCCGAAAGATCCACTAGAGCCGCCAAAAGATCCGCCGCCAATGCCTCCGTTTCCACCAAAGGATCCGCTGGTTCCAGCCCCAGAGCCGCTACCACCCCCATATCCACCCCCAGCGCCACCACCTCCTCCTCCAGGTCTTGGCGGTAAGTATTGAGGTTCGAGGCGGGCACTCGAAGTTACAGCTATCAGTGCTGCTGTTAACAGGATCTGAAAACATTCATATAAAGGTATGAAACGGGTGGGTTTTTCTCCTAAATATGAAGCTAAATTTGTAATTATGCGAATACTGATGCGACATGAAGTTTCAAAGTTATCAGATAGAGACAAACGTTACATAAACTTAATCATTGTTTATAAGTAAGGGGTTAATCTTCCCAACCGACCCTATTTAAACATCTTTATTTATCAAGTATATTTTGACCGTGAAAAGTAGGCCTATGGCACATATGGCTAAAGCGCAATCCCAACATCACAAATTCCACATCGACTTACCAGAACAGTAGTCATGATTGTTATTGCACTGTACTGTTTCTTTGTTCAGTTATTTACTGAATACTGTTTGCCGAGGATGTGCATCGGTTTTATATTGCACCGAATTGCCCTTTCTCAGTAGCCTCACCTTGTGCGTAGATATCGAATCCGTGCACCGTTCCACGCCTAGAGCTCAACGTTTACCTTACCTGGTATTCCTGGATGCATACACATTTCGTCACTAACAGCCGTTAGTATGCTAATCCAAAATATAGGCTGAACTAGTCCGTAAGTAGTTCAGCATGTGAGAAATCGTATGATTGCAATAATATGCAATTTGGTTAGGTAAAGTTTAAATTAGGTATTGAAAGGGCTTTGGTCAGGTCTCTATTAGAAGTAGGGAGTACCTACTAACACCAATTAAGACAAATGTTTACAGCTTTTGTTCCAAAGAGGCAGATATCTGTGTGAAGAAATATCTAGGTAAGTACCTACTTACTTGTTAACGACATGATTGATTTTCCCATGCATCTAAGCAGTAGGCAATCATATTTCAAATTAACTTTGGCCCCTATAAACTTTTATGTAATCCTTCGCAATTGCTTCTAGTAGTATTTATCTTTTGATAATCGACGTTCTAAGCCTATATTAGCAAAGTTCTATAATGTAAAGCGTTCATTTTGTTTATTTAAAAGTTCAAATAAGTAAACAATTGTACCTAACATTCTCTTAGAGCATTAAACTTTCGCAATAAAGACTTCAAACGGTTCAAAGTTAACGCCTTCCTACTCTATAAAAGTCGTTTATGAAACCGACTGCTAGCATTCCTTTCTATTATAATTGTTGCTTAATTTTAAAAAAAACATAAAATATTGTAGTTCAAAATTCACTAATTAAAATAAAATATTAATTAAAAACCCTATCAGCATTGAGATATTATTATAAGTAAACAATTGATTAGTAATAAGTACATACTGCCACCCAGTGTTCCCTGTGAAAAGCCGCTCAAAATTCCACGCTGCACGGCAAAATTCTACTGCTCTACGCTTCGATCATATATAAACTATAGATACACGGTCCCATACAAAATCGAAATCAAAAATCGGCACTACTTCAACGCTTACTTATACGGACATAGTACAGTTTAATGTAAACCTTAATCACTGGGCAATAAGGTTGTAAAACACTTATGCACGACTGACAGCGATATGCCTTGTTTCGCTGTAACCGGCTGAAATATGCCTTGTTTTGACGGCTCCATTTCTAGAGCGGCGACCGTGCATCTATGTAGGTTATATATGATCGAAGGCTCTACGGGTAAAATTTAAATCAATTCGATCTTATTTAGATTAATTTCAATAGATCTCGTATGCATTGACCCATGCCGTCCAGTATTTAAGATTTTAGGTACCATAATTTAAATAATTTTCTAAAATCAGTTTAAGAAAAACGTATTTTTTTTAAAACTTAAATTTATTTCTTTTTCTATTTTTTGTTTTTTTTTATACCTATTAATACATAAATCTATATATGTACCAACAAAAACCGTAACTCTCTTGTATTCGGGTAGCTCCGGCATAAAATAGGGTTACCCCATATCTTCCCGTGGTGTCGTAAAAGGCAATAAGGGATCTGATATGAGCGAATAAGCTGCTGGGTCCCTATTAGGGTTGGTGTCAGGCAGGCGGCCAGCCGTAAAAAATGTCAAATCTATTTGCAGAAGGTGGAATGGAATGGACAATGTTGATTTACCTACTGCGCCGACTCCTAAATAAGAAAAAAAAACAATTTAGGGTTTAGCGGACCCGGGCTTCCGAGAGGGAACCGGGAACATCGCTTGGATGAGACGAAGATTCGGGTAAAAACTAAAACCCTTTCATAATAATGCGCAAAATCGTTATTGTCATGGCTTGAATGTGCAGAAGTGCCGTAGTTGAAAATGTATTTTTCCTATCCGGCTTTACAACTGTGTGAAATTGTTAACTGATTGATAAATCAGTGTGAAACTCTCAAAGGATTGTAAATGTCGCAGTGTATTGGAGTTCGAGTCCGTGACCGCTCGCGAGCGCGCTCTGCTTGCCTCTGGTGTCATCGACTGGTGCAGGCCAAACTCTCTGTACTGGAGACTTTATATCCGCCGATCGTTTGTTGTCTCACGTTGTGTTTATACATTCACTTAGATCTGAGTTGGGTGGATTAAGAAGTCGGTAAACGTTGCGAAACAATTTCTTTTTGTTTAGTTTTTTTAAGCTATTTAGTTTCATATTTTAGTTTGTTAAGAATAAATCAGCAGAAGCAGAAAAGTCTTGATGAGCAGAAATTGTAGATTACTGAATTTTATGATTGCATTTGATGATATATAGGTGTGACTTTCACAATGAAAGACCACTTATACATATTTGAGAAGCTTCTACATTCAAACTTAGCATGGGTTTTTAGTTTAACAGCTATTAAATTATTGAAGTAGCCATCAAATTGTGAGTAACGTTTTAATATTCTGCCGTTAGGATAAAAAAAATAATCCAAACTTTTTGTTTTCTTATAGAAATGGGTAGGTGTTAACCCACCCATCTACCCATCACCTAACATATCATACAGGTTTGTTGTATATTTATAAACCATCGTGTGAACTATAAAGTGTGCGGTCTGCGAAGACCCTTACTACAGAGATCTCGTTCCGATCTCTTCGTTCTAAATACCTATTATACTTGAAAATAATATTGTTAAAAGCATTATTGTCGATAAAGGGATTGTACAAACAAGGACTTCCTTTCTATTAGTGATGTACAAAATTAAGGTAAAGTAGCAAGTTACGTAGGTCCGTAATGGATGGGCTACAGTAATGAAGGAAAATAGGTCGAAGAAAAAAAACATGATTGTGGCTACCTGAGTCTGTATTTACAGTACAATTTGGGGGTCTTCAAGTCGCATGTGAATAGGTACCTGCTAGGTCAGCGTGCTTCATCTTAGACTGCATTTACACTTACCAACAGGTCTGATGGTGGTCAAGCGTTGGTCTATACCTACATAAATAAAAAATAAAAAAAAGTCATCCTCAGAGTGCGGATAAAATGGCGGAAGATTGCTCATTTTTTAGGGTTCCGTACCTAAAGGTAAAAACGGGACCCTATTACTGAGACTTCGCTGTCTGTCTGTCTGTCTGTCTGTCCGTCCGTCCGTCTGTCCGTCTGTTTTAATACCTACCTCTTAACTATTTTCCACAACCGCCATGTAGTCAAAATCCCATATTCTTTTGAAAAATATGTCACCTCTCTGCCCTACATGTCCCTAACTCAAACGAACTTAACCTAATCATTTACAAAAAAAGTAAAATAAAATGTGATTATATAAAAACATCGTAGAGTTATATTGAAGACTAGCTGCGTTCCGCGGTTTCACCCGCGTAAGTCCCGATCCCGTGAGAATATCGGGATCAAAAGTAGCCTATGTTACTCAGGGTGAATGTAGCTTTCTAATGGTGAAAGATTTTTAAAACTGGTCCAGTAGTTTTTGAGGTTATTTATAGCAAACATACAGACGCACACACACAATATTACAAATCTTTCCTCTTTATAATATTAGTGTTAGTGTAGATAAGAACATCGTAAGGTTATATTGAAGAAAAACCATTTATGAGGTGGACGAAAGTGCAGTCATCATTAATCAAAGGACGTCATGCAATCACCTCTTCTTGCTAGAGTTCTACTTGAAGACAGTTTGTAGATTATTAGATTATTTTAGGTGCAAAATTACTTATAATAAATAGCAAATTACTTTAGGTAGGTACATTTACTCGATCAGTATAAAATAAATTGCTATTATTTATTTCTTGAACAGAATCTGTGGATTAAACCTGACAGCCAATTAAGGATTTACATTTAAGAGGATAGTCTCCATTCTCTTTCTCCATACAAACGTAGTTTAAATTTTCCTCCCTGGAAAGACATTAGAGCAAATATGTTTATGCCATAAAACTTATATCTGTCATGACATGACTATGCATCTATCTTTTTATTTTTTCATTTTATTATTTTAATTAGAAAATAAAAAAAAATAAAAAGGTAGATGCATTGTCATGACAGATTTGGGTTTTATGGCATAAACATATTTGCTGTAATGTCTTTATCCAGGGAGGAAAATTTAAACTACGTTTGTATGGAGAAAGAGAATGGAGACTATCCTCTTAAAATGGAGCTTACGTAGGTACTTCAACTGTCGAAGAAAAACGTAATGAATAACTTAGCTTATTAACTTCCAGTATCACGGGGCTATGGAGCCCCGGACACTGTGCCCGGACTTTTAGAAGGCGTGCGTGGAGCCGAAGCCAACACGTAGGTAGGTACAGGTTCTTTTCAATAACAATTTCACTCGCAAACTATGAAGTGGACACCAACCAAGCCGGCGATTATCCGTCTGCACTATAAAATGTAGCCTAGGAAAACCACCGATCCGGATAGAACTATTGAGAAATCTACGGATGAAAACAACTTGGGCCATAGAGATGTAATGGCTACTGGGGAAGCTATGGTAATTATGGCGTCTGCCGTAACAATGTCCAATAAACACGTAAAAATGGTAGTCAGGTGAGCACATCACAGCAAGAGAGCAACAGGGACGTGAGAGGCTGAAGGATGGAGAGACCTCCCTGGATTTATTATTACTTCTTAGTCCGCTGGCACAGCGACACGAAGCGGTTTGAATCTTGCCACTGAAACGAAAGCCTTCCACCGGATACCGCTAAAAACAAGCACAGGAGCGGGAATATGGACTGCGTGAATTTCTACCCCCTTTACCTATAAACAACTAGCTGTGCCCCATGGTTACACCCGCGTAAGACCCGATCCCGCAGGATTACGGGATCAAAACCAGGGGAAGGACATAGGATATCCCATGTCCTTCCCTCCCCACCAATTTTCAGCCAAATCCGTTGATATAGATGACTAAGTTTATGTAACGTCTGTCTGTTAACTTTGAAATTTAATGTCACAGTAAAAGACATACGATACATAGTTTGTGCAGCTGTTTATAAGTAAGATGGCTAGCCTACAATAGCAAGACAATTATGTGACGAGAAATGTTGATACACCAATCTAATTACTTAATTAAGTTGGTCAACTTGTTGTAGGTACAATAAATGGCGTATCTACTAAATACTGGATTGATGTCTCCACCAAAGCGTCTTGTTTTCTTGAATATTAGTATTCATTCAATCTAAGAGATATAAGTATAGTAATTCATTTAGATTTTGCTACATATTTGAATAATCTGCCATTTGAGTAGCCATTACAACGTTAATGTATGTTTATGAAACAAATTGATACCTATCTAGATAAATTACAATTTAGAAAGGGTTTTACTTGATTGAAGATTGAGTTGAATAAATACCTATTTGTTTGATCTACAGATAATTAATTGATCTGGGTGTAGGCAGTGTAGGTAGGTATTATAATGAATACGTTATGTACACACGATAGATGAGCGTTTGACCACTATCTTACTCACCTGATGATATGACCTAAAATCTAACACGATCATCTAGAAGAAGGAAGACGGCAGTGAAACAAGATCCGTCTTTCTTAGTGGCTGCACCGGCCAACGTATCGGAGCATATGGACGAGTCAGCTTGGCGCTACGACTTGTAACAAGCCTCCCACGAAGAAACCTCTTTTGGTCGCCTGTTACGACGGGCATTAAAACCTATTTATAAATGTTATAGCGTCTTCAACTATGGCCACTTCCGGCATGCAGATAGGGGTCCGCTGTACCGTCAGACCCAAAGAGTAGTATAATAGTATGGTCAGACCGCTCCGAGGAGCAACCGTCAGGGATCTGTTTTAGACAGATCGTGTCCCCAAATGCTAGATTCGGTTCTCTTAAAGGAGAGCTGCCTCGTGCCCAAAATGGCACTGCCAGATTGTCCAGACTGGTACCGGAGCAATGAAGCCGCTCACTGCTCGTTCTCGCTCGTTCGTTCGTTTTACGACGGGCAGCGGATACCGTAGCCATATTCTTTTAGACCCGGGCTACAGGGCCTTTATGTGTATCCAAGATCAGCATTACTTAAACCTGTATACTTGCCGATCTTAAACGTCGTGCGGGTTAAGCAACGCTTGACGCGGGCATTACTTGGATAGGTGACCGATAGTTTGAGTGGCAAAAAACCATTTTCTCGAGCTTCTACGTGCTTCGGAAGGCACGTTAAGCAGCTAGTCCCGGTTGTTATCTCAGATAGCAGTCGTTAGGTCAAGTTAGAGGCTTTAGGGCGAACTGAAATAAATTAACCCATAGTTAAAACTTGCTTGTAACAAACTTGATGGGCGTTGGCTGTGTAAAGTGAATATCATATCAATAGTTTGTAGCCATTCTATAATCGCAATGAACCACATCTGAACTACACTCAGCCGCGTTATTGTAACCTATTGAAAATGTCTGATGCAACATTATTTCTCAAAGAGGCAACGCCTTGTCAATAATAACATGAGACCTCGACGGTTTCGATTTGATCCATATTTCACGGGAACTAATATCACGAATCACTTGATAATGACACGATTTTTTAACCCCCGACGGAAAAAGAGGGGTGTTATTTTACATTTAAATGTTTGGTATGACGCCCTCTGTCGCACGTCGGCTGAACTCCCGGCTGCAACGCAAAAGGTTGTGGATTTGATTTTATTATAATGTCAAAAGTTCTAGCGATCACATGACCTAATTTCATCTACACTAATATTATAGGTAAAGAGGAAAGATTCGTATTTTTGTGTGTGTGTCGTATGTTTGTAATGAATAAACTACTTGACCGATTTCAAAAAAACTTTCACCATAAAAGAAAGCTACATTATCTAGAAGTAACATATGCTACTTTGATCCCGATATTCCCAAAAGATCGGGACTTACGAGGGTGAAACCACAGGACGCAGTAAGTTTAATATAATATTATATTATACCTACTATTATATGAATAACATTCATATGATAGTATAATAACATTTTCATTTGATATTTTCGTAGCTACAACCTCTAGGATCCGCCCTGAGAATCTATTAGCCTGTATAGATGATTTAATATTCGATCCTTAGATGATTGAGTTTCTGTTGAGAGTTTCTGTAACAATATTGTTCTACTGATCGTTGTTGAAAAAATGGAATAAGAGATTACTTTATTAGGCACCCTATATACGCTAATGTCATAGGAAATCAAATTTCTATAATGTTCGTCCGATAGGAATTTAAAATCCTAGGTAGGTATTTCAGTACGTCGTTATTTCTATATCTATCTAGGTAGATATCCTAATATTATAAAGAGAAAAGATTTATTCGTTTGATTATAATAAATAGGCTCCGAGACTATTGGACCGATTTAAAAAATTGTTTCACCAATAGAAAGCTACATTATGACGAGTTATATAGGCTTTTGATCCTAATATTCCCACGGGTTAGGGACTTACGCGGGTGAAACCGCTGGTCACAGCTAGTAATTTACATTATGTGACTTCACCTTTGCCTTCACAGTATCGAGATTAAAAGTAGCCCATGTGTTCTCCAGCTAACCTATCTATTTTCGCAAGTTACATCGCAATTGGTATAGGTATTAGTTTTTGTGTGAAAGATTAACATATTTCACGCGTTTATAATATAAGTAGGATAGGATGTTGGAATAGGATAAGGTAACGTAGAAAAGTTTTCAAAATCAATTGAATTTCAATTCGGTTTAATATAAATTTACAAAATGTAAAGGAAATGAAAGCAATAATGCAATCATTTCCTTGAACTTTTAATAGTCACGGAATAGGATGTTTCCGACCAAATTATACCTATCTGTTCTGATATTTCTCACTGTCGAATGTCGATTAACTAAGAACAATACAGTTGAACCAGATTTTATACTTAGTTACTGAAATTACGTACCTACTACGTATTAAAACATCATCTTTAATTATTCACTCATTTATTTACGTTTTTTTACAACATTACCTATACTAAAATATTAAATAAACACACCACTAAAAACATACAAACAAAATTATATCTAATAACAATCATAAATAAAATAAAATTTACATGTACTTACTATAAATAATCTACACTTCTAGACTAATATTATAAAGAGGAAAGATTTGTATTTTTGTTGTCTGTATGATTGTAATGAATAAACTCAAAAACTACTGGAACGATTTCAAAAAATCTTTCACCAAAAGAAAGCTACATTAACCGTGACATATGCTACTTTTAATCCCGATATTCTCACGGGATCGTGACTTAGCCGCAGCTTAATTTATAGCATAGTATAATCCTAGTATAATATTTTACAGGAATACCCGCAGATATAACCTTTGTTTAAAAAAACTTTTTCGAAGTAATGCAGACAAACTTGCGAAGGTAGGTACCTAATATTTACTACTTCAGTGTGTATTATATTCTGCTATTGACCTGGATAACTGCTCGTACAAGTGATTTTATGTTGAGTACTTAAAATTGTGCTTAAAACTGTTATTGCTTATTGATCAACGCAAGACATTTGTACATCCTACTTATTTGTACTATTATGTAGTGCAAATATCATAAACTAGCAGCGCTTTGCAGTTTCACTCTCGTAAGTCCCGACCCCGCGGGAATATCGGGACAAAAAGTAGCTTAATTACTCTTCGATAATATTATTAGTGAAAAGAGACGGGAAAATGTTACTATGTTAACAAATCGTGTAGATTTAAAAAGTTTATATTTAACTTATTACGTGAATACGCCTTCAGTCGCGACTTTCCAGCTCGGCGGCAAACCGCGGCCGGGGCGCAACTAATATTCCTTTTCTGTCGTTCAGAACTTCTGAATTTCCTAACTTTTCAAAGAGGTCGTGTTACCAATTTGAGTCCAAATAATTTGTGACGTTTGATAGAACTTTGACAAGTATATTGTTGTCATTGTTCAGTTTCGGTTTAATTGTAATGTCATCAGAATATAAATAATTCAGTAAATAACTTTGGTTTCGAATAGTATAGTGCAATTCTATAAATAACAATGTTAATACCGACCTGTATTGTTAAATTACTAGAATTAGTAAGTACGACCTATAGATCTAGTAGGTAATAACCTACTTATTTACTAGTTGTGCCCAGCTGTTTCATACCCGTTAGTCAGGATAAGGCTTTCGTCTCATTCTTCATTATTAGCTAAGCACCTTCTCACCCGAGCGATGTTCTCGGTTGCATCCCCGGAGCCCGGTATCCACTTAAACCCAGTAGGTAAATAAGTCGTATTGACCTTATCTGCTGCAAATAGACCTTTACTTCAGGATTGACAATACTGAAGAAGAGGCCTGTCTTCTTCAGTATAACGTTGAGCATTAAAACAATGCTAAAAGTAGGTACGACAGACCTACCTAATAAAATAACCCATTCCATTATTTTTATCCTTTCTGCTTTTATTCTAGAGGTTCCTAATCAACATGTTCTTTTAGACGCTGGCAGTAGCCTGTCTCACACTTCACCATTACAGTTACGACATGACGGACTTATCGACCCTCATGCTGTGTTCCGGTACCTATGTCGGGTTTGTGGTTGTCCTCTCGGGAGAAATAGTTGGTAAGTCACATGACTACGTGATTCCACTGCCATCATCTTCTGATTGTAGTTTAAACATTCATTATTCGTTCTCACTTTACTTGTGGTTCTCGATCACGTTTGTAGAGTTGAAATTAAACTCATTTTTCGGTTTTAATCGCATTGCTTTAGTACTTACCTAGTATATTGAGGCAATGGTCAACGTTTCAAGGACTTTCCAGACCTCGTTTCCACGGGTAGTTTTATCCACGAACAGGAGGTCTGAAAATACCTTCCTTTCTGATTTAACTTCATCTCATTCATTCATTCGAAACCGAAGAAAATATCTATTTGTAGATTTAGTTTATTAGGTCAGCAGGATAATTCACAATAAGTATTGAATTATTTGTTGACACATGTGGAATAATTATAATATGTAATATGAAAAACCGTTATAAGTAAGTTTTACATTTATACTTAGTATAAATAAGTTTAAAAGCTGCATTTACGCCAAAGAGCGGTAAAGTAATATTTTAATATCGGGGCTCAATTTCCTCGTGATTTAAACACATAAAAGACATTATACAAATTGAATGTGTGTTAAAAACGGTCTCTTCAAACACACTTGTAATATTGGTTTTTGCTTCAGGGGAAATGGTGTTCGCGCCACTAGACCTCGTCCAAGACATGTATTTCGGGATTATCGGAATGGGGCTGTTTTCTGTATGTGGAGGTCTTATCATCGCCGCGCGTGTTCACGACACACCTTACCCTCGGACGGGCGACCACAACGCGGCACTCCTCTGTGGTAGTCTGTCGATAGTCACCGCAGTTGTCATGATGTGCGATCTGAGTCTAGCTTACTTAGACTCTGAAGAATATGACGATGAAGCTAGCGTGTAAAGGTGGGTTTTTGTAGTAGGGGCGTAAGTGCGGCTTGTAGTGATGAAGTTTGTTGATTGTATGCAATCTTGGCTAGTTCAATTCATATAGGTAGTTCATTTGGGAACTGTAACTTAACTAGGTAATTGTTATTCGTTTCATTAATTGCGTTCACAAAAGTAAAAGGCTTCGGTATGGTACACAGAAACTTCATAATAATATAATCATCTCAAGTAATGTATGTGGGTACTTACGTTAGTGTTTAGGTAGTTGAGAAACTTCTCAAGATTGTTATAATAGTGACCTACTGATAATCAGCCCTTAGGCAAAGCCTTGTGGTTTATCCTATGATAATGTTACCTAACTTTTCAATAAGGTTATATCAATAAGGAACGCCCGTACATACATCACATATGTCAAAGTTACACAGTTTGTTGTTCAACTTGGTTTTTAGGCAGTAGGCTGAGATACAACAAATTACACGCTGTTTGAAGTGCAAATGGCAAAAACTTTGGTAAAGAAACATAAACCTTACCAGTCGGATAAAAAAGACATGCAAAATCGATCTCGTCTTTGTTCCGATACGTTGGTCGGTGCAGCCAGTAAGGAAGTTGGGTTAAAATAAGAAACGCAACAACCTAGGACACATCGTCTAGCTACTCCATCTGATGAGATAATGGTCAAACGCTCTCCTCATCCGAGCGATGTTTCCGGTTGCATTCCTCTCGGGAGTACGGGGTCCGCTTAAATACAGTAGGTAAATGTTATTGACCATACATATGCACACACATAGATTTGGCAATGTGTTTATGGCCAGTCGCTTGCCAACCCAACCCCCCTTAGGACCAAGCAGTTTCCCGCCGCCGTGCGGAGAGAACTCCAAGATTGCGATAGCCAACCTCAAATCCCTTAGTCGCCTTTAACAACACCCACAGGAAAAGATGGGGTAGCCCTATTCTATGCCGGGGCTATACAGCCAACGCTCTCATATATAAAAAAACCTGCAGTTTCATAGTTGTCAATATTTTCCAGGTGAAATAGTGTCGGCTGCAGCAGACGCGTACGTAGACGCGTGGTGGTCGGCCAGCGGTGCAATGCTGTTCGCTACATGCGGAGTCCTAACCCTCCACAACTGGCAAGACATCCCGCCGTGTCTTCGCAAGCAGCACGCCCAAGCCGCCGCTGTATGTGCCCTCGCTGCCGCCGCACTCTTCATCATCGACTCACTCCTCGCTATCTGCTCCGCGCAGAGAGAGGGGAGCAGTCTGCGTACTAAGTCGCTCAAATGCAATGCCTGTGGATAATAAATCAGTAATCGTTTACAATTTGTATGGTTACTTTTGCTTTTAAAACAGGCTTGCGTCAGGTTACCTTCTTGGGTTTGATAGCTCGGTGTTGTTTGTATACATTTTTGACTCTATTTTAACTTAACTCTGGCCGGTGCAAATAGAAGCCGACCATCCACTAGCAACTAAACTTTTAATCTATTGCAGAAAAATAAACCAAAAATGTAAACAAAACTCATACATTTATTTGTAAGTGACAGCTCTTTATTTACTTTTCCTTTAATATTGACAGTTCTTTGTTTACATTTTTGATCTGAGATTCTGAAATAGAGTATATCTAGTTTATACCTATCTTAGCTCGCCAGTTTTGTCCCGACTGCCGAAAGAGGGTTATTCACACACACACAAGTGAACATAGTTGGCACATGTATGAAAAACGGACTAACGGCCGAATACAGAAACGTTACTAAAAATTTGAGATCTACTTAAGCAGCTCTTAAACTCAAAAATCCCATAGTAATGTTGAATTTAGAAGCTGCTTAATTATTTAAGTACCCTAATCAATTCAATTCAATTTTTAAGTGGCGTTTCTGTATTCAGCTGTAAGCTATGCGAAACTAACAACTTATTTGATAAAGTGACATCTAACTTATGCATTGTTAATTACATTGAAAGTCACGGTGCCAAACATTGCCGTACCACGTCGAATAGCTTCGTAATTCTGCTACAAAAAGTTACAGGTTTCTCTGATAGATGGAGCTATTCACAATTTAGAAAATCTTACGTAGAGAATTCATGATCACGTTCGAAGGAGAGAGTTTATTTTTTTCTTATATCATAAACATCCATAATAATATATTATAGTGTCCAGTATCACGGGACTATGGAGCGCCGGACTTTTGGAAGGCGTGCGTTGAGCCTAAGCCAACAACACGTAGAGGCCCTTTTCCGAGGATCACGTGTGTTTTTGCCAGTCAAAAACTATGATATTTTACAATACTAACCAAGAATCAGTTTCGTAAAGTAGGTAGGTTGTTACAAAATATAACGCGAGTCGGACTCAAGCATGAAGGTTTGCATACCTACTATTTTCCTAAAAAATCTTTGTGATCTGTTGTTTTAGTGGCAACAGAAATACATCATCTGTGATAATTTCAACTGTCCAGCAGTTCATGAGATACAGCCTGGTGACAGACAGGCCGACATTAGAGTCTTAGTAAAACCATCCAGTTTTTTTACCCTCCGGTTACGGAACCCTAAAACTCGTAAATCTTAAAACCGACAACATAATGGTGTTTTTGTATTTAAGTACTAAATATTTCATACGTGGGTCCTAATTGTAAGAAGCAAACTTTAACCGATTAGAACAATTTACACTTACGCAGTTTTTAACATCCGACGTTCACGTCGAACACAGAAATAGAGTCATTACAGACTTGGAGCTTTGTTGTCTTTGTTTGACAGACAAATATACGTTGATTTAGTGTGTACAATCGTTCGTTATGCCTTCCATGCTACTTCCAAGCTCATCGAGCTTTTACAAGCTTTATGATATCCGAAAAAGATCCTTATTGAATCTTGTCCTACTTTATAGTAGGACTAGCTGCGTCTCGGGGTTTCACCGACGTAAGTCACGATCCCGTGAGAATATCGGGATTAAAAGTAGCCTATGTTACTCAGGGTGAATGTAGCTTCCTAATGGTGAAAGAATTTTTGAAATCGGGCCAGAAGTTTTTGAGGTTATTCATTACAGACATACAGACGCACATACACACAAAACTACAAATCTTTCCTCTTTATAATATTAGTGTAGATTAATTGGTTTTACTTTGATTACTTCGTTTTTTAATTGTAGATTATGATTTGACACATCCTACTGAAGAAAAAATGACAAATACAAAATGCAAAATGTCAGATCGAAGTCTAAAACTAAAAACGAAAGAATAGATCTAAGCACGTATTCCACAAAAGATGTTTCAAACTTGCCTCAGACCTGTACAATCGCTACGTCGAAATTTTAGTGATTTCTTGCAAAAATCCTAACAATTACAGAACGGTGTTCGATATAAATTAAACAGGGCAAACAGGCATGTTTAAGACACTTTTGTAAAATACGTATTCTCCAATGAAAACGTTTCACAGGACACGTGCCCAGAAAAGCAAATCGCGTCTTATTTTCTCGCGCAATTTTAGTTGTACCAGTCTTCAAGGCAAGCTAGAATCTCTCCGGCCACCTGAGATTGATGACTTCCTTACGCTAAAGTAACAACAAAGGCAGTTTTTTAAGAAAAGAAGCATTATTAATAAGCCGTCTAGATATAACAAGATGTCTATTGGGTGGATAGTGAGTGGGTATCTTCTTATACAGAAAATGGAATACACCGCTGAGACTCCATTATATTCCGAAACAATAGTTTTTCACTACACGTAAACAATTTAGACCTTGGTAGCCCTTTAAGCATCTATTTGTCACGTGTAGATTGGTTTAAATTATGATTTCATACGAACATCATAGCATCCACAAATGTAGGTACTGATTGATTGTGTCGTGTAAGTGACCTACGTATTGACTGATTGTATTTTTAATTATACATTTTGAATTCCGGCCAACTGCTTAAACAATTGAAAAGTAAATATATACTTAAGGCAGTATTGCGTAGTAAGAGGTTAAGGGGACTATGAATCGCGTACCTCATACAAAAATAATTAAAATTACCTATTCGTTTTCGGTAAATCTTTTTAAGTAGAGTTAAGAAAGTGACAATGCATTGACTCCTGAAACAATAACTATTACCTACTGATATTGACATGTCTCACGAAAAATAGGCGCTCAGACGTCGTCGGTTTGCGGAAAACACCCCCACAACAAATACAAAAAGGACAAAATACATAAATTATATTAAATTCATAAGAAAAAAAAACCTAAATATTTGTCTAAAAATATTTTATGACAGGATAAATTATTTTTACAATTACTAAGTAAGGCAGCCATTACGTAAGAGGTTAATAATTTTGTTGATTCGTCACTAAAACATTGAGTAAGATATAAAATCTATCTGCCTACTCACAAACATTGAGCTACTTACTTTTATGTTGGTAGAGTTATTTTTATAACATTGCTCATATCTCGGCAATCAATTCAAATGGCTATTGTGTTTGAGATACACCAGAACTGACATTTGCACTTTGTAAAAACATTCTTTGTAATGTAATATCGTAAACTCATTATTGTTTACAATTTTATTGGTTGGTACAGTTTTTATTTTAAGGGGTATATTATATAGCTGTTAAATTCAAAATCCATGTCGGATTCATCAGGAAATTGTGTTTCATGACAGAATGTTGTTAATTTTTTTTGTGTTTGGATTGTAGGTGACATTCATTCCGACATTTTAGTGCAGTTGCCAGACAAATATATCGAAAGGTGTGGAAGCCTGCATAGGCTGCAGACCCTTCCCATATTCACCCTATTTGGGCTAAAATATGCATTTTAGCCAAAATAGTCATTTCTTGTCTAAAATGTGGATAGGCTTTTAGACAAAAAATGCGCGAACACTCTTTTCGCGTACCAAGCGCCACGCTTCCACCTTTCTCGTACGTACTGCTACGAAGTGGAACTCACAGCCCGCGTCAAAAGTTGGAGTCTTCAAGTGGAGGTTTCTTCTAGGCAAGCCGGCAATGTCACATCGTCTCTTTGCATCGGGTTCCCAACATTAACTTTATATTCAATATACACATACATGCTTATCAATGGGATGTTACTCATTATTATTCACTTTAGCAGAATTAATAATATTACGATAACGAATTTATTAGTCACTGCCTTACTAACTTTAGTTTATTTTAGTAGATGAAATAAAATTACTATGGAATTATTTAAATTGTTTGTAGGTACCTATTCAAACTACAACTACTAATGATTCACATTTAGGTAGGTAGTTATTTTATGGTTGAAAACAGTTTAATAGTTTTCGTTACAAAACGTTATTTACAAATGCCTAACATGTAAAGAACGTAAAAATGGTTATCAAAATGGGTTATACCACAAATCCCCATTTTGGAATAAGTTTTTTAACCTATGGGGATTTGTAAATTTTTTGTCAATTGATGCCCCATTTTCAGATGGTCAGTAATGGGAATTTATGAACAAAAAGTCCACAAATCCCCATTAATGGGGACTGTGGAATAACCCGTCAAAATACAACTATTTATTATTGTGTAGAATTAAATCATAAGATAAACAAGACATATCAATCTATGTAGCAGATATTGGTACCTACCGACATATTACATTCCATCATAAGTCCACCTACCCAAACTCCATACCTACTCCTTCCGTCTTGTCTGATTCAAGCAATTGAGTTTTTTGATACTTTGTTATTTTTAGATTAGGTCTAGTACATACTTGAGCGTCTTCTATGAGAAGGCTAAATAGAAAGACGTATTATTTATAGTAGTTCTACCTTGAGACAGGTAACTTTGGCTTTGTTTATGTGGTATTTTTCAAAATGAACCTGAATCTATCCCAAAAAGAACCAATCGAAAAGAAAAGGTAAAAATATCTTAACTTAATCTCTGGAACTGGGCAAACGATTGTTAGCTGTGGTTAGCTGCCAGCGTAATCACTACGCTCTCAACGATCCCCTTGAAATACCTACTGCAACAATAAATGAGTGTATATCCATGAATGGATATTATTGCATTTTTTTGTTTGTAAGTAGTTCCGAGACTTATAAAGCCTGAAACTACGTGACGTCGATGCCCAAAAAGGCCACGATTGCTCGTTTTTGTCTGCCGCCATGCGGGCCCTCCATTTCACGCAGTCAGCGGCTTACTTATTGAGGTTACATGAGGAGGAGTTGAGGTCATTAGGAATAATAAAAAAAACACCTTCCCTCCTTATTGATCCACAAACGATGATGTCATCCCTTAAACGCAAGGAAACCGCGTAAACTTAGCGTTAAAACGCTTTCGTGCAGTATCCATATTTAAGACAGAAGTAGGAAACAATTTATTCTAAGTAGGTACCTAATGACTATAATTAAACAGTTTTAACTGATCTAATCGATATGTTTTTTTGTTGGAAACTTAACTATTTTAGTAGCTCAGGGTGCTTGTGACCGTGGAGGGCTACAGGCTACAGTACAGTATAATTATCGAAAGTGGCGACATCTAATGATGAATGAAGCGTCGAATAGTCGCCATACATAGGTACGCCACATTGATGGTATAGGCCACATTGATGGTACGCCAATTGATCAACATCGAGACATTGGAAGTGGTGTGCCTTAGGACTTAGGTTATGACCTGTGATGCCAACTATTCCATTAACCGTTTTAACAGTTGAGACATTAATTACTGACATTAGATGTCGCGACTTTTAATATAATGTAGGGAACGGAATTATAGTAAATAGCTGATGTCTAACATGGAAACATTCTTAGAATATGCATTTGTACTAAGTATGTACGTAATAAAGTATGTCGATCGTGTTAAAAATACGTCAAATTGATAAGGATTTACCAGAATTAATTGTTTTGGTTAGATAATGTCTTACGAAGTAAATGCTTTATCGATGATTTGAAATACTAATCCTATATACGTTACTGACGTTAATCTTACAAGGCGATTTCTGAGGCCGTGTAATTAATATTTTAGTTCCTGCGACCTTAATAGGCATTAAAATATTAATAACATTTTATTAATATTTATTTCTAAGCTTGTTGATTCCTGCGTTCTCATAATGTTAAACCGATTCCAGGATAACTGCGCGTTTTCGCGCTCCAAGGCACGGAGAACCGGCAACGCACAGCCGTTTTTACCACGTTCTTTACCACAAAAACTTGTTTATGAGTTATATGACTTATGATGTATGACCGTGGAGAGACTGCAGTAATTTGTATGACGTCATTAGCTTCTAGAATACCGATTTTAATTCACAAGACATAGTTTTACAAAAGTTTACTGGAGTCTACCGCGGACTTCTGTAGTTTTTGATAAGAGAATAGCCATCCAGGTGAGCTCGCGATATGGGAATGCCTTCTGCATCATTCTTTTTAACCCCCGACGGAAAAAGAGGGGTGTTATAAGTTTGACGTGTCTGTGTGTCTGTCTGTCTGTCTGTCTGTCTGTCTGTCTGTCTGTCTGTCTGTGTATCTGTCTGTGGCATCGTAGCTCACGAACACAGCTGTGTTAGACAACCGGAAAACACCTCCATGAATAGAAACGAATAATAATTTTCTGTTTTTTTTTATTCAATGGTATACAATTTGTGTCTGTGGTACGATTTAAATACTTAGTGGTACAATTAAACCGACTAGTCGGCTAAATCGTACCAATAACAGTCCGTTGCAAGAAGTAATTTATCTCCATGTTAAAGTAAATAAATAGAACTGATTTTCCTGTCATATGTAGTCAAAATAACAACCTTTGTCCAGTCGTAAACGAAATATTTGGGTTTAAGTATAAATGGTCCAATATAACCGACTTTCCCCTATATCTTTTAAAATTATATAAGTATCTGCTTAAATCCACATACTACTTTTTGCATTTACATTTTTTTTGTATAATTAGATTAATTAGGTGAGTTTAGTATAATATCATTAATTATACTTCTAGTGACATAAACAGTGTTTGTTATTTGGTATTTCCAAGTTTATAATGCGATTAATTATTCTATTTTTATGGTATAATAGAGTAAAAAAAAAGGAAATTGTGATTTATAATATTTTTTGTAAGGATGATTTATTTATAGGAATATTATTTCATTAGGTTTAACCTATCGTTTTTTCAAAAATATTAATATTTTAACGGTAACATATTTAACTGACGATCAAAACCTAGTCCGGATTTAAAATAAATGATTACTTAGTGAAAGTTTTTTTATTATGGGTACACAGAACCATTTTTTTTAATTTTGAACTATTCCACGTCACGTTTTGTCATATCCTAGAAAAGTGCACATTTAGCGAAGTGCGAATTTTGCGAAATGCTCATTCTGAGAAATGCTCCTTTTGAGAAGTGCATCTTATGAGAATTGCCCCATATGAGAAATGCACATTTTGCGAAATTTACATTTTTTGGTGAGTGCTCATTTTGCGAAGTGCACCATACGCGTCAGAGCCATCCAGATTAATAGAGAATCACAGTATTGTTTAAAAGCTCAGACCACCAATCCGCTCTACAGCTCCAGTTCACGAAACTGAATAGCCTAATCAGATTTTTTACGATATTTTAATCACCTCCCAAATCGAGACTCAAAATTAGATTAACATAGTACAACCTCGTCCAAAAATGTTTACAATATTTAGTTTTATGAGTTTGTTTACGAGTATCCTAAAGTGATAAACTACATGGACACAGTAGGGTGATCTCATCGCCCGCCCCGTCTCGTCACGCTGCCTGTCGCGCTCACGTACCCTACGCAAGCTACGCAGTCTCTGTGACGACCTCGCAAGAAGTGCTTGTGTAGTGTGAGCGTAACTTTACAACTGTTGTTGCTTCTGACCCTTCAACATGTCTATCAGCCGCTTGTCTATTATCAAGTTCTTGGAGCTGGTAAGTGTATTTCTTTATTTTATAATGTAGGCTAGTAGTCGAAGGATTTCTTAGTTATAAATGTAAGTATGAGTAAGAGCGTTGGTTTGTCTTAACCAAAATATTTACGTTTCGGCTTATTTTGTTATAGCCGGCGTTTATGGATACGTAGATCTATATGAAAAAATAATGTACTTATTGTACATTCGTTATCACTTCAATAGTAAATATAGAATAATGGAAGTACATGTTTAAAATAGATTTAGGTACGAAAGAGGAAAGAAAATTCGTAGTATATCATTGTTTTCTTACAAATTAAACTCTTTTTCCTGTTTTAATCGCGTTGCTTTCATAGTTTAGTTTTTTATCTATGCTCTACGTCTCTATATCTTTACAGATCTTTTCTTTCTAGCCTAATGAGTTTAATTTCAATCTAACACCGCGAAAACAGAAGAAAAATCGTTGTTTTAGTACAATGCGTATGTGCAAACGTTTCAAAGCCACTCGCACCGGGGCCACGAGGCGTGGATATTTTATTAGAAGCGTTGTTTCAAAACAAAATTAATCGCCGGATCGTATCGCAGCTACAATAATAACAGTTCGTTGACTCTTCGACTTTCATTAGCCATTACGAGCAGACATAGAAGGAATGGGTGCGGCCCTACTACTATCACTCGTACTATACGGCCGATGGACTTGATAAAGAACGACATGCATTCCGCGTAACCTTCATTTTATCATCATTTTGTGAAGAAATGTGACACCAAAACCAAATATAGATAAAACTAACTATGCCCGCGACTACGTCCGCGTTGCATGAACACCTACCTACAGCTGTGCAAAAAACCGCACTTAAACAGTCGCCCATCAGTACTTCCCGTGGGAATATCGGAATCAAAAGTAGCCTATGAGATGTCACCATTAGATAGCTTACTCAGAATGAATGTAGCTATCTAATGGATTTATGTATTCTATGCGAGTCGAGAGAGATGCATCCGAGAACATCGCTCGGATGATGATGATGATGACAAGTCTACATAAACTACCCTAACTGGAAAGTCATCAACTAAAAGGGATTACTTAGATATTCTTAAAATATTACACTCTCTCTGCCCTATTAATAGGAGCGGAAACATAAAAAAGTTAAAAGATTTATTTGTTTACCTTCGTAAAAATTAGGCCATAACCAGACTTTACGGACATCTCGAGGTAAGCTATATGTCATAATATTTTATAACAGGTTTAAAAAAGTGTAGCAGGGTATGTACCTATCTACCTACATACCTATCTAATTTTCTAAGATCTTTCTACTTTGATAAAATGATGATTAATACAATAGGTACAATACTGTCGGCGGATCTAGGCCCGTCTGAAGTTAGGCTTTCCGAAAATTGTTGTCCCCATATTCCCGCCATGAGCCAATGTAAATCAGCTCTAGCTTTACAGATAGTACAACATGACACATCTTTTACAACATTAATATTTTCACCCGCATAAGTGCCGATCCCGCAGGAATATGGGGCCAACAATTTTCGGAAAGCCTAACTTCAGACGGGCCTAGATCCGCCGACAGTATTATAATTATAATTGGCTTCAATTATAATTACCTATTGTACTCGGTTTCACCCGCGTAAGTCCCGATCCTGTAGGAATATCGAAACCAAAGGCCTAATGTTACTCAGGGTGAATGCAGATTTCTTATGGTGAAATATTTTTTGAATTAGGTCTAGTACTTTTGGGTTTATTCATTACAAACATACAGACACACAAAAATGCAAATCTTTCCTCTTTATAATATTAGTGTAGATGTGGACTAAGGCTTGATTGGACAAAACTGAAATAGGCAACGTTAAAATAAAATAAATATATTATTCACTGCATTTCACAGTTTAGTCGAATCAAATTAAAATGGATTAAGTGAAAGAGACATTGCACAAGTTCTATAAAAGGATAAGTCAGTGGTGTCTCTGTCTTCTTGAGACAACAAACCGGTTTGAATTCGAATCGAAAAGCAAAAAGAAAATAAATAGCCGACCGACGCGGACGACGCGAGACGCGTCGCCAGCACACATTCATAAAATCATTTCATTCATAAACATTTTGTTAAACGCAAGGGATTGATAGTGTTGAACGCTCTATCAGACCAATATAGTCAATTTTGCTCCGGTAAAATTGCGAATAACTCGTTTTTCAACACCCATGCATTAAAAATTATGAAAGTCTAAAAATAGAATATTATATGTTGAGAGGTGTAACCGCATTCTAGCGAGGTGCACAGATATTTGCGATGCGATGAAACTTGGTATCCAGATAACTAGGGATCAGCATTAAGATATAGGCTTATCCCGAAATCCCCGCGAGATCAGGACTTACGGGAGTAAAATCACGGTGCGCGACTAAATAGAATTACATTACCGAGACAAAACTGCCGAGCAGAATTAGAAGAAGTGCTAATTATCCTTATTAAAAGTAAATAAACTTAAATGTATAAACAAACACACAATACATGAAGATTCTAATTAACCTTCACAGTTCCAAAAGAATTAAGAGTGACAAACGGATTGCTTATCGTTTCGCATTAAGTAGTGCTATTTGGCACGGTTACATCACCGTGTGTTTGATGGTGCTATTTTACCGTGTTTGCGTCTGTAGGTACCTCTTAACTTGAATGCTAAGTTATGTATGATTCATATATTTACAATTTTAATTTTAATTTACTCTCAAGGTAGGTAAATGTAGATTTTAATATTTAAAGACTCTTGTTGGGTCTCCTTCTCGTCTTGTTGATGTTATAGAGGTGATATAACATTGGGTCTGGAAAGATATTAACTTACTTCTAATGCCAGTTTCATTTTTAGTTTATGGCAAACAAGGGTACTATGGCTTATAGAAATTTGCTCCAATGTCTATAAATCTAGGGAGGAAACGTTTGTATGGAGAAAGAGTATGTATATCCTTTCCTCTTAAATTCTTAATTTATTAGTCGTAAATATCTACGCAATTTCCAAGAATCTGCGCAATATTTTGCAGTTTTAACACAAATCGTATCATAATTTGATGAAAGAAAACATCGCATGATCTCATGCTTTGAATATTTTTGAATTTTAATTGGGAATTCCGTATTAACAAGTCTTTATCAGCATACCTACATAATATCACATTCACACATTATTTAAAATAATTACATGACCTCAACTAAAATTAATTGAATTAAGCGAGAAAACACTAGTTGTATGTAGTTGTAAGGCTAATTTTAGTTTTTATAGGTCATGGATGGCACAATTGTCTAAAGCTCTCCCATGACCTATTAATGTATAACGTTGTTTTTAACGTTTTTGTTGCTTTTTAAAACAACGAACACTTAGGTATCGGTTACGTTCAGTTGATGATTCCTAATTATATTTTTAAACAATAAAAACTCATTAACCTTTTTAAGCATTACCTAATGAAAAAATAATGCTGAACATTAGAAACGTATTATTCGAGGTTATTGACCGATAAAAACCATGTAGGTACTAGTGTAGGTAGATTCTTTTATTTGATAGATAATTATGATATTCCTACTAAACTAAAGCGGTTCAAGCCCTGTCACTCCTTGTGTATGTATCCACCTATTCTAACGACTTGCGAAAGCAGCCTCGGTTTGAAGTAGTCAAAGTTGTCTTACAATTTTCGTTTCCAAATTCGATAACGCTAAGCGTTTGGGGTTTTATTTGGAACTGTTATTGGCAATTTTAGCCCTGTAGCCCGGGTCTAAAAGAACATGGCTATGGTATCCTCTGCTAGATAGATGAGCGTGTTACATCTACGACCATATCATCACTTACCATCAAGTGTGATAGTGGTCAAACGCTAATCTATCATGTGAAAAAAAGTCTATAAGCATCATACATACTTATCAAGCCCACTCGCATTTAAATGCGAGTGGGCTTCTGTAAAGTTTAAACTTTACAGATAGGTCCTACCTAAGGTCTACTTTTATGTCGGGTTTGTCGCGTAGGATGATACCACCATCCTTCTGTTCATGACACATAATCTAACCAAATATTTTAGCAATGTTCCATCCTTGAGCAAATCACATGCTGTGGTTTGAGTCCCCTATAATTAACATGCTACAAGTTTATCAAGGCGAGCAAATCCGTGACCTCAGTTTAATGTGCATGCCAAATTAAGTTACTTGTAGGTACACATGAGTGTAAGGTCAAATACATAATACTTTATCTCCCACGTTTATCTGGCCTCAAAAATATATAGGAAAATATATTAATATTGAATGTGCGTGTATATTTACTGTTGGTTACAAAATAGCTATGGTTTCATATTACTAATGGCCTAACTAATGGATAAGGGGAGCGGTTTCCCTAATAATGGTCTACGAAACTGTAAACAAGCCTTTGATTTCCTCTTTTGATTAGAACAACGTCAGTTCTATATTTATAAAACTACATCTATTAATGGACAAAATAGGCAAAGATAGAATCTTGTTATTATAATATAGGTGTTATATTTATTTGGAAATCTTTGAGCTACGCAGTATTTTGTTGGGTGCTGAATTATAAAAGCACTTTTAAAAAACGAAATGATCCTTTTACACCCGAATACTGAAACGCCACTTAAAATTTGAGGCGTACTTAAATAATTGAGCAGCTTCTAAATTTAAAAATAGTATGGGAATTTTAGAATTTGACTGGCGCTTAGTTGTTTAAGTAAAATTCAAATCTTGAGTTGCGTTTCTGTATTCGGCCGTTAGTTTGTTAAAATCTGAGTTTCAGTTAAACCAGGGGTTCCCTAACTTATTTGAGGCGCGCCCCCCTTTCGACCATAAAAAAAAAACCACGCCCCCCCGTCCAGTCCAGATTATCAGGCCAGAATAAAAAGTGTTCGAAATAAGTATTTTTATTGCTCATTATAGTTTTCAAAGTCATACAAAAGGTATTTGGCAAGTTGTACCAAATAGCTTTGATAGCGCCTGTGAGGAGGAGGTAGAGGCTAATAAGTTCTTAACATGATTAAGATAACATTGGCCGACTAAGGAAACAATTTTTAAATCAGGTTTTAATTTGTTAACTACACAGGTGACCCGCGCCCCCCTATAAATGCCTCTGCGCCCCCCCTGGGGGGCGCCCCCCAGTTTGGGAACCCCTGAGTTAAACTTTAACTAAAACCCGGTCAATCGCATCGGACTGTTAACATCGCTTATTAGTAGGTTATTCTAATTTCTCTACTTAATAAGGAAGTGAAATGTAGACTCAGGCCTTCTTTAACAACAATAGTCCTATTAAACGATGAGTAGACAGAGTTTCATTCGCGTCACGTAGCAAGGTCTAGATTAGTTGTCGGCCTCGTAATGGTTCCACGCCTCGGCTTCAATAAAACAGTGACATCATGGTCTCCAGAGTAACTATCTACCTATATTCAGGGTACCACTATTATAGCAGGACTGGTTCAGGTGATGAGGTCACTGTAGTGACATCAGTATACTACGAAATGGTCGTATTTATAGAAATGTAGTAAGGTTTACGTAAATGTTGGAATCTTGTTTTATGATTAGCAGGTAATAATAATTTTATAATGGTGACATAGTTATTGGAATTTCTCTCTTCACCTCCCAACCTTCAAGGGTTTTGAGGACAACTTTACTAAGATGGTGGGAATAAACGCAATGACGTAGAAGAACTGGGGTTTGATTTGTAGATCAAATATATTATTTTTAAATAATCTACGTTAGGTTACGGTTACTTACGAATAACATGGCGATGTGAGCAGTGTTTTATTATTTTAAGGTAACGGAATCTATTAAGTAAAGAATCTAGTCAGCTTTTGCTGTATACTTTGTTTACTTAAAACATAATTACTTACTTACACAACCACATATAAACGTAATTGATGATTACGATCCGCGAAGAAGCATAGCTTTACCCTAAGGTGAAAAACAATAAAAAAAACATTTTTATAAACATGTTTACCGTGGCGCCCCCTGATGGTTGGAATTGTTAAAACTTAGCTAAGAACATGCCCCGAATGAGACCTACCTATATAAGGCAAAGCAACCGTACCAAAATCGGCTCTGCCGTTTCTGACATCTCTCACCCCAATCGCATATACCTACCGCCTCTGTGGCCGTCGAGGGTAAAAACCATATGCAATTCTAAACCGAAGATTCACAACTTTTAAGTTATGTCATTTATGGCGCTACGCCGTAGTGCCTGGGTAATGTAAGGTGTAATTTGTATAACCAATTTTTAACCTCGTTATTTTACGTGTTCCAGGCCCTGACCTGCTCCTGCGTGGCCCTCCACTACCACAGTTACAACAACGATGCTGACATCGGTATGCTGGTTACCGGCACCTTCGTCGGTTTCCTCATCATCTTCGCTGGAGCTGCGGCTGGTAGGTTGCTTTTTTCTACTTATGAAATTGATTGCCCACATTTGAATAGAAACTATGAGAACTATAATAATAGAATTGGCATTTTCGTTTAAATTATACGAAATGATACTATTCTTAATGTATGCATTTAATTTTAAACGATTTATAGAGCGCAAGGAACTTTACATATAAGTACATGTTTTTGTATGGCGTTGTTGTGCCCGGGACAATGTTAGCAGCCCTCCCTAGTCAGCCATGCCCCGAGAAAAGACCGAGTCAGTACGACGTCTAGAGCTAACTTAGTCGTGGGCTTCCTTACGATATTTTCCTTCACCGTAAAAGCGATGTAGATATTTTTTAATAAAATGTAGTTAGGTAGGTAAGTAACTACCCTTTTTATGATAATAAAAAAAAATCCGCAAACGCAATGATTCTCTAGTTCCCCCAGTATCCAAACTACTACCAACCAGCCCTCTTCTATATATAGATCTATTAACATTTTATAGAACAGACAGGCAAAACGACCGATTTACATCACTAAATTGTAACTGAAAAGGCCTCTTTTCGCTGATTACGATGATTAAAATGAAACTTTTTTGGTATTTCAGGTTACATAATGCAGACACCATCACACAAGCGCATCGACATATTTTACTCATTAGTTGGAGTTTGTCTCTTCGTTGCCAGTGGCGCTCTCATCATAGACAGGTAAAATCATTGAGATATTATGTACTAGTACTAGAGGTGATATCTCAAACATAATTCATGTTCCTTTTACGCGAAATAAATAAAAAGTCCGCTGCAGTGCTGATTGTTACGTCTATCGCAAAATTGAAATCAGCATCGCTGCGGGCGCCAAGTTTTTTTTGTAGTCGAAAAAAAAACCTTGACTATTTATTTATTTTCCGTTTTTTTAACATTTAATGGATTTGATCTTGTTCTAGACGGATAAAAATATAACAAACAAACATCATAAAAGCATTTCGAACTAAAGCACAAAATACACGACGACACTTACATTTTACCTAAAACACACCAGACCTACCGCACACCTGCACAAATTTATTTTTATTATTATACGTGTGCTGTAGGCGTGGACTGTTTTAGGTAAAGTGTTAGTTTAAGGTGTCATTGTGAAGTTTGAGCTTCACACAACTTTGTTTTATAATTAAGATGGTATCCGCTACTTACATTATAACTTGGTTGTTAAAAATTTAATCAATTTCCTTACAGATATCAGCACTCCGGTAAGAGCGACTTCAGAGACAAAAACTTGGCCAAAGCTTCATTGGCCATCATCAATGGAGGAGTTCTGCTCCTAGATGCCGTTCTCACTCAAAGGGGAGGTTAAATAACTAACAAAATATCACCTATAATTGTACAAAAAAATTAGGTAATTTGAAGGCAGATATTCGAATATAAATCACAGACGAAATGGCTTTTAAAAATTGCGAAATTTGTGTGTCTACGTACATCAAGAATGTAAATAAATGTGGTTACATTTTCCCGGGTCTTTATCGCGTATTATTATCAGTCCCCTCGCGACCATTGTTACATGGTTAAAACATCGAGGTAAGAAAATAAATAATAATACGCGATAAGAGCCAGGAACATATAACTATGTTAACAAATCGTGTGAATTTAAAAGTTTGTTGTAAATAAATGTGACCAGAATATGCATTTCGGTCAGTAAAATGCACGATTTGCTGTAAGGCCCATAATAATATATCTGTAGCTGATTTAGCTTTAAAATCAAGAGAACAATCACATTTATCCTGCCATTAAAAGTTAATGAACTACTTATTTATAGACACAAGCTTTAAATGTTTATACAATCTATTTTCAATACTGGATTTATATTTTTGAAGTCGTTTTTAAGACCATTTTAATCTCAATGTTATAAATGTATTCGTGTTTAATTTTTAGACGAATTATCAAAACACTACCAATGATGCGAACAAAAGGGTGTTTATGAGTAATCTCTGTTTAAATTAACTTAGATTTTTCTTTTGTTTACACGATGTTGGACAGAAATTAAACTCATTTTCCGGTTTTAATCTCGTTGTTAATCACTTTTAGCATTATCTCAATGTCAATCCTGAAGAAGAGACCAGTAAGGCTTAGCACGCACTGCGATTAAACGCCTGCGTTTCGCTTTCGTTTTCGGTTTTGAAACCGCAAAAAATGCAACACATAGCTTCATACACAAGCCCACGCATTATCGTTTTTTTCAGTTATTGATTTTTGCGTGTTAAAAGTTAAAACGTGTTGATCAGCTATTCGTAAACCGCTTACGTTTAATCGCAGTGCGCGCTAAGCCTTTAGGTCTCAAAACGTTGAGCTTAGAAACAATGCTAAATAAATGTAATAAACACTACGCGATTAAAACCGAAAAATTAGTTTAATTTTTAAATCAACTTGTTGGTTTTGCTTTGTAGTGTTTCGGCGAAATTGAATACGCTAAGTTACGTTGAATACGCTATGTGTATGAACGCCTAGTAGTTTTCATATTGGGCACGTTTACCGTCTCTACCTGTTAACATTAAATGTTGTTATATTTAACTAAACTTAATTTATTCACAAAAGTACCTATCTTTAGATTACCCGCTTTGATATTAAGAATCTGTGGTAGGTACTTTAAAAATATTTTGTTATAATTTTTCACAGTTTTCGACAATTTATATGCAACATTCTATACGATTATTGTAATTAATTTTAATTAAACTTTTTTTTTAACTTTGTCTTTCATTGTGACTCGTTAAAAACATTTGATATCATTTGAGGCCATAACATTAATTCGTAACTCGAGGTAGTTGGTAGATCTCATACATAAACCTTCGTTTCTTAATTGTAGACGACGATTTGTCACATCTTCCTGAAGAAAAAACGTCAAATACAAAGCACCAAACGTCAAATTATAGTCTGAAATTTAAAAAATGAAGTATATACGAGTATGTATCGTACTTACGTAGGGAAAGCTTGGTATAACTATTTTTTGGAGATTGAATCCAAGAATTGTCGTGTTACCATTGATAAACAATTAAGACATGATACACTTTAGGATATATACTAATGCACAACCTTAAGCGCTAGTCCGAGAGTAGGTACTTCCTTGGGGAATATATGTACCTACCAGGTAAAATCAAATCACTGTTTGTTGGAGATTTGATCTAAGAAAATAAAATTCAAAGTCCTGATTTATTTATTGATTGACAGATAGGTATATTAATAATGCACAGCATTTAGCGCTGCAGGTTCTAAAGTACGTGGGAATACGTAACAGGTTAAATCGACTAAGGGCTGATTTTGATCTAAGAACAATATAAAATTCGAAGTCCTGATTAAGCCTTATCCATTGGTCCTAGAAAAATTGTGTTCCATGATTCGGATCGGGACTAATGGGGGTTGAACCGTGGCACACAACTAGTACAAATACGAGAATATACAGAATGCAGATACCAAAATAATTTTATATTACCTGTAAATGAGGAAGTCAAAGCATCATAACTTTATCTTTACATTCCATCGCAAACGTTAACACCTAAAGTTACTTTAAAAAATCATTAAGGGCCATTTCGAGAATGTAGTTAATCAAATACGACACTGTTCCTAATAAATATTTGTATTAAAAAATATACAAAAGTGTTTACTCCGTCAAACGTGCGTGTCTGCGGTTGTCTTTCCAGGACATGCGTACGTTTCAAAAACATTATATGCCGTTCATCATGAAAATTATAAAACCAATTGTAATATTATCGGCGCAAGTAAATGTAATTTTATGTTTGAATACTTCAGTGCTAGTAAATAAAGCTATTTCTATAGCAGATGTACATTATGACCGTGTAACAGCAACATTTATTTTTTGGAACAACAATTCAGAGGACATCACAATCTTTCTTCAAAATTACAGAGGAACTGTAATCCTTACTCCACTTACCGGTAAGAACATAGAAGAAATATATGAAGTGAACAGTTATAAACAGTTTAAACAAACGATATTCTTTGCAGCAAGAAAAGAAGAATTCAAAGTGTTAATGGAATATTTTGATAAAATTATTGTTGTTCCTATTCGTATGATACTTATTCTGACTACAGTTGTAAAAGACGCAGATGTTCAGATTATAACTAAAACAGCCTGGGAAAATGATTTGTCCGATCTCGTTGTTGTATATTCCAAAATGGATCAAGTGATGCTGTCTACATATTTTCCTTATAATGGAAGATCTTGTGGAAATCATACTGCAGTTATTCTCCCGCCTAATGCAAACGTCTTCCCTAAAAAGTATCAGAATTTTAATAAATGTCCAATAACAACAACCCTTGCATTTGTGTTTCCGTTTGTTCAGTATGATAACATGACCAGACAGTTAAGTGGCTTGGAAGGCAAAATGTTTTTAGAACTTATGGATAAATTAAATGCCCGTGTAAAGATTGTACACCAACATCAAGAATTTGGCACATTTCTTAACGGTACTGCTACTGGAGTTCTATCAAGTTTATATTACAAAAATGCTGATATTGCAGTTAACCAGATTTCTCTTAGCAATGAAAGAAAATCAATTATTCAGCAATCGTCTGTGTTCAAAATGTCTTATTATGTCTGGATTGGACCAGAACGTCGACTAGCACCACATTGGTTAAGAATAGTGGTGCCATTGGTGACTCAAGCTTCATACGCATTCACTCTAACATTCGTCTTATTCGTTGCGGTCAGCTCTGTTATTGAAAAAAGAAAAGCGTTGAACACCAGCCAGAGTATTTTCTATAAATCATTTATAATTTTTATTGGCATCAACGTTAATTTATATTTAAAATCTCGATTGTTGAACAGTTTGTTCATGTTATGGATTTTTTGTTGCATTATTTTTCGCCTCGTTTATCAAGGCGATCTTGTAAAAGGAATGCAGAGTACTGTGTTAGAGAAACCATTATCAGATCTAGAAGATGCAATCAATGATATTGGCGAATATTATACTGGAAAAATTATGCGAGAATTATACAAAGATACACAGTTTTATGCTAATTTTAAAATAGCGCCACTTGATTCGATAAAAAAATTAATGAAAGATATAGTAGATGGGAAACGTCGGGCTTTGGTGTTTATTGAAGCTACGAATGCCAAAATATTTCCAGATCTTCAAACGATAGGATCACCGAAACAAGCATCTCTTCTATGTCTTAATATGCGAAGGGGATGGCCAGCTGCACATGAGGTAAC
The DNA here is from genome assembly GCA_958496205.1 of Idaea biselata. Classification (NCBI taxonomy): domain Eukaryota; kingdom Metazoa; phylum Arthropoda; class Insecta; order Lepidoptera; family Geometridae; genus Idaea; species Idaea biselata. The sequence goes on along the minus strand of OY292401.1, from coordinate 5,038,864 downwards.
TGCAACTATACAAAGAATATTTGAATCTGGTTTAGTTAATAAGATAGAAAGAGATTATGATTATTGGTGGAAAAGAGAAAGAAAAGTGTATTACGACCATGAAACGCGACCTCTTGATATGAATACATACATAGGTTGTTTTTACGGTTTAATTGTTATGTATGTGGTGTGTGGACTTATTTTCGGTGTTGAATTAGCTAACTGCCAACTATGGCGTCATATATTTTAATTGTTATATATGTCGTAGGATGATTTGATAAACAGGATTTACGCGAAAATCCTAGGGATTTCGCAAAAAACACGGATCATTAGATAATAATCTTTAGCTGTTATTAAATTAACCACCCCGACTAGTATAGGTTAGGTTAATGTTAGAACATGAATACACGCAACGCTTAATACTTTACACATATATTAGGTAAAACGTTATAAACGGTGGTAATACCACCGAGGTAAATATGAACCAATCAAAATAAGATTTGGTCTGTACACCAAAATCAAGGCAATCAGAGTTAAGGAGAAAAGTTTAGAAAATAAATTCTTAGGATTTTCCCAAAAAAAAATTGTTATCAATCCTACGATATATGCATAGATAGGTATAGGTAATATTTAAAAATAATTTTGTAAAAGTTTCTGATTTTGGTTTCGATCAAATTCAAATACCTACAGAGAAATCCACAGTGATAAAGACAAGGTCTTAAACTAAGTACACTTTGTTTTTTCAATAAATAATACCTATTTTACGTAAACATGTCACAGTAAAACATAAAATAATAACAAAACTATATGTAGGTAGATAGGAATCTATATTATTATGTGTTACAACAGAAAACTAGCTTTTGGCCGCGGCTTCGCCCTCGTTATTTAACAAATTTTTTTTTTTTTTTGCGTGATGCGTGCACAGAAAAACAAATAAACAGACAAAAACAAAAATAAGGTACCCGTCGTTTTAAAAAAAATTAGACGTACATGAATACTGTTCCTACTTTCTTATTGTGTTATTATAAGCAAAGAAGATGGATAGATAAACATGTAATGTGGGCAGATAATTATAGCACGAGTATGTGAGTAGGTTCATAATGAAAATACAATACTACAAAAATGATTTATTGTTTTAATGCATTAAACATCTCAAACAATAGCTTTTATTTAGTGTATATTTTAGGTACGTCATAATTTTTATTGAAGTACAAGTTCTGAAACATGAAGTTTATAAAAGTATTTTGTTACATTTTGAACGCTCGAACGGAACGAAAATTATAACCCTCTCTAAACTATATTTTGTGTTTTACCAAAATACAAAGCTATACTTGATTTTAAAATCAAATTCGAAAGTGGAGTGTAATATAAATAAAAATGATTCCAATATGAATTATATCAAGATATTTCTAACGTTTTGTTCGCAATTTAATAATATTTTAGGCTTGAATACTTCTTCACTAACATTCAAAGCCATCTCTATAGCTGATTCAAAGTATGATCGAGTATCAGCAACATCTATTCTTTGTAACGGCAGCAATTCGGATGATGTCTCAATATTTCTTCAAAATTATAGTGGATCGGTTATAATTTCTGCTCTTTATAAAGATGTCATCATAACAGATATGCATAAAGTAAATAGGTTAAACCAAACTATATTATTTGCATCCGGAAAAGAAGAATTTAAAGAATTTATGGAATCTCTTGAAAAGGTTATTGTTGCCCCTATTCGCGTTATACTAATTTTGACGAAAGTTGTGTCTTTTGCAGACATGCATATCATTAATAAAATAGCTTGGGATAATGATTTGTCAGATCTCGTCGTTGTAAGCTCTAAACAGGGTAAAGTGACATTATCAACATTTTTACCTTACAACGGTAAGACTTGTGGAGACTATACTTCCGTCGTTCTTCCACTGGACGCAGATGTATTTCCAAAAAAGTTTCAAAACTTCTACAAATGTCCAATTAAAGCTGCCCTGATACATTCATACCCCTATGTTATGTATGACAATCTCACATTACAGCTTAGTGGTATGCATGCTCAAATTTTCAAAACTCTCATGAAGAAGCATAACGCTTGCATAAACGTCACTCATAGAGATAACTTATTCGGTGTTTATGAAAATGGAACCGCTAATGGACTTTTGGGAAGTTTGTATTATAAAACAGCTGATATAGTGGTAAATCAAGCAATCATGAACAGTATACGATATAAATTAATTCAACAAACGCCTGCTTTTAAAACGCTTTACCTGAATTGGATCGGACCAGAACGTCAAGAAGTACAGCAATGGATGAGAATTTTACGTCCTGTGATGACACGTGCTTCATTTGCAGTCTCTTTTACATTCTTTATTTTTGTAACAGTTGCAACAGTTCTAAAAAGCACCGTGTTAAAGCTAAAATCAAAACAAAATGTGTTTTTTACATCGTTCACAATTTTTATCGGGTTAGATGTCAAATTAAAATTTAAGTCTCAATTACTGAACAACTTATTCATGTTGTGGATTTTCTGTTGTATGATATTTCGTTTTGTTTATCAAGGCAACCTTGTCGAAGGTTTGCAGAAAACTGTGTTAGAAGCTCCCCTTACAGACATTGATGACGCAATCGCTAAAATTGGTGACTACTATTCTGGAAAATCTTTTCGAGATGTACTTTTTAATGGAACCAAATATCACGCGAACATGAAAACTCGCAATTTTGAATCCGAGATAGCGTTTTTCAAAGATTTATCAGAAGGCAAACGACGATTTTTGTTGTTTGCTGACTCTCATGCGACAAAGATCTTTCCTAATCTTCAGATAATTGGACCACCCAGACTAAGATTTCCTTTGTGTTTAATTATGCGTAGAGGATGGCCAGCGGCTAAAGAAATAGCTATCACTGTAAATAGAATGTTCGAATCAGGAATCATCTATAAAATAGAAAGAGATTGTGAATATGACTGGGGACGAACGAAAAAAAAGTATAAAGATTCTAAAACGCGAGCACTCGATATGAACAATTATATCGGATGTTTTTACGCCTTGATTATTATGTATGTTATTTGTGGACTAGTTTTTATTATAGAACTGGTAAATTTTAAATTGAACATATTGCATCGAACTAAAGTCAAACACATTGAGTGAGCTACGTCCTTAGTTTCTTACGGTACGTTCACACAGCGTCGAGTGTTTCTCTACCGAATCGGTTTTTTGCAGGATTTGGTTTAGTGGCAACAGTATTTCAATGAATGAGTTCACAAATGCATTCAGTTTCAAGACACGGCAAAAAACCGAATCCTGCTGAAGTTGACATCCGATTTTGCGGCTACAAACCGAAACCGGCCGTACTGCTAAATGTAAGAACCGGTGCAGTGGTATAGCGCATTCAACACCTTATACGATACACGCAGGGATAGGGGCGGTTATTTGCCGGATCTTGAAACCAAACACGTCGTCGGGTCGCACAAGCGACCCGAAGTCGGATGGTGTGTTCACACGGGATCTCGATACGAGGCCGTCGGATACGGCAATGCAAGATGTGCAGTGTGAAAACAACATTCGGTTTTTCCAGATCCGATGAAAATAAGATTCGGCAAAACGTGGTTCCGTGTGAACGTACCGTACCGTACAAGTTGGATCTACTATTCAATGTTTTCCTAACTACATATGGCTATGAACTAATACTATCCCAGAAATTCATGTTGCAATTTAATTATGCACACCTCTTAAAGTAAGTTGATATTGATTCTATCCAATGTTTGCTGTTCATTGGCAAATGGAGTCGGTGCTGTTTGTAAGTTTCCATCTCAGTATATACTCTATCAATTAGTCTAAATTAATATACTGTTGTATTGATAGAATCAATTAATTAATCTATTGTAACGAAGTAATCAATTAAAATGATTTGATACTTATATGGACGTTTTATTTGTTTTATATTTCTTAGAAACTAGCTTTACTGTTCTCTATTTTGTCCCGCATATCGAATATTCAAAGTTAGTGTCTCGAACTGAAAAAGTAAATATTATACTAGGAACGTCGTAGGGTCAAAGTAGTTATTTTTTAATTAAAATGTTCGTCTAAAATAATCGATCGTTCTTTCGTTGAGTTACCAACTTAAGTTTGTTCATAGGCAAATAATGTATGACGTTATATTAATTTCATTTTAAAATACTCTTTCACGTCCGCGGCATTTGGCTTGTGTACCAATAGGCATAATAGGCATAAATTATGTATGTTTTTCAAAATATTGAAATAGTAGACATTGCGTTATTTTTCTTATTCTTGAAATTAATTTTTTCTATCATATACCTACCTACATACCTACTAATTTTAAGTAATTAAATATTTATCTACATATCGTATATAAGCATTAAAATTAAGGTATCTACCTACCTATTATTTTATGATGAATATCTACCGCATTATATTACATCGTTGCGCAGCGTCCTGCATGTTCAAAGTTTCCATCATCATCCCTGGCACCCTTTGTTTTAGATTCCTATCCTTATTCCTCTATTAATTATTTCGAATATCAGTCGACCGCACATTTCCATACAAATGAATCATTGAAACAGTGCGTGGTTCTAGTATCTCCGCTACACATCTTTAATAACCATAAATCTACGAATCGAACCCGCCATTATTATTTATGGCTTTGAAAAAATAAGTCAATTTAATTTTCCATAGTAGAAATGAAACATTCTTTATATTCTGTACAGTTTTTATTTTATCAATTCGGAATATAATTTGGCCTAATTTGTACCTGTCATAACCATCACACAGGATAGCCATCTCAATATATCGAACAAAGATATATTTCGGCTAAGCACGTCACGAGCACTGCATGCCTCATTTGTAATGGCGGACAATGTCCACGCGTGGTCTATAGAGGCGCGTGAATTGTTGTGCGTCTATGGCTCCGATAAATCCTGTGGAAACAATAGCTGAGGCTTTCGACTAACATTCTGCCATTGTCGTCATAAATCACGCTACATATACATAATATGCATCCACTGTTCTGGGCATTCGCTGGACAAGCCAACCCTGACTTTAAATATTTATAACATTTCAAAATAAAAATATCAGTACTGGTCTGATCAAAAATTAATCAAGATCTTGATTAATCTTATAATTTAGATACCGATTAAAAAAGCGTTCCTAAATTCTTTGCTGGTAACAGCTATTCAATATCAGGCTAACGCCTATTTATTTACGCCATTTGCAATGAGCATCTGCATTTCACAGTGCATATGGTGTAAATAACTTCATATCTTGAGTGTAAAGTTTGTATGTTCAACTTTGTATACTAGCATCTGGTAGCCAAAATAAACGATGTTATCTGTCTAGCTATGGGGTTTCTCTTAGCTGCTCCCTGCGGTTTCAACCGCAAAAGTCGGAATATCGGTATAAAAAGTAGCCTATGTGTTATTCCAGGTCTCCAGCTATCTACATACCGAGTTTCATGGTAATCGGTTTAGTAGTTTTACGTGATATATACACACAAACTTTCAGCTTTATAATATTAGTAGGATAGGACTAGCTGACCCGGTCCATGTCCGTCTAGTGATTCTAATCCTCCTAACTAATTTTCAGCCAAATCGGTTCAGTCGTTTTTGAGTTATTTATATATACCTAGACTAACACGAAATTTAAATATGCACCTGGATATTGAATATCAATTTATTTGCGCGTTGTACGGGTATGAAAGTTCCTTGCTTTAACCAGACAGCTCACATAGGTTTCAACTAAAGTTTGTAGGTTCTAGGAAGTGGATGCGATGCCCGATACATTTACCTACGCTACTTTACTGGTCAAAACTTTGGACTTGCAGCGGATATAGGATGTGTATAGGCTACTACGTATGTAGTATGTGCAATAGTTGCAATGTAGTTAATTTAGTTGCACAATGTAAAGAGGATTTTTGATTGATAACTTTTAGTGCTCGTGTTTGTATGTAGGTGTAGGTACGTAAGTTGTCCGCTTCAAAACTTGACTCGATATTTATTACCGACAGACCGACAATATATCACGATAATTTTAATTAGTTTTCATTGACTCTCGAGTATTTTGTAACCTATCCTACTAATATTATAAAGGTTAAAGTTTATGTATCTACTATGTGTGAGTGTCTTTGTTTCTCCTTCATGAAAAAAACACTGAACCGATCGCTAAGAAACTCGGTATGTACGGTGTGTCTCGGTAGTACCTACTGGAATATCACATGGGCTTCTTTTATCCCAATATTCCCGCGGGATTGAGACCTACGCAGGTAAAACCGCGTGCCACTGCTAGTACATACTTAATAAAAAGTTAATAAATTGTCAAGTCAATAATAATTATTGTATAGAAGAAAATAAAAAAAATTCTCGTAATTAAAAATGGCGGTACGAAGTTCGCCGGGTCGGCTAGTTGATAATAACCATTATCATGAAATAGGGATCTAAACATTAATATAATATAGGTACCTACTATAGTCTTTTGTAAATCTAACTTTTGTGTGATCGTAAGAATTAAAATTAATTAGAAAATTAATTAAACAAACCATTGAACAATACCAGATTTAATTCAATGTTCACGAAAGCAATTTCTGAGCTCATTATATAAATGAATATTGCTTAAAAGTGGAGCCTTTGTAACTAGAAATGTGTGACCAAGTCAACGACTATACCCCATGGATTTTAAAGAGACCCAGTGACGATCAAACTTCAAGCATCAAGCGGAGACTAGACGGGAGCAGGGTTCCCAACTTAGCACTTTCGGTGCTAGATTTGGCACTATTTTCGCAATTCCAGCTCTGTAATTTAACATTGCCATCATTCTGATTTTTTTCTGGTCACTGTAGATTGTAGAAGCGAACTGCGAATGTTTTTAGTTGTGAATTTATCAATTTAGTGTTTCGTGAACTATAAAACCTACTAAAATGGATATTCCTCTTAGCAAAAAAGTGAGTTAAGTTCAAAATTACAGAAAAGAGTGGGAGAACGATCCAAAATACAAAAAGTAGCTTAGACCTGTGCTTGGAGATAGTTTGAAAGCAATGTGTGAAATTTAGCGGCATTCGGAATCAAAAAAACACATAGAAAAAAATGATGTCTAAAAAATAGCACTATTTTTTTTTTTTATCAATCTAGCACTATTTGAGATGTCATTTAGCACCTATCTAAGATAATGAGTTGGCAACCCTGAACGGGAGTTTTCAGTAACTTTTTAGAACAATGAGAATGGCAAATTACATCTCAGTCGCCAATATAATTGTGAGGTCAAGAGGTATGTAAAGACCTCGATACATCTCCAGGCGTTGATAAAAATGCAGCAACGCGATCAAAACCAAATAAAATGAATTTAATTGAAAAAAAAAATATTAATTCCACTATAGTTCTAAATGCAACGATGGATCCACATGAACACAGCAAAAATGAAATGAGGTTTTTTTGAATGAATGTCTTGTTCCCATTAGAGTCGCACTCCGAAGATACACATTCTAAATTTTGTAGTTGAAGAAGTCGTTTAAATACGATCTTGAGTTGAAATAACATTTTTGTTTTTTTGTTTGTTTATTGAAGCTCTTCAAGGGCGACGTGCGGTGCGTCATGCTTTTAAGCATGAGCAATATGAGCATAGATAATTAAGGTTTAGGGTTTACCCACTTCGGTACTTTACCACACATGGAACAAAGGAGTGTTCTATGTAATCGAGCTTCACGAAGCATCTTAAAATGCTTGATCGTGATTACATATTCTAATAAATAATGATTAATCTCAGAATAATAAAGTTATTGCGTAGACATTAACATTAACAAGTCTTTCACGATAATTCCACTTTGCAATGGTGCCTTTCAATTTATTAAAAGGAATAAGCAATACCTACTAGATATTCTGTTCCCGCCTCGTCGCTGAGTATTATTGAGTTCCGCAATGTTTTAATTGATGTAATAATTGAGCTTTTGAATGGTTCAAGAAGCTCTGATTGAATGGACAAAAGATTCCCCTTGAAGATTGTAGCAGTATCAAGAAAGTTATTTTTAGCATGATATTTTACATTGACATTTGGGAAGAGATTGAATTGAAATTAAACTAATTTCCGGTTTTATAATAAATAGAAATAGTCAGTCAATGTTTTACTTATACCTACTAATAAAACTTTGTAGATGAACTGATCTTAGTACAATGCAGGGCAATACAAAATTATGTTTTGTTATCATGTAATTACAAGTTATTTGATTTTACGCTCTAACATTTTGCGTACTAGCATCTAACGTCTTATTTTAAGTAACCTATGATTTGAAATATTTATTTGGCTTTATAACTTTTAAATAAACTGGCCCATGAATGGTGAATGAATTGAATGGGTGTTGATTCAATACATAAAGCAAATGAATCGTCCGTGATAGAATACGTAGAACGGTGCAGCCACTAAGGAAGACGGGTCAGATCTTGTTCTCCTGCCATCTTCTTTTCTTCTAGAACGTCTTACTTATCATCAGTGAGAAGATGTCAGAGTGGTAAAACTAAGCTCATCAACCTTTTTTTTGTAGATTTCATAACACAAAAATAGTTTTCCGATTTACCAGGAAAGATACAATACACGTAGGTATGTATAAATAGATTTAAAACACTGAAGCCAACTGAAACCTTGTTTTATTTTAGTGTTTTAATAAACAACAAAAAACGCCATAAAGCCATAAAACGTTATATCAAACATCCGTACTATTCATATTCCAGTTTTTATGGGGGACTGACGTATCTCAGTGTTTCTCTCAGTTTTATGTGACCTTTATGTGAAGATGTCGTCGGGACCACTGACCCAACAAATATCTCCTTAGTTTTATGTCTTTATAATTCGGTTTTGTATCAGAAAGAAAGTAAAATCATATTTCAATAACTTTTTCAGATATTTGACCTTATACAGGGTGTATGGATGGAGATTGCCGTGTGGCGAGCATCATTATCAAAATGTATCACCTTTACGTACGAGCGTTCAGCGCATCTTGGACACTACATTCGAAGCTTTCAAAAAGTGAGTGGGGTGACAAAACCTTCCACCAGGGTCAAAACATTCGATTAGTTCTATATGATTAGCTAAAGGGTCCCATTTAGTTCGTCGACAGAATTAAAAGTTGCGATATTTGGGACTGACAACTGGCAGCCTGCTAGTGTTATGTGGAAACCGTAAAACATGCGACATGCATATTTGTTTGTTTTCCCCCAGAATCAGTGCAACTGCAGGGTACCCTAGCAAACTGTACGGCAGAGTGTCTATCGTTCAGCCCCAAAATTCCCTTACGTAGGTAATGTAGTCTACAAAGATATTGATTTTTTTTTCACTGTACATTCTAAATCTATGGTAGTCTATAACCATCGACATGATCAAGAAGAATACTGCCATAACGATTGGTTTAAACCATAACACGCGCCTATTATCGGCTAGTACTTAAAGAAGATTAAATTTCACAGAAAACTGCATGAAATATACCTACCTAGGTTGGTGAAATACTATTATACTTTAGGCGTTTAAAAATAAAATAAGGATCTGTGTAAGTGACTTTAAGTAAAACAAAAATATCAAATAATTTTAACATTTACTTTGTAAACAAAAACACTCTAACATTCGCATCACATTTTTTCTGTACAACATTTCGTACTAACGATATTATAATTATAACATAGTTTTAGGTACGTCTTTGGCAAGTCAGTTTCAAACGAACATAATTTACGATAACATGAACATACCTAATTAACAATTAAAAATCCTCACACGCTACAAACCTTCTTTCAACCGATTTTTTTTTTAATCATTTTGAAAAGATTAGACAAAATTGTATTTGTTTTAAAAAAAAATCGACTGTCTGTATAGTTTCGCAGACAAGTTTGTAGCAAGCAAAGGCTCCTAAGTTTCTAATAAATATACAAACGTAAATTGAACGTAAAACTATCAGATTCAAAAGCTACTAAGCTTAAGCTAAAAGCATATTGTTGAGTAAGCACAAAGTCGAACGAAAAATTTAACCGTGAAAAATTCAAATGCGCAAAATATACAGCTGTTTATATGGGAGACTTTAGATGAGATCCACATTACGATCGACTACAATAAAATACAATTCGTTATTAAACTCCCACTAATGAAAATATAATAAAGGGCGGTCGCGACTCGTGAAGAATTTAGTATATTAAACGTCTCTGTAGCTCCTGTCACCTGATTCTCTGTAGCTCCCGTGTACTCTCTCATGACTTGGCTATTACAAGTAGGTATTTTAATTAGTACATATGTTTGCCATAGTAAAATACAATTGCCAAGTCATTATAAATGTTATAGAAATAAAGATGCCTAAAATTGGCACGGTCACTATAAATGTTGAAAGGCTATTGATTAGTTAACAATTCAAACACTAACTTAAAACTGTCTTAGCTTTACTTTGGCTAGATCTCGCAATTTTCGTATATTAAGGTTTTTGATGGGATGAATTCAGGAGTGATAAAGCAAACAAACATGGACAAGCTAATGTTCGAAATTCTTTCGGTATCGCGACCGCCCTTGATCTAACTAAAATAATATTTAATTGTCAATATTCATAATAATATACTAATTAATAACAATGATCGTTAAAATTATTATAGGTAAAGTAGGTGTTCCAAATAAGAACCTGATTTAAATCTGTACGCAATAACATTATCCATACTAATATTATAAAATGCGGTCTGTCGATATTACAGACAAGAGCTATAGACTTACCACGCAAGTGTCGAGCTACGACGCGACGTCGACTTGCGGTATTAAGAAAATAAACCTCAATTTTTTGATTTTTGACAATTGATAGCCTATCAACGGAAACATTAGAGATGATCGAAACAGAAGCAAAAAAACGCTCAGAGTATAAAAAAAATAATCGGAGAAGAAACAAAAGTCGACCGGAGTAAAAACAAAAGACAATTCAAAATGTAAAATCTTACAGCCGACAGCTGCGGATTACACTTCTTGATCGCTTACCGATGATGTGATCCGTGCTCTATTAGCGTTAGAAGTTTAAACTCTTTGGCTGAAAATGTTCCTAGCATAGTAGGTACGGTCGGTAAAGAATAGAACCACTGAAATGAAACAATACAAGTACGCTGGAATTGCTATACCGTACAAAATAACATTAGATCTTTGTGCCGATTTGATTTGTGCCATGTTGCGCTGTTGTCGCGCGTTTTCTATTGAAAGTGATGGTAACCGTCCATGGAACTAATAGTTCCGGAGACGGGTCACTATCATTTGTAATAGAAAGCGCGCGACAACAGCGCAACATGGCGCAGATCAAATAGGCACAAAATTCAGTGCGAGACCTCCTGTCCATATAATTCAGGTCAGTAAATAGAAAGATGAAAATGAGAGACAAACTAAATAATAATGAATTGCGAAGCCTCGAATAAGATAACTCTTATTAAAATAAATCAGACGAGGTCTGAGTATCACACGCGGCACGTTGATACCGCTTACTTATGATATGTGCCTTCTTGAGCTTAGCAATGGTAACAAGATTTTATTTAAAAAAAAAGTAAAAGTAGCGAACTATAAAGGACTGTACAGCATCAAATAAAGCGTCAATGAAGGAGTTGAAACTGTGTATGGAAGAGTGAAGGTTTTTATTTAATTTTGGGAGGTTGTTGGATGTAACCCCTCGTATCCGTAGGGTAACAACAAGTACATGGACAATATGCCAAAAATAAGATAACCCTGTGGCTACATTACGCGAAGATTCGCGTCGCCGCAACACGTGTGGTCAAAGAATTCACCCTCACGCGCTGTTTTGGATTATCGCGACGTAGCGAAGATGTGGCCAAGCAATTTGTCGTAGATCGAACACGAAATTTTTATCGCGACTACGCATACGAATCTTCATAAAAAATGCTTTTGGTTTTACTAATTTTCCTCTTATTTTGATTGCCAACAAAAAGTCATAAACATCGACCTCTGTAGTAAGGTTCACACTTCCTTAATTCACGCTTCACATGTAGATTTATAAACGCTTTATTTGATAGTGTAGAGCGCTTTCATAATGTAAGTAGGTATCTTAAATCTACATAATATACTAAATGTATATTATCCTTACACACTATAGTAACTGCATTTTCTTAATATGTACATTTATCATTGCACTTTTGCTTAAAATACATAGATACAATAATACACTATTCAAAATATACAGAAATTATAACTAGGTACATAATTTTAATTTTCTAACAAGTAATAAATACTGTTCGAAATTTATAATTTTCGAATTTCATTTCGTCGAATTTAAATACCTTGATTATGATAAATGATTTTAGTAGGTTTTCAAAGTCATTCAACATAATGTATTATCATTATCAATAATCATTGTTTCTTTTTTTATCATGGAATGGTTCAATCCGTTTTCATGTCGTAAATTCATTTGGACGATCTTTGGCACTGAATTCTTATAACTATGTTTGAACCGAACCAAAGAGCGGGACGATTTTGCAATGAATTCAATATTTCCTAACTAGAAACTTTCATACAAAGCTGCTATTGGCTGTAACGATTTAAATTACTTAGTCAACTAAGAAATAAAGAGTGATTTTATTTCTCTTTCACATAATTTGCTTAGTTTCCATTGAACTAGCAATTTTATTTAAAAATATGCATTTAGTTGACGATTTTGCTACTTTACTATGCTATTTTTAAGACTCAATATTTGCTTTTACAGTGAAATGTTATTATTGAATATCAGCTTTTATTGAACTTGCATTGTATAATTGTTATTACTAATATTATAGACAGTTGCTCGACATTTGATTAAAATGCGATTTTACACAGATATTTTATGATTCCGATGACATGCAAACTCAATATTGCAACACTGCAACATTTCAAAAAGGCCGTAAAGTTCCGAATAATCAATAACAGCGACTGTTGTAACTATTTAACTATTAATAAGATTTTAATCATTTTGAGCTTATTTCAATAGCAGCTTTGTTTATCCACTAAGTCACTTTACATCGACTAGCGAGTCACTTCACTAATTGCACCGTCCCATCACTATCACATAGTCAACCTTATTGACTGGAATCGCCATAACAGACCATTTAGACCAAACTAGTAACAACAAAAGTCCATCATTCAGATATCAAATTTCACTCCATCAGCACCCACGATCGTGGTCAGTCTCAAAATGGTCATACGAAATCGTTTAGTTCGTTTTGAGCAGGGTTCTGCGCTTTCTCCACGCATTTTCTAACTGCGTCGAGTATAATGTTGACTCTTCGGTCTACTGCGGTGAGATGAGGCTCCCACAGTATGGGAGCTGCTGGATCTACGCTCATTGAGTCTCGAAGGTGTTTCGATAATGGTGAACCATTATGGAATCTGTAAAGTAAAAACATTATGATGGTATTCAATAATCCAACATTGTGTGATCTTATGTTGCTCGTGTTTTTATGTTGCTTGTTTTGATCAATAACACACACGTAAATGTGTAAATACGCAACATATAAAATAATACACTCCCTTATCGTGTAAAATTATAATTTTTCTCCTTCGTTAATTTTTACTTTATCGCGAAAAATGTAGCAAGATTTGTGACGGAAGAAATTATCTAGCTAGACTATACAAAAATGTGCATAAAATTTTATTGCATTTTAGATTTAAAAGAAGTTAGCAGAGTAAGAGACAGCGAGATGAAAACAGCGACTTTACAAGTACAACAATTTAGTTAAAGAAGCGATTCTTCAGAAGAGGGCTATCCTGTTCTACCTGATAGCAGTCTTGATGCCAGAATAATTATAATTAGCTTATAATTTTATATTTTCCCGAGTCTTAATCGTGTGCTATTTTACTTTTTAATTTTGTTACCTCGACATAAACTGCTTAGCTTATAATGAATTAACCCTGATATTCAAATCCTAAACATTCGACAAGGCAAGTAATTCAAAGGCAGGCACAACAGCAGGCTTTGAATATAAATAAATTGCAAAACAAAGGTGGAACAAATTCAGAATTTGGTTCATTTTCTAAATGTGTTTAATACGACACGTGGCGTAGTATCTTACTTGAGCAGCGTGGTGAGAGTGGTGTGCCGCACCGTACAGCACTGCAGCAACGGCGCTAGGATGCTGAGCTCGTCGTGGAACGCTTTCCCGAACGCGCGCCCTTGGTCCAAGTGGAGCGTGAATGTCTCATTGCCGAACATCCTGAGATAAACAAATACTTTACTTATAAAAGATAACTAAGTTTATGTAACGTTTATATTTTACATGAAGTTTCAAATTTGACAGGAGGAGACAAATGTTAGATTAACTTAGACATCGTTTAAAAGTGAGGGGATCAGTAATTTTGAAGAAATTGGTTTTGTTACAAAATTCAATGCTGCCTGCGGGACCTCGAATTTACGAGCTCCCCTTCTATAGCGGGGCGCGTTAAACAAATTCGCCAAGTAAGCCCAAGCGACAGGAGTTTCTTATATTCAGAAACGCATTATATTATTCTTATTTTTGGAGTTTTTGAAGTCACCTTTTCATTGAATTTAGACACAAAAAGCATTTTCCTATATACTATTTTTTGCTGAAGTGCGGAACACTAAAATCTTTATAACCAGCTAAAAATCACCATCTCTGTTTAAAGTCTAGCATAAATAGGCAGATAGGTTTTAGGTACTCACTTGAAAGTCTCATAATGATGCCTGTCCATATTTCCAGTTAAGAAATCAAATATACACATATCCATCAGATCTAGAAGGCGCCTTCCAGAATCATACGGCGCTGTATTGCGCACCTACAACCAATATAATAGATTGTTAATTATCTTAGAAAAAATGATGTAAAGTAGTTCTAGTGTTAATGTCTAGTCTATTCAAAGATACTTGGAAGAGATACACTTTTACATAATAAAGCCTATATAGACTATATTATTGGAGATCTCCACCTTGTTGCATGATGTGTAGTTCTTCATTTTTTAATTCATCTATATCTATTCGGGTAAAGTTATTAAAATCAAAATATTTAGATAGTTAAAGACATTTTTCGGATTTAATTGCGAGGTGTTTATTACTTTTAGCATTGTGTCAACGCTCAACGTTTCGGGTCCCTTCTTCAGGAACACCACGCGATTAAACCGAAAAATGTCTTCAATTTCAATACAACATCAAATATTAAGGTACTATTTTTTTATAAAATTTGTAAGTTGGTATAAATACTACGTTACTTTAAAATTATTTAAGACTAGCTGACCCGGCGAACTTCGTACCGCCTTAGCGTAAATTTTCTGAGAGATTTTCTTAATATTTTTTTCCGTAAGAACCTTGTACAGAGTATTAGAAAACTACAAAAAAAATCAGCCAAATCGGTCAAGCCGTTTTCATGCTATGTCGTGACAACGGAAAACGGGTTTCATTTTTATATATATAGATTCGAAACTGTTAAAGACGTCATGTTCACGAGATAAATGGAAGGTAAGTATTACGTTAGTAGACTTACAGTGTCACAGTAATCAGATTGTAGTTCCCATTGGGCTTTTCTCCTTTTGTGGTAGGATCTCCTCCATGGGTGACGCCATACCTGTGAAGATAAAAAGATATACCTACTTAGTAAGAGTCATTGCGGGGAACTCAATAAATACATTTTATATTCATATATTTTCTTTTAGGTAACATATTCAGACGTTTACCTTTCGTTCAGCAACATCAGACGAGGGCAGGAAAGCAGCAAAACTTCCCTCCAACATATCAGGGTTGCCGCAAATCGCGTGCCCCGTGTCGCAGTAGTACGAACACTTCCCGTGGAAGCAGAAGTTGTTCGCGGGCGATACGAAGAATGTTTTCAGTATGTCCCCTTCAGTGACGTCATAGATCTCGGTGGTCATGTTGAGTGTGCGGCCCACAACCGGCATGGCGCGCCGGAAACCAAGCAGCCTATTGAATCATTTGATGATTTGAGTTAGTTAGTCGACAGGATTTTTGTAATTGGTGCATGGATAAAGACTTTGAAATATTGGTGGACAATAGATGGGAACACAAAATAAAGGAGATCGGTCAGAGTGGATTCCACTGATGATATTAAGAATGAATAATATGAAGAAGAATGACATATGAACTCAGAAAGTGGAGAAGAACATCCTAGTACATATATGAAAAAAGTAGTGATCTCAGAATTTCTTTCTCGTAGGAAATAGAGTTTTAATTTGCTCATAACGTTGGTGCACTTAATTATTATCTTGAAAGAAGTTAAAGTTATGCGGGGAACTAATGTATTGTCATGAGTCATGACAATACATTAGTTCATGTAAGTAAGTCATGACTCATGACTTACTAAAATGTTAGTAACATTTTTTTTTACAAATTTTTCAATTATAAAAAAATGATTTAAAAACCACACCCTTAATAAAAATAGATAATTAATAAAATTTTAAATTCTCACGATTTGTTAACATAGTGACATTCCCGGGTCTTAATCGCGCATTATTATTTTATTTTCTTACCTCGACGTTTCAACCATGTTACAATGGTCTTGGTCGCGGGGATTAAGACCCGGGAAAATGTAACTATGTTAACTAAATAGATGATTGTTGAGGAACTTCTAACTACTAGGGCCAAATTCTTCAGCGATTGACCGATTTTTTTTTTAAGATTAAAGAACCTGAGCCCGTGACGCATATTGCTTTTGTGCGATCCGACAAAAGGAAAAGGCATCATTAAAATAACGCAAGTACAATTTTGTTCTAAGTACCAGAGTTTAAAAAAGGAAATAAACCGTTATTCGTTTAATCAAAAAACTAGCTGCGGCCCGCGGTTTCACCCGTGTAAGTCCCGATCCCGTGAGAATATCGGGATCAAAAGTAGCCTATGTTACTCAGGGTGAATGTTAGCTATCTAATAATGAGATCGGTCCATTAGTTTTTGAGTTTATTCATAACAAACATACGACACACACAAAAATACAAATATTTCCTCTTTATATTATTAGTGTATAATATGTAGATGACATAAAGTGGGCTTTCAATTCTTTGTCCTAGACTGAAAAGTGCTCTAGAGTCAAAAGTTTTATCTTTTCGTTCGAGTTAGTTAGTGACAGGATTTTTGTAATTGGTGTTGTGGAGTGGAGCGGATTGGTTTGTCATCATTAGGTTTGTAATGCAAAGGTCAAACGATGTCAAACAAGTTATAGTGTGAAGGAGATGTTTACGTCTTTCATTTCGTAGCTAATGCACAGGTGCAAATGGTAACAAAAGACATTAAAACATAAACATGTCTTTTACATAAATTATTACGAAACAAATATTTTATCATTAACTGTATTATTTTTCCACAAGTGCCGTAGATATGTAACATAATATGAAATTAGCATTTCATTCGTTGAGAATTCTCAGGTATTTTAAGTTAGACATTCAGTGTTTAAATCAGTGGAATCCTGTTATGGTAACGTTACAAGTTTAAACACATACAAAGATATTTAAAAACCCCAAGTTTGAAAATATATTCATAATCTTAACTTATGGCCTTTACGACTATTACGACTAATAGTTTACGGAAATTTTACTTTATTTTTTTAACCTATTTCTTAAAACTAAATTCAATCTATTAAAATAATTTAATTTAGTTTTTATTTCGTTTTTAGTGCATTAACATTATATTCAGTCAATATGTAGGTAGGTACCTAAAATCCAAAATAAATTACAAAATAAACCTAAAATCCAAAATAGCTTTTATAAAATTGTTTTATTTCATCGTGTGGTTTAAATAGGTATATCTAACTACTATACAGTTTAAAAGTGATAGGTAATTAAATTGCAAATTTAAATTTGCTAATAGTCATTATGAAGTTTGAAATTTTATATCTAAATGATTTATAAAGCAAATCTATGAAACTTTTAGATAAGCTTGCAAAATATTGCAACACATTTAGTAGATAATGTGTCTAGACACAAAACAAGTCACAAAAGCTTTAGCCAGACCTTTATTCTTATGTAACGACAACTTTCGAGACCTAACTACTAAAAGTTAAGTTTATTAAAAAGTTTTAGTCCTGCTTGAGTTGAACTAAACTACATTTTATTATAGCATTTATCTACAGCAAAAAGCTAAGATTTTTACAAAATTCTCGTATTTAATGTTGTTATTAATTATTTTATTAAAAACCTGTTATTAAGAGTAACGAATATTGATAACTATTCTTGTAAGTAAACTTTAAAAGGCGCTGTTAGACTAAGAAAGTGTATGCATTGTATGTTATTATAATAACTTATAAGTTAGAAATTATACTGTTTGTGTTATTTCATGAAAATCAAGAAAATTTAAAATAAAAAAAAACTATCTCACATCTATAAAACACTGGCTTGATAATGCGGAGCTAAGCTTAACTAACTTAGGTTAGTTGGCTGTAGATAGACTGGCATACATTTCTTTAGAACTTTCCACTTTTGTAGCTGACTGTACCTTTAATTCAAAACTTTTTGTGGTTACTTAAATTACCTGTCCAAATGAAACGCCGCGATCTCAGCATTATGTCTTTCGTAGTCGGAGAAATAGAAGTGATTGGGCAACGTCTGCGTGTCCCGGGAAAATCTGTGGAAGTAATAGTTTCATATCAAATGAATGTCGTATGAGGGTTGTATGAACAAGGGTTAGACGGGGTGGAACAAAGATTCTTAGAAACGTCTCGTTATATTATATCATGTGGTGGAATTCCCGTAACTATATCTGTCGAGGATAGGTGTAAATAACAGTTACAGAGGAAAATTTACCGGACTTACAATTTGTTAGGTATACTTATTGATAAAGTCGCCATCTAGTCTCGTGACTATATTTGATACTAGCTGCGACCCGCGGTTTAACTCGCGTAAGTCCCGATCCCGTGGGAATATCAGGATCAAAAGAAGCTTTCTAATGGTGAAAGAATTTTTGAAATCGGTGTTGTAAGTTTTGAGTTTATTTATTACAAACATACGACACACACAGACAAATACAAATCTTTTATCTTTATAATATTAGTGTAGATATCGTTATAGGTAGATTTTTCTCTTATCATGATTGACGATTTTATTACTATTACACTTGTAAGTCCGGTAAATTGATGTTCGCTGCACTTTCCCCAAAGTCTTATTTCCCCCTAGTGACCTTACTGTCCTGATTGAGGTACCCACCCATGACGAACATTTTTCGGTTGTATATATTTAAAAAACTAATTAAGTACCCATACTTATAAACGATGACTAAGTTTAGGTAACGTTTGTCTCTTACTGTGACATGAAGTTTCAAAGTTAACACACAGAGACAAACGTCACATAAAGTTAGTCATCGTTTATAAGTAAGGCGTAGTAGGGTATATGTGTCACATGTTCTACCACTGAGTAAACAGAGCATAGTAACATAGGTTACCAAGTAGTTAGTGCGCCTAGGTGCTCTTTATAGTAGTCACTAATTAATTTTATTAAAATTCCAATTTGTAGGTACAGGAAAAAAATGGAGATCACAAATTAAAAAAGGCAGAGAAACAACTTAGATTTATTTGATAAATAATGAGGATTAATTCGTAACAAGTTCGATGACGCACGTAGACGAAAAACTGGTTTACTTATTTAAAATCATCAAAATACACAAATAGAAGCAAATAACCAATTCAGATCAAGAAGGTTAGAACTGGCCACCTATTATCATATTTTTGTTTCTACTCTGCACACATAAAACTTTATGAAGCGTGGCAAATTCTTCATTATATTACCTACTTTGATATGAAAACGAAAAAATCCACATAGTTTTGTATCGTCATAATGTCATAGTCATATTATAAACTCTGATTAACAGCTGCATAAACTGTGTGTCGTTTGTCTTTTACTGTGTCATAAACGTTCTAAGTTGAGAGACAGAGACAAAGGTTACATAACTTGGTCATCTGTTAATTTTCGTTTATATTATAAATATGGAGGTTTGTCTACGGTTTACGTTGGTCAATGTGTACCCCGATTTCGAACTTGATCAAACTTATTGGCCTAGCATATTTAGCCGCCATCCTATTCAGTTGGCCGGCCAGTATTGCTCCTATTTACTAACACACCGCCTTGTGTAGGTCTCTACAAGTTAGATATTAGCCCAACATGAATGATGACGCTAAAATACAGCCATAATTTTATTCTTTACTAGCAGAGCCCGCGCCTTCGTCCGCCTATTTTTTTTGAAAATATAATATACTCTATAGCCTTCCTCAATATATGGACTATCCAACACTGAAAGAATTTTTTAAATCGGACCATCGGTTCCTGAGTTTAGCGCGTTCAAACAAACAAACTTTTCAGTTTTATAATAGTACATTTACCTATAGATGTATTTCAATAGAGTTTTGGTTATTAAGTCTTATGTTAAAAATACCAGTATTATCGTGTAGAAAATTGATTTAATCAGCTTACAGCAATTATCTAAAATTATCGAGTTAAGTAGCGATAGGTAAAGTGAATTCAAACTGATAGGACACGAACTTGGCTCACGCTTCGGATCAAATAGATTTTATCTTGCGTAGGGAGGTACATTATGTTCGTGATTTTTCAACTACTGCAGCTATAAAGGTACTTAGGAGTACTAATTGAATTAGATTTCGATCTACTGATGACATTAATTTTGGTAAGGTTAAATCTTTGAATGTTATGAGTAAGTAGGTAGCTGTGAGAGTAGGTACCTAGTTGTAAATATTATGTATGCGAGGGCAGGTTCTAGATTGAGTCAGTTTGTAATGCACGGAATCCATGTCGTTTCATTGTTGCAGCAATTCATTATTTTACAGTAGCTGTACCTACCTACTTACTTTTAGTTTTAAACAGTAGGAAATAAATAAAATTAACTATTTGACGCAGAATCACGGACTGAATCGGTTTTGGGTAAAAACGTGAGATACATAATGTGATTTTTTTACCTTTTAAAAACCTACTAGCATAATTTTTATTTTGTGTCCGATTTTTTTGTCGATAAAATATTTAGATTCTTCTTCTGTTTTCGCGATGTTGTATTGAAATTAAAGTCATTTTTCGGTTTGAATCGCGTGGTTTTTATTACTTTTAGCATTGTTACAACGCTCAACGTTTCGAGACCTTTCCAGGTCTCTTCTTCAGGATAGACTAAGATGTGATTTGTCATTCTAATGTATTAAAAAAGTTACAGTGAGACCACAAAGTACATTATATATTATAGGTAATAGAGACATCAGTAAAAATTGCGACTACAGCGCCTCTGACATTTGATAGATAATTTTATTTTATTTTATTTGTAATAATGCAGGTACTTAATAAATGTAAAATTTTTTGCTTCTACCAAAATTATTATTAATTAACAAATAATTTTTTCCACATTTTATCATAGTCACTTAAAAATAAATACACAATGTATAGATGACGAATTTATTTCCTTTTTCTTTTATTAAAATAATCTGCTGCTAACTTTTTTTACAACATCTTCTTCAATCACCTCTCTGTCCCTCCTGCGACCTTTCAAAATATTATTTATAGAGGGGTCGTCGAAGTCCAGATTCAAAGCCAAATTATTATGAAAAATCACAAAAACACAACATTCAGAACAGAAAAACGAAACCGAATGGGAAAAAAATAGGTTTGCTATACCTGGAGTTTTTTTTCCCCAGAAAGGAGATAAAAAAAAGATTTATATATTTTTAAATATTTTTGAATTATTTTAATGTAATGTAATTGATTAATTATAACATATAATATGGATTTTATTATCTGAAATAAATGTTTTTAATATTCTATTTTGAGTGCTTAAACTTGCACTGGGCTTTCTTAGAAGTGTTTTTTTTTTAAAGAAACAATACTTCTGCAAAAACACAACGCACGATAGACGCAGGGCTGGATTCGAACCAGCATCTTACTCAAACCGGGAGTAAGATGCTGGTTCAATTCAAAATCAAAATAAAGATGAGTACCTAGTACCTACCTAATTAATTAGATGCGAGTAAAATTTCAATTATAAAATTAAATGTCATTGGAATAAAATAAAACAAAAATGGGAAGTTTTGACGGGAACGCCAAGACAACATGTCGTGCTCCAGTTTTATTTTCGTGAAACTATATTGTAAACCAGGTTAAATTCTCGGCCTAATAGGTCTTTTCCCAGATTCAGAGATTTAATTATAGGTATACCGACTGGGTCATATAACCTGGCGGGTTAAAAATAAACTTCAAAAAGATATTTGAATATGGTGTCTACTTTTATCTCTTTTCATTAGAAGTATTATTAAATGGATTTTGTGATTTTTACCACTGTTTACGCTGTTGTGGTTTTGAAAATTATAAGGAAATTATAAGTCCGTATCTGGCAACGCTAACTACACCAAAATACAGTTTCGTTAAAATAGTGACATCTAACATTTGACGTAGAAACTACCTAGTACCAAAGCACGTCATAGTTTCAAAATAAGTTCGAGCTGAAAAGCCTGTGAGTGAGACTACCGTCTTATTATTAAAAACTATTAAAATGTTATCAAAAACGTTCCTGTCTACGCAGGTTCCAAAATTGCAATGATTATTATTTACTTTATTGTTAAATTTTATTATTAAACTTTATTATTTAATTTTAACTCAATTACTTTTATTTACTTTATTATTATTTTACTTTATTATTTACATTTTATTTAGCCTATCATTACCAACTATGTACATAGTACATAGTTGGTAATGATAGTACTACATGTACATAGTAATGTACTACATGTAGTACTACATGTACATGGTAATGATAGTACTACATGTACATAGTAGTACATAGTTGGTAATGATAGTACTACATGTACATAGTAGTACTATGTACATAGTTGGTAATGATAGGCTAAATAAAATGTAAATAATAAAGTAAAATAATAATAAAGTAAATAAAAGTAATAGAGTTAAAATTAAATAATAAAGTTTAATAATAAAATTTAACAATAAAGTAAATAATAATCATTGCAATTTTGGAACCTGCGTAGACAGGAACGTTTTTGATAACATTTTAATAGTTTTTAATAATAAGACGGTAGTCTCACTGTAACTTTTTTAATACATTAGATTGACAAATCACATCTTATTCATCCTGAAGAAGAGACCTGGAAAGGTCTCGAAACGTTGAGCGTTGTAACAATGCTAAAAGTAATAAAAACCACGCGATTCAAACCGAAAAATGTCTTTAATTTCGATAAAATATTTGTAAATAAACCGAAGTTATGTGGCGAAATAACCGTTAAATTAATATTATTATTCCTTAGAGTACTGGCAGGCACTTATTAATTTATAGTGTAAATTGACACCAACTTACTTAAGGTCCATTAGAGATCTAATATCAAATAACTTAAGTAGTAATTTTAAATATACTACGGATATTTTCTCGGTTGTACTGAAATATACATGGTTATTCATAACGAATTGTGAAAGCGTTCTGGAGCTACTTCCTGACATCCTATGGAACTACTTTTGTTCTACGACTTATGGAATTTCGAAAAAAAAATCGGCTGTTATTCTGGTACAGAGGTCAATAAGGTCTTGGTTTCAGTAGTTTCTGAAGAATAATGGTGAAATCTTTGGTTTACACCCCTCTTTGCGCGCAAAGAGCTGATTTTAGAAATTTGCTAACCTCGTAACTTTCGATTTTTTTCGAAATTTCTAAAGTCGTTAAACAAAAGTAGTTCCTTAGGATGTCAAGAAGTAGCTCCCGACCGCTTTCATAATTCGTTATGAATAACCCTGGATAAGTAAGTACAGGACATAGGCGTGTTGTCAGGAAATCGGCATGCTCATTCTAAAACCTACCTAGAGCTAATAACAGTCCGAAAGCATGGTACTAACTCACTGACAAAAAGCCCACGTCATAACTACCTACAGAGTGACTAATTAATGATCTAACTTAACTCTACTCGAAGTTAAAATTTTATGAAACGTGTAATATCTACCGAGGATAATGAGCCCGAGCTTAATCAATTTCCGTAAGACAAAACGATTAAAGTGGTACTTAAATCGTGAATCTGGTTAGATAGAAGCAATTCCCGTAATAAAGTGCAACGAGCGTCTTTCGATTTATAGTCTGCAGCCGAAGTCGTAAGTGAGATAGTCGGGACATTTTAAAGGGGGTCACAATCAAATGCATTTACATTCGGATTCGTTTCTTTTTAAATTGTTTAGGTAATATAAGTAAACGATTGTTATTTGTTAGCTTGACTTTCTTTATTGCACTAAGTTTGTTTTCGAACAGAGACAATTATGTACCTATTCGCTTATTTGTAATTATAAAGTATAGGTTCGTTTCTTTAGATGCGAACTTGATTAAGCAAGCTTGTTTGGTATGGCCCAAGTTCTTTAATGTAATCCTGCCTACTTCTCTGATAAAGCTAGTCAACACTGGGAAGATGATTGAAATGTTTGATTAAGAGTCTTAAAATATCATTTTGTTGCAAGCAATGAAAACTTAAGTAAGTATGCAGTAAAGCCAAATCTATAAGATAGAAAGTATTTAAACAAAATCGGCCCAGCCGACGTAAAGTCTACCTACAAAGAAAATATCGGCAACACCTAAGCCAATAATTTTACTACCCTCCTAGTTCCCGAAAGCGGGTCCTAACTCAGAGCACTATAAACCTCGCTTGCATACGAGGTGATAAAACTAATATACATCCCCGTATTCGAAAGGCTATCGTCTGTAATTTATGGTTCCCCGGTGAATTGTTAGATCCGCGAGGTCCTCTTGATATGTCGCCGGGATAACCCCTAGAGTCCATAATTTTTCTCTATAAGATACTTTCGCCCATCCTAGTATCGGATTGGTGACAGTAATTTTAATAAAATCAAAAGGTTACGAGTAAAAGAGTTGAGGCGAACTTCTACCGCCAGCTAAACTAACTTAGTTTGCATAGTTGAGACAGTTTTTACCGCAAACTATGACAGACGCATGTCGACGCATGTTTCACTTGTTTGAAAATGCGTACTAACTTAGTTTAGTTGGCGGTAGACGTTCGGCTTTACAGTTATACACATACACAAATAGTACCATTAAGAGTCTACCTACTATTTCTCCATACAAACGTAGTCGACTGTTTCCTCCCTGGATAAAGACATTAGAGCAAATATGTTTATGCCTTAAAACCTATATCTGCCATGACTATGCCCCTAAGTTTTGTTTTTTTAATTTTCTAATTAGTAGAGATGGGCCGACTAGTCGCCGACTAGTCGGGAAAGCCGGCAGTTCAACCGACTAGTCGGCAGGTGCCGACTAGTCGGCAAATTATGCCGACTAGTCGTCAACTAACAATTATACAATAAAACCAATATTTATTTAATTAGTAGTACAGTCTAGAAGGTGGGTAGCCAGAAAAACGTAAACAAATCACGTCATAGCTTACATACATCATCTAAACATCTAAAGTGTCATAACTATGCCTCAGCTCCATTTTTTTTCCAACTTTTATTTTTATTTCATCCATTTTTTGGAAGTTTCGCTACAGCTTTCGAACTGCCAAAAATAGCAACAATCGCCGAGTGATCACGATTAACCCAAATATCTCGGAATTATAATGATCTGCATTGCCGACTAGTCGGCCGACTAGTCGGCAATTTTGGAACCGACTAGTCGGCTAGTCTGCTAGTCGGCAGAACCCCTAGTCGGCCCATCTCTACTAATTAGAATAGAAATATATTTAAAAAAAAAATTGACAATGAAAAAAATCAAAACCTATAGTCATGGCTGATATTAGGACTTAAATGGCATAAACATATTTTTTCTAATATCTTTATTCAGGGAAGAAACAGTCGACTACGTTTGTAAAGTTTGTAGAGAAAAAAGTAGGTAGCCTTTCCCTTTAAGATGTATTAAAGGACAAGGAAGCTGAAAATAAAATTTTATAATTTATGTGAAATTATCTCAATACCCAAAATATTTCTGTCACGAGGATTTCCCGTCATCTTTATTTTTGGCTATGTCTATTTTAAAAGGTAACGCAAACATGTCGCGTTAAATCTGATACGATAATATTAGAACGAAACCTTATTCCCTGAATTCATAAAAAGACGAGGATGCTCTCTACTAAATTTTCCTTTTACTTTATCTTATAGTACCTATATTTCTAAAGTGGGAACGAATTGTCAAGACATCTGATACTCGATATACAAGCCCACTGGGAACGTCACATCAGTCTCGCGAGAAAAGTAGAGAAAATTTTTGGATACCGAAGTTACTATCTTTTGTCATGACAAAAATTGTATTTGATAGCCTTTCAGAATATTATATGCGGAAAGCAAGCTCAAAGGTGAAATAATTTACAGTCTCCGTAGAATTCGAATTTTATGTTAAAAAGAAAAAGAAATAAATTCGTACTATGGAATATAACAATGGAACATGGGGTAGCGTGAGCAACAGAAGTTCTGTAGAACTCGGTACTTCAATAGCTCTTATAGTTCGCAAGGAGTGTGCAAGCCGCTAAGCCGATCGTGCGAAAGAACTCAAGAACTTTCGTGAATAGAACCAACAACGCACAACACTGAACAAGAAAGACGACAGAAGTTTCTACAAGAAGGTACTTCAAGCACTAGTTGGGCATACGTGGGCAACCAAAACTAAAATAACTTCTCAATAAAAGTTAGCGCCTGACAAAGACATGAAGACTTCGACGTTGACTTCCAACACTTTTACGGTCAATTTAGATTTAATTAAACGCTTTCTAAATAATATAAATGTTCGATCGGCTTACCTCATCGGTTTGAATAATGCCTGAACTCCATTCGGATAGTCTATAATAAGCTTCAGCTGCGTCCCACCCTCTTTTTGCTCTGTCAAAGATAATTATCATTATTAGACCTTATCGATATCAAATTGGACCTTGATCCGTCCATAAATTATAATAGAATGTTGTTTCTAACGTAATATTTGACGAGTAGGTAATATTGTATCGTATCTAAAAATATATTTAACTAGATAGGTACCTTCGTAGGTACGATAAAGTCGGATCAACAATGAAATCCATTTAAATGGTTTAAATATTTAAGTCCAATTCGAAGTAAAGGGCGAGATTGTTGTGGCACTATTGTCCGCTGAACCGCTAACCCCACAACTGATTGCAGACCCGACTTCATTTAAAATACATACACCTTTACCTGTTTTAGCTTTATATAATCCCATACATAATTAACTAGCACTTTAATTGTAATCTATATCAATATATTAGTTTCGATACTGCTTGTTTTTAATATAATCAATACGGTTGGTCACAGTAAATTTATCGGTGGTACATGATTTGTCACAAACATTGTAGCCTCAATTATTATTTGCTATGCTAACGCATAACAATGTATTTCTGTTGGCATATTGACGTCCGTTCGAATACAAAGTAACCTTTATAAAATTAAAATGAACGTCTACTGGTAGAAGATAACGTGATGTTTTACGTCGAAACCTAATTGGTTTTCAAAGTCCGATCGACGACGGTTTGTTGAATAATCTATTAAACTAGGTACTGCTTTACCACTTCAATTGAGATCAAAGTCTAACAAGGGCGTAGGTGGTGAAATCGATTCTAAACAACCGTAATCCACTGTCCAATAAAATCTAGTCGCTTACTTAATGGCTCGAATAAATGCAATGAGCTCGTAGATTAGGTTGCACTGAAGTAATTTGGTCAATTCGAATTACACTAACTGAAGTACACGTTAAATTACCTGCATGAATAATGGGACTCGTAACCATGTCCTTAAGTACGGCATTTACTAGAGGCTCTCCATCTTCATAGAGCTCGTGTTGTGCTATCTTCAACTGGAACTTTTCTAAATTCGATGCGTTGACACTGCGAACAAACGCAAAATTTTAGGTAAAACAATACTTAGTTCAAACACGATAAGTATGCGCACAAAATTCAAGGATGCTACTTAAAAGTTTTAACACATATTTCTAAACCTGGTCGTTAACGTCAAGATTTACATGTAAGATTTTCCGATGGCGGGCGTGTTGGTTTTGGCTGCGTGGAACACATAAGCGAACGTGATTCGCGTACTAGGGTGTAGGTGCGAGACTCTAGGCGACGCGCGATGCGGCCAATCTGAATACTAAGGAGGCTACGTGTTACGTTCCCGATTTGTGGCATGCTCCGATAACCTGCATTTAGAAATCAAGCCGGCACCTACTGTAAAATTTATTGAGTCTCTTTTAAAGCAAATTGTGTTAAGTGGAAATTCAAAACGCTCCTGTTTAGTTCAATACTAAACAGGCGCTTAGAATTCTAAACGTCCACGCCTTGGCCTATTTGCTTAACAATTTACCAAGTTGTCAGTGCGATAACCACGAAAGAAAACACCTACTTCGGCACGAACAAAAGAATACATTGTATCGAGCTAACAAAATGTATTCTCATCCCTTTTCTACATTTTCCTAAATTACAGCAATTTATTAAGGCGTATGCGAAAATTTACATGTATCAATGTAACCCTTCTTGTAAGAACTCAGTAATAATAAAGTTTCGTCATATCTTGCAACATTTTGAGGAACCCATCATGCATTCATTCCATTTAGTTTTATTGTCGTAGACCCGCGCCTATCTCGGCAGCTTCCCCTTAACTGGATTTTAAATAAGATTCCTGGTAGGCTGCTGAAATTCGCCACTCACGAGATAAAGAAAGGTCGCCTGTCTGTTTCGTATTATAGAATCATCGTCTCGTGGAAATATGATATTATCCTTTTTTATAGTAATGTATAAAAAGGAAATTCTGTTGATAGTGTAGGTATACCTAGCTGCAAGAATAAAGCAATGTGATATTCTTTTCATTGCTTTTAGAGTGTCCTATGAGATTTGGTCTAATATTTGCTTTGGAGAAATTACGTCAGCCACTCGGGGCTGGCCGCGACCAACCTGTTTGATTTTGATGCATAGTTCAGTGCTTTGCGGGGGCATTCGAGCAAGATGAAAAGAAAGGTATCGCTCTAGGTTACAACGGTATGAGGTCACTCATTTTACTTGCTAGTTTTATCATTAGTTTTTCATAAGGAAAAACAAACACATGTGGGCTGTAAAGATGAAACGCCTACGAATACGTGTAGTAGTAATATAAGTACTAGTGATGGGCCGACTATGACTTTTGCTGACTAGCAGACTAGCCGACTAGTCGGCAATGGAAATCGTCATAATTCGGAGATAAATATCTCCCAAATGACCACTCGGCAATTGTTGGTAATTTTGCAAGAGTTTGCACTTCGAAAGCTGTGGCGAAACCTTGCTAAACTTCCAAAAAAATGTTGAACTGTTTTCGAAAAAATGGAATAGAGCTGAAGCATAGTTGAAAAACTTTAGGGGGCCTGGTTTTACTGACTTCTAAATGTACTACTAATTTAATAAATGTTGGTTTTATTGCATAATTTTTAATTAACGACTAGTCGGCACAATTTGCCGTCTAGTCGGCACCTAACGACTAGTCGGTAGAACTGCCGACTAGTAAGTACGCCTATTATGTCTTATTAAATTAAACTTGATTTGTAGGTCTTCGTAGTTATAAAATATAGCGGCGCAAGTTCCAGTTATCACCGTATAATTGCTGCAATAATGCGGTAACAGGCAATTTAATTTGGCGACTCGTGGACCGCAACATAAATTGTACTTTGGGATGTCAACTGTCCCGACTTTACACAATTTTAGTTATATTGTCCTTTGCCGTGTCGTTTTTCATGGAATATCTTAATTAATATTTCTTAACCGGTAGGATTGAATTACTTGAAACGCTGCGCAATGAGTAAGTTAATCTTTGTCATTTACTTGAGTGTTTCCTTGGATTTATATTTTCAATTTTACTAAAAAGAAATTTGAATTAATTAACGTTTTGAAATAGACGTAGTACAGTCCGATATTTAGGAGATTCTAGGTAGAAAGGTACCAATACCCTATTTCAGTATCTTTAATCAAAAATGCACTCATGCATTTATTTGAAAATTACAACTCTTTATTTACTTTTTTCTTTGATTTTGACAGTTCTTTGTTTACATTTTTGATTTAAGGTTCTAAAATAGAGTAGGTATAGAGATTAGAGAGTCAGTCAGTATGTGGGATATGTCAACCACTACAGAGTGAGGTAGTGTAGGGTGTGTTGGAGGGGTGACCGAAATCCAGCGAGGTGCCGAGATAATTATAATGAGTGAAAATTTTCGCTGAAAATAGGGTGAAAACTGGATAGTGTAGCCTAGAAGCTAAAAACTTGTTTTATGTTAACTTTTCTTGTCAAATAAAGGGTAGATTTGTAAAGTCATTTTCAGTACTTGCCAGTTGGGGTCATAAATGACAGTAAAAGACAAAAAAATCACAAACTCCCCTTTGAATTATTTTAAGCAAATAGCAACTAAGGAACTTAGTTTAATACCGGGTTTATTTGATTTGAACTTTAAAATTAAGGTTTTGTACCTAATTAGCAATTGTTTGATTTTAAGTCCTAATATTTTGCATAGTCGCATCTTACGTCCTTCTTTTCCACATCTTAATTTCGCTAGCGCTATCCCTGTCACGCTATTGGGGATATATGAGTCCTTAAAATGTTCCAAGAATACAGAGTCAAGTGCAGGCTTACGCAATTATAGGCATTTAAAACAAATTTAATTACCTAATAATTTTTAGGAGTTCTGCGAAAATTTAACCCATCTTCCGCGTCTTCAAATAAACGGGTTCATGTTTCATATTAACGAATAACAAAATAATTGACGGTTTCAAAAGATAATTTCTCTTTATTTATTCGCAATTTATGAACAATATAAAAATTCGTTGTTAATTAGTGAGTATCATCGAAACGACATCGTTAAAACAAAAAAAATGATAAGTGCAATGAGGAAGCAATAAAATTATTTTTATCAAGAGGTTTATTATGGCGGTAGTGCAGTATTTTTTTCAAAACAGGGTTGTTGACGATATTTTTTATCACGAATTACCTACTTTTATTTTAATTGCGTAAAGCCATCTTGCACTTACATCTTGCATCCTAGAAATATTTTCAATAAAAAAATGATTGTAAGGAAAAATAAAAGCTCTATCCTTAGATTACCTAGATAGATCAAACGTCGTTGTTACCACAACCCATATACCCATATATGGGTTGTGGTAACAACGACGTTTGAATTTTGATCCATCTTTTTTAAGGGTGTGTGAGTAATTTCCTGAACAATTTGACTTTGGAACTGCTGAAACTCGTCCGTCAGAGACAAGTGTGAAAAGGATCACTATCAGGCGACCTTTCTCCTCTCCTTCAAGACAGACACCAATCTAGTTCTATGGCTTTATATGTTTAAGTTCTTAAAAACTGATACTTCTAGGATACATGAGTTGGTCCTGCTTGCCTGGAGCACTTCCTTTCTACTGTACCATTCAGTCAACACGTTACAGAGATCATTTAGAGTTATGCATTATTATTTGAATATATTTTTTAACACTCCTTAATTTAGACATCAGTTTTTGTAATTAGTGCGTGTGCGAGACAGTTCCTAATCTCTATATTTAACATGATCAGCTTTTCTCTAACAACCGTGTTTTCAGACTTCAAACGCTGACAAATCTTTTCATATTCTCCTAAAGACATACTTACTATCTTTCAGTTCCAAATAAATTATACTTATATTTGAATCTACCAACCTGGATTCTAAGTCTTCCATCTCTCCAACAGTGGGGTTTTCAGGCCTCAAGACATTGAGGTCTCTTTGCGGTGGTATAATGACATCATGGTCATCAGATTTGCCCAGGAGCTGGTCATTGAGGATCCTGAGCAAGTCCTCGAACCGGTCGGCGGGAGGGGAAGGAGTTCGGAGGTCGACGTCACCGCCGCTCATCTCACTTGGGGCTGATTGCTCATACTCTCTCGAACCGTTGCTGCCATTACTGTGAGAGAAAGGGATAACTTTAATACAAATTCATAAGTATAAAATACATAATTCATAAGAACCTTTACATATAAAATTCAATGTCCTGACTGATTGACTTAACTATATATCAACGCAGAGCTGAAACTGCTGCTGGTAGAGACATGATATATGGAGAGTGTGTTCTTACTAAGAACTTCTTAGTGGTGTGTACCACTAAGAAAGGGGTTTGTGAAATTCCCGCGGGATCAGGACTTACGCGGGTAAAACTGCTGGACTCTGTAGTTTTTCTTTAAAATTGAAATACAACTTAGCACCTTAAAAAAAACTTCGCCATTTAAAATACAGGTGTATAACTCTTGCACGGTTCAATTTTAGCTGTATGTATAGCCAGAGCGAGTAGCTAATCTATTAATAAAAAGATAAACAGTAGACCTTATAATAATTTTACAGCTAAGTATCGTATGTCATTAGTGATTGACACTGTATCGCTGGAATTTTTCATGTTAGCTAAATATCAAGTGTAAATGGCACCCACTCGTATTACGCATTGTAGCCGTTGTTGTAGCCTACAGAAGTAGCTATCGAATTATGTAAAAGTATAAATATTTAATGTTGGACACACTCCGTTATGTATTATGGAAACATACCTACTTGAAAAGTTTACATTATTCACAGTTTGTGTAAACAGTGGCACACGAATCGTTTACACTGTTTTAAACTACAAGTTTTGAAAAAAGTTTAAATTTATTTAAGTTTTATTTTGATTTGAATTATACTTCGTCTTCTTATCGTATAGTTATAACCCCATTATACCTAATTCCGTGTGTGGTACTGTTTCTTTTTTATTTAGACTACACTCGTTCGTTTACGTTATCTATAGATTGAAGTCATTACTAAATTAGTAACCTTTTTATTTTCAAGAATTACAATTACATAACATTAATAAATAATACAATACCCATAGAGATCATTAATTTTAACAATAAACCTACAAACAATACCTATGAAAGCTATTTACTAGTAAGTACCTACTTTATCATTTCAAATTTTGTTTATTCAATAAAAGGTAATTTATTATTTTACGTTTCACAATTCCGCTATGTTTTTGATTAAAAGGAACTTGTATTAGATTATTTCTACAAGCTTTTCCTACAATACAAATCAATTATTGAACAATAATAATTTTATAAGTAGGGACCTACCTACTATACTTACAAATATTCACAAAAGTAGGTTTACAATGAAGATTGTTTTGTTTTGTTTGTGATTATTGTATTTCACTGTAGAACTGTAGGTCTATTTAATTAAGCAACCTTCAATTACTTATATTATGTTTACTGATTTATTTAATTGTTCGTTCTTACAGAAAATATTATAACAAAGATATTGTAAGCCTCGCTTTCCCGGATATTCTTCCCACTTTTAATTTAATTGAAAATACATCACAATAATAACTATACCTTTCACAATAATACAGGGTGTTTGGTGGAGGGTTAGACAAACTTGGTGGGCGTGTAACTAGACCTATTTGTAAAATACAATTTGAAGGAAAAGACCCTAACTCTTCACATTTTTTTTTTATGATTACTTTTATGATTACTTTTGTGATTTTTTATTTTTTTTCCCAAATTTTATCTCTTTACCCTTACAACTTTTTTTTGGACATGTTTTCGTTTTAACTTTTTATTTGATTTTGGTCCCAGATGTATCTTTGATCTATCGAAGGCATTGTTAATCCAAAATAATGAGAAAATAATTAGTTATGGGCTCTCAAAGTTAAGAAAATTAAAAAATGTTGTCCGGAAGGTCAACTAAACATCATTAAAAAAAAAACTAATTGTGATCGAGGAGTTCAAATACTCTAAAAAACTGCTCTTGACATCCCTTATTACAATGATGTATTCAATGTAGCATAAAAATCTACCAACTTGTCAAAAATAAGGCTTATAGGGAAAATGGAGTGAAAATTCAAAGGAAAAAATACACATTTTTTATTTTTTTGTATTACGAATTTTATTCAAAAATATCTCCCCGATTTCCAATACATAATGTACGCGACAGGTGGAGCCCATGAAATGGGGCCAAGTCATCCAATCCACGAGTTGGGGTACTCTCTCGTTGGGAACGCGTTGTCTATGAACTCTCTCACTGTGAGACCTGGCCAAACGTCGACGGAAAATCGCATTTGGTGCGATGCTTGCCTATGGACATATGGATTTTTGACCTGACACCCTCAACGGGGACAATTACTTGAAATTCTTGCAAAACGATCGCCCTGAAATGATGAGCGACGTGCTAATATTTCACGAAGATCGACCAGTAGTATTTCAAAATGTGGGATGTCCGTCACACTGTCGTCTCACAGTGAGAGAGTTCCTAGACAGAGCGTTCCCAACTAGAGAGTCCACAAACTCGTGGATTAGATGACTTGGCCCCCATTTCATAGGCTCCACCTGTCGCGCACATTATGTTTTGGAAATCGGGGAGATGTTTTTGATCAAAATTCGTAATACAAAAAAATAAAAAATGTGTATTTTATCCTTGGAATTTTCACTCCATTTTCCCTATAAGCCTTATTTTTGACAAGTTGGTAGATTTTTATGCCACATGGAATCTACCATTGTAATAAGGGATGTCAAGAGCAGTTTTTAAGAGTATTTGAACTCCTCGATCACTATTAGTTTTTTTTTAGAATGATGTTTAGTTGACCTTTCGGACAACATTTTTTAATTTTCTTAACTTTGAGAGCCCATAACTAATTATTTTCTCATTATTCTGGATTAACAATGACTTCGATAGATCAAAGATACATCTGGGACCAAAATCAAATAAAAACTTTAAGCGAAAACATGTCCAAAAAAAGTTGTAAGGGTAAAGAGGTAAAATTTGGGAAAAAAATAAAAAATCACAAAAATAATCATAAAAAAAAAAATATGAAGAGTTAGGGTCTTTTCCTTCAAATTGTATTTTACAAATAGGTCTACCTACACGCCCACCAAGTTTGTCTAACCCTCCACCAAACACCCTGTATAGTAGCAAGCAGAAACGTTGCTAAGCGAAACGTTAGTTGAGTGGTAAGGAACAATTAACACAATTTCCTATACTAATATTAGGAAATATTTGTATTTTTGTGTCTGTGTGCGTCTGTATGTTTGTTATGATTAAACTCAAAAACTACTGAACCGATTTCAAAAATTCTTTCACCATTAGAAAGCTATATTCGCCCTGAGTAACATAGGCTACTTTTGATCCCGATATTCCCACGGGATCGGGATTTACGCGGGTGAGACCGCGGGATGCAGCTAGTAAGTTATATTCAGTCAGTGATAATGAATCGAGATTTAACGAGAAACACACACATTTTACAAGTATTACAAAGAAATACTGAAATCTAGTCTGACACAATGTAATGCACCTAATATTTGTCAAGTGTAGCAGACACAATATAGATTTTCTTCAATTTTTGCGATGTCATTTTTACCCGACTGCGCAACGCAAAGAAGGGTTATTTTACTTTAAGCTTTTTGTTAATGCCCTACGTTTTGCGATCTATACAGACCTCTTTCTCAGAGGTACATAAGAGTAATTTGTTTCGAAACGAAATTCTTAACATAATAAAAGCAATGCGATTAAAAAAAATATTGCATCGCATATTTTTTTTAAATTAGTGTGGGTGTTAGGTTTTATTTTCGTTCCGGAATTTCTTGATTCGGTCGCCGTGCTCAAAGCCCGCGATAAAAGCTATGCAATAGCTTAAAAACAAATGTAGTATAGGTAGATGTCTTATTTTCGTAGTTAATACCTTAGTACTATTAAATATCCTTATTCGCAACTAAATATATTAACAGCCCATTTCCCTTAGCAATTTCCTTTGTCGATAACATAATCCACGAAGTTTTAATGTGTGTCTAATTGATTCAATGGTGTTTTAATTATACCTACATACATAATTACGATAATAAAATATTATCGCATAACTTTAAATACACTTTTAAATACCTAATGTAATGTTTATGTGTAAAGAATGCAACCATTTTTTAATGACAGTAAAAAAAAACAAATTGTAGGTAGGTTTTTGCATGCATGCACAATCGGCGTGGCTTAAATGTTTACGCAATATTCACACTTTATAAGGGGACAGTCTACCTACTCTTTTCTCCATACAAATTTTACAATCGTAGTCGACTGTTTCTTCCCTGGATGAAGATATTAGATACAATATGTGTGTGTATGCCATAAGTCCTATAGCAGCCATGACCATGCCCCTAGGTTTAGATTTTTTTTCCTTTTTTAGTTCTTTTGAAATTAGAAAATTTAAAAAAAAATCAAAACGTAGGGGCATAGTCATGGCAGATATAGGTTTTATAGCATAAACATATTTGCTCTAATGTCTTTATCCAGGGAGGAAACAGTCGACTACGTTTGTATGGAGAAATTTTTTCTACAACGCGATTACACCTGCCTGTGCATTCTAATAATAATTATGCTTACAATATTTTCCGTTTCAGTTCTAGGATATAAAGAGCCCATGACTTTATAAAGGACTTGTTGGGATATTTTGGCACCAACGGATTTCGTCGTATCTTCGAATAGGTACGTAAGGCCGGTGCAGCCACTATAATGCCACTGCCATCTTACAACGAGAGATGTATCATCTAGGTTAGCCTGTTACATCTTAGACAGAATGACAGCGCTTCTGTATGGTAGTGAGCCGTGACCAGCTTGATAATAAGCCCCGGGGTCCCGGGAACATCGCTCGGATGATGATGATGTTGTCACTTACTATGTCGTGAGATAGTCGTCAACCGCGTACCTAAATATATATATTTCTAGGCACTTTTGTTAAATAAATATCAATTCATTGTAAAGTCAACGTTTTTAATTCTGAAAAACGGCAAAGACAATAAAATTATAGTAATTAATAATGTCTTTATGGTATACAATGGATGTAGAACTTTTTATCTATCACCATATTGTGTTGTTGTGAGGAAACATTTTTGATTGTATCTTTGAACATGTTCAACTATGCTTAGGTATACATAGGTGAGCTACTATGCTACTAAGTACCTACTTACTAACAGCAACTATGTATGTATACCCATGTAAGTTAATAGGCACATATAGGTGCTACATTATGTAGGTATCTAGTACCTACATAGCTTTTGTAAGCTAGGCGGTAGATAGTTTTCAGATCATTTTTGAATATACCTAAGACGAATCTTACAAATTATTTATATGAAATAATAATTTGACATTGAATAATAAATTTGAATATGTATTTTACATTTTATAATATCCGTAAATGCAAACATCTATAACTTATTTTGAGTGCACAAAAAGGTCGAAAATAATTTTAGCGCTAAGGGGGCGTCCATAAATTACGTAAGGTGTTTTTTGAAATTTTCTGTCCCTCCCTTCCCCCCTGGTGAGATGTCGTGAGATTTTATTCAAGCCCCTCCCCCATCCTCCAATCGCACGTGAGATTTTTCAAAATGTGGGTTTCTTACGCGTTGAATTGTTATTGTAAAAAGAAAAAAAAATCTAATAGACCGTTGCAATAACGAACTAACAAACTGTAGAGTGTGTTCAGTTACTGTAGCAGTAAAATATAGCTCCGGTAGCAGATTTTTTTTTCAGTGTGTACAATCTGGATTAAATGGACCAAAATAAGTATAATTTTTTTTTTGTTTCAATCAGAAAAAAAATTGCGTGATATTTCCCGAGACCCTCTCCTCTCACTTTTGGCTCGACCCCCTCCCCCCCTTAAACACCTTACGTAATTTATGGACGCCCCCTAATCAAATATAATGTAACCAAGTAGGTATAAAATAGGTATATTAAGATTTTATTGAGCGTCTCTGCTTCAAGTCCGAAAAATATTTTTTTCGTCTGTCAGTATGTTGGTTCTCCTCTGCAGGTCGTATTTCTTAACCGATCTTCTCGAAACTTGGTGAATAGGCAAATTGAGGTTATAGACTGATTTTCGATCGGTGGGGTACTGCGCCCACTATGGGCGTAAATGATATCTTAGCTCTATGAGATATTTTTTTTTTACTTTTTTTTTTATAACTTTTTTCTTTAGATAAAAATGTTTTCTCTACTTTTTTAGAACTCTACTTTGTCTTGCCAAAAAGTCTAGTCTTTTGAAATAAGAAACTGTTAGAAATTGGAGTGTGTTAATCACACACTTAAAACTTAACTTGTAGTTCTGTTCGCAGAACCACAGAATATATATAGTACTAGCAGAACTTCTTGTTAGTAGGTATGTAAGTAGCCTATTCTAAATAAATAATTAAACTGAGTAAAAGTGGGTCTGGCACTATATTTTTGAATCTATTTTCAGTGATTTGTGGCTGGCGCAAACCACTTACTATTTTACTTATAAATTACTTGATCGTGAATAACTTATTCAGCTGTATTTTTAGTATGCGATATTTGTTATTGTACCTAAATACTGCCAATAAGTTGGAGTTAAGTAGGTACATGTTTTTGTAAAGTTTGCTTAAAGCCACTGACCTATTTAGGTATCGGAAAACGATGACTAATCAATTCATTAATCAATGTAAATGACTAATTATTTAAGTACTAATGCAATAAAGCATTAGTTTAACAACTCTTATAAGTACTTTGAATACAAACTTGTATTATATATGTAATATACCGGCTGGTCGGATTTCGAAGAAGTTAGAAGTTTTTTTTAAACGATAAATGAGCGTTTGACCACTATCTCACCTGCGGCCTTATTTCGCAAAAAAACCATGTAAACGTTGGCTAGCTTCTATACGGTTTGCGAGTTATTTTGTATAGCAGATTCCCGCGGTTTCACCCGCGTAAGTCCCGATCCTGTGGGAATATCGAGATTGAAATCGGTCCAGTAGTTTCGGAGATTTCCCCCAATATACATACATGCATACATACATGTTACCAACGTTACCTCTTTATAATATTAGCATAGATTCTAGACGCGCTAAGAAGTCACGTGACGTGCTGTGTAGAAGCCTGCAGGCTTTTTGTTTTGTGTGACGTCATTGGCTTCTAGAATACCGAGTTAACTTCACAGGTGACAACATAGTTTTAGAAAAGTTGACTAGAGTCTCCATCGGATCTATGTAGTTTTTTCTTGTAGAATAAGGCCGAGACCTAGAAGATACGAAGGCGACAGTGGAAAAAGATTCGACCCGTCTTCCTTAGTGGCTGCGGTCCACGTTTCAGAACATGTACGCATGGCGCTACGACTTAATTGATAACAAAACAAGGTCCAACCGAAGCGTCCCACTAAGAAACTGCCTTCGGTCGCCTTTTACGACGGGCACATATTATTATAGAATAATCAACATGATTAAAGCATTTTAAAACATTTGAATCAACGCATTTGATAAGAAATTCTGATTTTTTAAACTTAACGTAAGTACCTATTTCATATAAAAATAGCGGCGTTCTTTAAGCTTTGCCATAATAATAATAAAGGTACCTACATCTTGATACTAATAATAAAATTACAAATGATTTTTGTTTTGCGTTCGGTAAAACACTTTGATAGTGCTCTTTCATTGTAACTTGTAAGTTATTTTGTATTCGGGTGCGTTTGATTTCTGACAAAGAGTTTGATGATGTGGGATTAGGATTTTTTATGCTGCTGCACTTAGAAATGTTTACTTTTTTTACTTACTTTTACAAACTTTTTGATATAGGGCATTGGTACAGTGAAATATCTCCACATTGATGCCTCCTAAGTAGAAATAAAAAATATAGATTCGAAAATGAAAAGAAAAAATAAATAAGATAAAATAAATAAGAAAATACTGTTTTCAAAAATCTAGAATAAATAAAACTAAACATGTAATACACAAAGTAAACCGCGATATTAAATAAATGCACACACGTAATATACACTATCGAGGTAAATCCATATAATCCTATATCTACCAGTCCTACCTTGAGCAGTTTCTAAATTGAAAATGACGGATAGAAAGTATTTGGTAAAAATATGTAGTTTGGTATCGATATTCGCAAATAAACGTACGTGGGTAACGTACGTTTATTTGCGAATATCGATTATTACGTATAGATAGATAAAACAAGTTCGGCTGATATGTGGAAATTGGTTATCATTATCTAAAATGTTGATAATATATAATTTTGTGTACACAAAACTTGAGTAGTGTTTGCATTGCGATAACTACATATATGAAAACTAATACGTAGAATAGGCTTGGAAATTATTGGACCGATTTTAATGAAACTTTGTAATTTGATCCTTGTGATAAGCGACTAAAATAGATACCTCGTTGTCGAGAATAGGCGGGTTGCTACAAGGTATATAAAAAAAAGATGAAAAGGCTTCTGTGAAAGAAAAGCCGAGATCAACTTGGAGAAAATGGCTGGACGAAATCGTATTTTAGTTCTGGTTCCAAACTATTCCACTATGCAAAACCAGTAAGCCAGTAAAAATATTCTGTGACATCCGACATTTATACTAGCTTACTGGCCGGTAAGATTTGCAGCCATTTTGCATTTGCTTAGTGGCCTGGAATCGCACGAGGTTTGTCCTACTGTTACTACTATGTGGGGTCTGCAAAGCATATAGGTATTTCTTGTCTTGTCCACGAGGAGAAGATGAAAGAAAAAGCAGTTTAGGAAGTTTTACCTACCTACTGCGATTATGTTTGATTACCTTTGGAGGGTTATTCCTAAACCCTTCTCCAAAGATGTCACTAAATTATAAAAGATAATTAAACTACATGCATGGTTTCGAATATCCCTTGACATTATTTGATCTGCTATGATAGCGCTTTATACTTATACCGATACCGATAACGCTTCTCTAGATTTATTAGGGACAAGGATTTATAAATAAATACATTATGTTTTATAAACGTTATTTCTTAGTGTTTACCACACTAGGTAATAATGCTTTTTTTTTGCTACATTTACATTATGTTTTGTTTTTTTTATATTTTGTTTTAAATGTTAAAAAATAGTTTTTATTGTGGCGCGCGAACTCCCATTGTTTAGGTGTTATGTAAAAATGAGCATAGGTACCTATAGATACCTACTTAGTATATTCGAATTATTAGTATTGTTCTGCATTGTTTGGTTTTCTAGTAGTTAAAAAAGTTTAAGTTTGATTAAAATATACCTATCTAAATAAAAATTTCAAACTTCTTTGTCTTGTCAGTTATAGAAGCAATAATTAAAGTTTTGTATTTTACAAAATTAATAAATAGGGGCTCGAACTTTGTATCCAATAACATCTCAATAAATATTGTTTGGGTATGTCGCAATTTGTATGATTCCACCGTTTACAAACGACGTCAACAGTTTAAATATCATGTTCTAGCATCATGATCATGTTCTATTCTAGTCCTCCTAATCATTTTTTAGGGTTCCGTACCTAAAGGTAAAAACGGGACCCTATTACTGAGACTTCGCTGTCTGTCTGTCTGTCCGTCCGTCCGTCCGTCCGTCTGTCCGTCTGTCCGTCTGTCCGTCTGTCACCAGGCTGTATCTCATGAACCGTAATAGCTAGAAGGTTGAAATTTTCACAGAAGATGTATTTCGGTTGCCGCTACAACAACAAATACTAAAAACGAAATAAAACAATTATTTAAAAGGGGCTCCCATACAACAAACGTGTTTCAAAAATAACAAGGAGTCGAGTCAGGACAGGAAGGACAGGAGGACAAATCGAGTTGGTCATGGAATTCAAAATGGCTGCCCTATCTGTCAAATATACTAGTCTGCCTTCACTGACCAAAGAGTTTATTTTATGTTTCAGATTTTCTTTGTGCCAAGGTTTTTTTTTTTCAGTGATTCGGTCGTTTGATGGGAGTAAGAATCGAAGATAAATATTTCATATTTTCCTATAAAATTTAAAAATTGGTTGTTGTAAACCATTTTAGGGTTCCATATCCAATTGTGATAGTGGTACGGAACCCTTTATGCGCGAGTGTCGCACTTGCCCCGTTTTTTTTTTAGTATTAGCACAGGTATAAGTAAAAGACGCAAGTCTAATAATGCATCTTAATTATAACAATTAAACAAGTTGTCACCTTCGCAGAAGGCATGGTCAATGATGGATGACTTACAACTGTGCCGATCCTAAATAAAAAATACTTAAATAAATTGGGGTTTAGCGGACCCCGGGCTCCCGAGAGGGATGCAACCGGAAACATCGCTCAGATTTCAAGAAGAAGAATAAGATGTCACCTTGCCTTCAGCATATTACATAATTGCGACAGTTTTTAAACTGACGACGCCGTATGTAAACGGCGCAATCATACAAATTTCTTGATACCTACCGTTGTGTATAATAATAATACTTGTAGTGCATAAAATAAAAACCTTTTAGAAGTGATAAAATGTCATCAAAGCCGTTTTAAATGAATTTATAAAAACGAGTTTTTACGTTTTATTTTTCTCTAACAAAAGACTTCAACGAACGCCCAAAATGTGATCTCTTTTTCTACAGAAATGAATACCTATTCAAAACTAGTCATGTTAATGAAATATTAATTTGATGAACTTAGTAACGAGTTTAGCAGGAAAATCCTATAAAACTTTGTAAAAAAATATTATAAATCATTTTACCTATTGATACGATATAGATTTAAAAACACTTTCATATAAAACTTAGGGTGTACCACACTTGGGAAATACTGCTTTTGGAAATATAAAACTCCCGCCGATTTGAAAATAAATTTTATTTAATAAATTATGAAAGCATATTTCACAAACTTTAAAAACGAAATTCCAAGACATTGAAACAAAAAGAAAATTGGAATTTATGACCCCAGATGCAACTAACAAAATCTTGGCAAGAGGGAAGAGGGCTAGGGGCAAGAGCATGGAGCATGGGGGAATATTTCCAATAATAAAAAAAATAGGCTAGTGCGTGCCTACTGCCTTGTCGAATCACGCGCAGTGTAGGGTTTCCTAGTTGTCATAAAATAACAGGGATTGCAATTTGGAAAAGTCGATACAACTAACAACTTGGCGGCTATTTATGTAATTTCTTTTATTTACTCGTTAATTTGAAAGGACTGCTAAGCTGTAATATTTTTTCTTTAAACTGCATTACATGTGAATACATATGACGTATAGTACGGTCATTCTACGTTTTTTAGACAAACAAATTTATAAAGTTTTGAAACTTTGGTGACATATACCTTTGGATGTGGTCTTCAAGATCCAGCTCTCTCCCCCCTCTCCACCCGCCGCTACACCCCCCCTAACCGTCAAGTTTGTCCAAGGTAACAGTTTTTTCATTTTTTGGGAAAACTATAATAGATAAGAAAGAAGTGTCAAAAGATAAAATGATCCCCATTAAATCCTGAACAATTATGTCCTATGTCTTGTCTTGATAGGCTTGATGGTTTTCGAGCTGTGGCCTGTTTTTTAGTTTGTCATATATGTCATTTCCCCATACATTGAAAACATAGAATTACCGAGTTAGTATCCAAGTACAGCCATTTGTAGGTATGTTAGAGGGGGTCGCACACAACTCTAAAAACTAGCACTTTAAAGCTCAATATTTCGAAAACTGAACCCTAAAATGAAAATTAGTACCTATTTGAAAACCCATAACTACACTATCTAACGTTGGTAAACATGAAACAAAATCTTGTTGACTACGAAACCCTAAAAAGTAGAATGTTTGTAAAATTGTAAAATTAATGAAAACAAAATGTTTTTTTAATCAGTCTTATCTTGAAGACTGAGAATTTTTGGTATCAACACTTTTTGTGTGTATGTTTTAATTTTAGGCCGCGTGTTTCCTCGCGCTACATTGCCGACAACAATCAAACAATTTCACCATTACGATCCGATAATAAATAAACGTTAGCGAAGTAATGTTTATTACCGA
This sequence comes from Idaea biselata, assembly GCA_958496205.1. Taxonomy (NCBI): domain Eukaryota; kingdom Metazoa; phylum Arthropoda; class Insecta; order Lepidoptera; family Geometridae; genus Idaea; species Idaea biselata. The sequence goes on along the minus strand of OY292401.1, from coordinate 4,995,207 downwards.
AACACACAACAACTAAGTTAAAGAAAACATTTGTCTTAACATTACGTGTTCGCATTAAGATACAATGACAAAATTCCAAACATTTTTCGCAGCAAGTGTCCGTCGAGACATACCTACATATTAGTTCAAATTATGTTTTAAATAACCTAACGAGAATAGCTAAACACGTTATCTCAAGACGCTGTCAAACCAGTAAACAAGAAGATAACAATGTTAGATAAAATACGAATAACGAATAAACATATGTAGCTAAACTGTTATTCTAATAATTCTTGACTGGTACAACTCGCCATCGCGAAAGAATTTCGGTAATTTTAATGACAATCATTATTATTACATGAACTTGTTTTCTTCGTTTTAAAACTTCGACTTGCTCTTCTTACAAACTGTTTTATCGTATCTCGAGCTATCGACAGGTCAATGCTACTTTCGATAAGATAGGTACTAAAATATTAAGTCAATCGTGTCTAATTAATTTATTAAAAATAATCTAGATGAGTATTACTATAGGTAAATATTATACTTTGTGCAAATTAAATTGCACAAAATAAAATATATAAATGTTTCGTATGTGGCTGTTCATGTTAAACCCCAGAATATATTTCATATTTATTAAAAAAATAAAAACATAACAGTTTCTGATAGAACAGTAAAAAAAGAACTTACCTCAAAACTTATAAGAACACAAAATAACCACTTTCAAACAAAACTGAACAGAACACTTCACAAACCTTTTCTGAAGAGCACGTTTCCTGAACTCCATGTAAGCGGACCGTCCCTTATCCTCATCATCTCCAATCTTGACCCGGCCATGCAAGGGGGTCCGATGCCCGGAGAGGCCATAGTCCATCTGGAGATCTACGACCAGCATCAGGGTAAAGAGTACGAGGAAGGCGCTGAGCGCGAGAGCTAGGCGCTCTTTCAGCTTCATGTTGAGGAGTAGCATCGTGCGCGCGGTGTGGCGGCGCGGCGCGGTCGGACTGCGCTCATCGTCGGGCGTCGGCGAGCGCTTGCAGTCGCGAGCGCACTCGCGCCGGCGACGCCACCGCGCGCGCGCCCACCCGCTTACACTGAAACAAACAAACTCTACAGATTAGGGGAGGGTTACGATGCGAGTAGGGGGATGAGCAATGAGATCAAGCCTTCCGTCAACGTAGTCTATGAAACGGTTGCTACGAAAAGTTGTAGCTGTAGCGTATGTACTCTACTAGTAAAATTATTTAGATAAAAATCTCGACTTTTAAATGTTCTGAACCGCTTATTTAAGTACGGGGTGGTGATTGGGAATCCAGCTATCATTGTTTTCGATTGTTGTACCAATATATTTAACTTGTATATGTATTAATGTTTATACCAAAAAGAAAACAGTTCAGTAAAGCCTTTTGTGAAGGAGTAGATACCTACCAACAAACACATAGACTTCAATAGACTAACGTTGAAGTGGGTTTCCATACAATTACATTTCTAAAAGGTTGTAAAAAGTCTCACTTTCTTTATTACTACATTAAGTGCATGCCTTTGTGATTTCAAATTAGTTAATTGAATTTGAAATGAAGTTATGATTAGGATAACAAATTAAAAATAGTACCTATTAGTAGTGATTAGTTTGGCTTGATTCCTTGATTTTATCGCACAAAGCGTAAGAAATTGGTTATAATATATTGCGCATGTCCAATAATGATTTATTGGTTTTACTAATAAATAAGTTGGTAAATTATTATAATAAAATAATAAATTATAATAAAGCTATCTTTTTAAACTAGCAGCGTCTCGTGGTCTCACCCACATATTTCCTTTCTTAGTGGATACACATGGCAAAGAACACACGCTCCAAATTCCATGTCCCTAGAACCAGCGATTTGGGCTGTGTGTTGGTATTATGTTCAGTCATTCAGACTGGACAGTGGACAGCTAAACTATACTTAGACTAGCAGCGTCGCGGTTTCACCCGCGTAAGTCCCGATCCCACGGGAAATACCAAAGACCCTTTCTTAGTAGATGCATTCACATCACAGAGAACACACTCTCCAATTTCATGTCTCTAATAAATAAATAAATGTTAACATATCATTGTTGCCCTATTATCTAAACTCTAGGACCAAAGGTTTGGGCTCTGCGTTGATATATAGACCAGTCAGGACTTTGAATATATGTAGATAATGAATATAATATGTTACTTTGAAAAAAGAACTGACTGTAAACATACTGTAGGTATAAGAGTTGTAGGTATACAATATTGAAAATTATGTTCATCGCGTCACTATTACCTAGATGTTTCATTCTGTAAACAAACACCTACTGTTTTCATACATACACGCAAACATAAAAGTATGAACTACATTACAATGGAATTAACATTCTTTTACAATAAAACTACACTTGCAAATATTATTTAATGTAGGTATAGGCGTTCTACATTTTTTATTTAGGTATCAAATTGATAAATAATCATGTTATATCTATTTACTAGCAGCGCCCCGCGGTTTCACCTACTTAAGTCCCGATCCTGCAAGAATAGCAGAGAAAACGTTGCCTATGTATTAATCCAGATCTCCAGCTATTTGCATACCAAGTTTCATCGTAATCGGTTTAGTGATTTTTACGTCAAGAACAAACACTGATTTAGTTACATACACACAAACTTTCACCTGTCTATTATTAGTAGGATCTTCAGTAACATCCCACTAATATTATTAATGCAAAAGTTTAGATGTTTGCTTGACAATCACCCGAAAACGGCCAAACACCAGGACCTTTAAAAACTCGTAGTTCGATTAATCGAACCAACTGGAACAAAAAATGCACGTAGTCCGATTGATCGAACTACCAGAACTTTCAAAAACTCGGGGTTCGATTAATCGAACCAAGTGGAACAAAATGTTCACGTTGTTCGATTGATCGAACGAGACGGTCGAACTACGTGGCCAGAGGCGAAATTGAGCACACAGCTCGTTTTAAATAACCATATTGTAGGATACTTTTTATTCAGATATTCTCGCAGCATCGGGACTTACGCGGGTGAAACCGCGTGGCGCAGCTAGTAAATTATAAATATAAGGCAGCACAGGTAATTTCCATGTCATTGGATGAGCCTCATTTACACTTAGGTATCTTTTAAAGTTGCTACATGATATCATTGTAATTTGAATAAAAAAATAAGCAAATAACATATAATGCGGACGGTTAATACATCATTCGTTGTGATTACGATCAGGGTTTGGAATTAGCAAACATGCGATGCATCAGTTACATGTATTACATTTATTACCAGCTTAAGATCCAAATAACGGGATAAAAAATATTCTTTCGGTTATTGCACGTTTTCAGCTATCTACATAACGAGTTTCATTGCAATCGGGTGAGTATTGTCCCAAACTTTTATTTTTATAATATTAGTAATATCGAACATCGTCAATCGTACGTCAATTTCCACATATTGTTGGAACTATTATTATAATGGAATTAATATTGTGTTGTGATTAGGGTTGCCGGGCCTAAAAATTAAAAAGCCTAACACAGATAAATATTTAGCCGGACATTTTGCCCTAAAAGCCTGACACATTGGTTTTGCTTCTCCTATCTGTGGCAAATAGGCCGCGCACAACGCGTCTCACGTTGCGGCTCATTTGCTTATAAAAAACATCGTCAGGTACCTATATGTAAGTACTTTTATGAATTATATACAAAGAGTACTCTACCTTTAACCAACAAGCGTTAACCGATCGACACGAGTGAATTCGTCTGAGTTTGTATGAAGCTTCAAGCGTGACTGACGGGGTCAATCAAAAGCCTAACAAAAGCCGGACAGGCCGGACTTGTATATATTTTGCCGGACATGACTGTAAAAAGCCGGACATGTCCGGCTAAAGCCGGACGTCTGGCAACCCTAGTTGTGATTATTAACCACAATCTATTCATCTATTCAACGTTTTGGGGAATTCAACGTTTTGGGAAATTCAACGTTTTGGGAATTCGACATTTTGGTGCTAAAAGATTTTGGTTAGGCAGACTAACCAAAATCTTTTAGGACCAAAATGGTACCTTTTAGATACTTATACCTATCTATGTATGTAGTATTGTTATCTTGGTAAATTCTACAACACATTGACTTAGGTATATAAATGAGTCATATCATGCAAGTGTACCTACCTAAGAATAGATGAGACATTTGTTACAATTTAGATACATTCATGTTGATTTAAGATTAGTTTTCCTCAAAATATTTTCCATAGTAATGTAGTATTCCAAGTCATCGTTCTTGAAATGAAAATCACTCGTTCCTACTCTTCGTACTATTTACCTACGAGTATTTATACTTATACTATTTCATTCTATATTTCCTCGCAATCGGTTTAGTAGTTTTTACGCGATTTAAATACAAACATCCAAACATCGCATCCAATCCTACTAATATTATAAAGCTACTCCTACTACGCCAAGCTTTCCTACTGGAAATACACGACTGAAAAAACGAAAAAACACTTTTCACACATTACATTACATAATAGGTACCCCGGGCTTTAACAAACAAAAAGATCAGTTAGCTATTCTTCGAAGTAGGATAATGTCAGTATAAAATGTGCAATTCGAGTAGGTACCTACTCTCGCTTTTGCGATAATACGCAGTAAAGCGAAAGCTGATTGTTAAGTATTCAGTAAGCGAACCAAACGTGTCCTCGTATTCAATCCGAGAGTTTAAGATTACAATGGTTTTATCAAATAGGTGGAATTATTTAGAAATCTAAAAAAGTGCAATAGGCGTGAAACTGAGTTCTTTCGCATAGGTACCTATTTATGGGATGAACACTTTCGATATAATAGTGACACATCCACCCATACATTCATACTAATATTAAAAAAGAGGTAACGTTGGCAACATTTATGTATGTGTTTATTTTCCGGGTCATCTTTAAAACCACTAAACCGATTCCAAAAATTCATTTACCAATAGAAAGCTACATTATCAAGAAGCTACTTATCAAGATATTCCCACGGGATCGGGACTTACGCGGGTGAAACCGCGGGACTCAGCTAGTATTTTATATTTTTATTAACTGCGTCCCGCGGTTTCCTCGTAATTTCCGATCCCGTGGGAATATCTATCAGGATCAAAAGTATCAGCGGAATAAAAAAATGTGCACTGGAAAAAAACAACCTACCTATAATGCTAACACAACATTGTTTTTTGCTCCATACAACTACATATTAACCGAAAAATATTTATGCCACGTAACTATTATGCTAAAAATATTTACTTATAGCACAAAAGTAATGCTAAAATTTAAATCCATAACCTCTACGCCTTTTGTGCATAAGATAAAAAAAATATTATACTTAGTACATTTGCGACCCCGTCCTACACGTGCAGTAAATTTAACAACATGCGTCTACAAAGTTTTATCATTGTTAATTTTAATTTATATCGCTATACGAGCGATAAGTCCATAATAACTTTATTAGTTGCATAGATGTCAAGTCAATGACCATGCGTGACACGCTAATCTGCACGTGTAATAATAAGTAAGTAGGTAATTAAGTTTATGCAATGTAAACACTGAAATGAAAACTATACAAGTACGCTGGAATTGGTATACCATACAAAATGACATTAGATCTTTGTGCCAATTTGATTAGCGCTATGTTGTCGCGCGTTTTCTATTGAAAGTGATGGTGACCGTCCGTGGAACTAATAGTTCCGTGGACGGTCACCATCACTTTGAATAGAAAACGCGCGACAACAGCGCAACAAAGCAGAGCGACTTGTACCATGGAGGTCAGTGAATGTAAATCTTTTTACGGGTTCAATAAGTTAAGAGTTACAACTGTGATTATTATGTGCTAATCTTTTTTGAGGAGCGTATTGGCATAGCTGAACCTGCCGATCTTAAATGATCGTGCGGGTTATGCAACGCTTGGTGCGATCATTACTTGGATGGGTGACTAATAATTTGTGTGGCAAAAAAATAATTTCTCGAGCTCCTCCGGGCTTAGGAAGGTACGTTAAACAGTTGTTCCTGGTTGTTATCTCTGATAGCTGTCGTTAGGTCAATTTTTAGAGGACTTAGGGCGACCTGAACACTCCACTAGGTGAGAACTACACGAAAATAAAAAAAACATTGTTTACTTTCCCAAATCTTCTTATAACAGAATTATTGAAAATCTATCTTCACTAATTCTGTGACAATAGGCTATAGGCGGACTCACTGACCGAGCAACGTATAGCCTAAACCGCTGATAGTAGAACGCTTAAATTTGAAGAGTGTATCGGCGTGCAAAGTTACAATTGACTTTTTATTTTTTATTTTCGTTTTTAACTTTTTGAATCGGTCCAAATTTTTTTTCCAAACAGTGTTTGAGTTTATTCATTACAAACATACAGATACACACACACACACCCACACACACACATGAAAATACAAGTCTTTCCTCTTTATAATATTAGTGTAGAAGTGTAGATGAACCCCTTACTTATAAACGATGACTAACTTTATGTAACGTTTGTCTTTTACTGTGACATGAAGTTTCAAAGTTGACAGACAGAGACAAACGTTAACGTAGTCATCGTTTATAAGTAAACGGGTATGAAATGACACAATAATACTAAGTAAATTGAGTCTGCGTGTGATAATGTATTTTATAGAACAAACAAACAAATTAATTTAATCAAATTTAACTTTCATAATCTGATTCATAAAATAAATCGCTGAAGCTATTAAAAATAACTTTGTAAAGTTGCCATTAACAGAATTAGTTATTAATCTACGAGTGATCTACATTTGACTATTATTCAATACTAGTTGCGCCCCGCGGTTTCACCCACGAAAGTCCCGATTTCGCGGGAATATCGGGATATAAAGTAGCTTATATGCTACATGCAGAGTTTCATGGTTATCGGTTCAGAGGTTTTTACGTGATTGAGTAACAAACACACACACATACATACTCACAAACTTTCAGCTTTATAATATTAGTAGGATAATAAATTGAAGTAAAAATTGACGCAAATTATTAGAAATTATTTAAAAATTTTATAGGTTTAAGAATTAGCTAGGTATTAATATGTTTTATGGAATACGACCACATATTTTTAACAAAGGCGCTTCGATATTATTTTACAGGATTTTTATGCATACATAACTAACGGTGAATTTATAAAATGTTTCGTTTTAAAAATTTTAGATTTCTAAGCGTAAAATCGGATCACTATTTCAGCAATATATGAAATGTTCTGCAACTGGCGACAGATGCAATAATCATTTTGAAAATGTACGGTATTTACGTTCATTCGTTTTTATTTTTAAGTAAATTACCCTACCAGATCTTTGATAGGATTTATATTGAGTTGTACCTACGTATGTCTGTACGCGCATTGATAAGTCGTGGCGGGGGCGCGTCGCCGTAGCGTCTTCCTTTGTGACTATCAACTATTCTGTGTTTATGTCAAAGGAATTCGCGACGCTACGACGAACCGCATTCGTCGAGACTTATCGGTGCGCGTTTAACCTAATTGTTAGACCGATTTGATTAGTTGGGGACCAACCATTTGAATCAATGCAGTAAAATTGAATTTGATAATGTAAGTACCTTACCTACCTTTAAATTGAATGTAAAGAAAATTATGTGACAGGTAACCTTAGGTAGATATGCACACCTAATGGGTAGAGTAGAGAAAACATTTATTTTTCTATGACGTCTCTGTATACCTTTATTAGTGTATTGTTTAGCCTTTCCTTTCATTAGCACGCCTTCACGGCACCTCTAACACGATTCAATTCAATTCAATTCAATTCGATTCGATTCGATTCAATTCAATTCAATTCAATTCAATTCAATTCAATTCAATTCATTTATTCATGATACACAGGTATAATACAAAGAAACGTGCGCCTAGTCCTACCGCACGTACATGACTGCCTAGTCAATACACCGTCCACTAGTCAATACCTTTCCTAGCCAATACAGTGACTAATTTAAGTTTTAAGCCAACTAAACTGTTCCTTATCGTATAAAAAACATAATTTCGTTTTCAAACAATGAAAGGTGAGATCTTGTGAGTCAGCACTCAATGTAAACGCCAACTCGGACCCATTCAACCAATATTCAATGGTATTTTCATCTCCATTTTAAGTTGTTTTCGTAGAAAACCACTTAGATTTCAAAGCCTTGAATCTATAGCTAGGCTATTGGATAGAGAAATTTTATTATATGTTAATATGGGAGATTTTATCTTAAATGTTTTTAAAATTAGAAAACAGAGTTAAGGTACGAGTTGGCAACGGGCGTCACCTACCTACACTTACTTTTCTTTTACCCTATGTCGATATAAACCGTCCTACTAAATCGCTCTCTAACCTACAAACATCCAAACATAACAATAAGTTTCATCTTTTGTCAAACCTTTGTTAAACTGAAACTATTGCGCCATTCTAAAGCAGGCAACGAAAACTGATATAAGTGTTAACTTACAACAACAGATACCGGTGTAGTTAATTAAAAATAAGTACTTCACGTAACATTGTCGCACTCAGACATCCGAAGAACAAAACGTGTCCAATTATCTAACTTATACGAGCGTAGTTCGATTTCATGATCTCTATCGCGACGGAAAAGAGTTCAAAATGTAACTGAAAATGAGTGTATTCATCACCTTTATGAAGAATGCCCTTTTTGTATGTAATTTCAAAACATAAATTAGTAACGTTATTGATAGTGTTATTGGTGTTCTCGCAAATTATCTTCATTACAATATTTAAAGGTTGTTTCTTACAACAGCAATGTATTAACTATTAAGTATCTAAGTATATTATTTTGTTTAATACTTTGTATCGGAATTGCAATATTTGTGGCTTTGCTTAGTGTGGACAGTACATTTGCTGTCTAGCTAAATGCTCTCAGCACTAAGTCACAGTATAAATGATTGTTACTAAAAGTAAGTTTAAGAAAATTGTATTATTTTGAGCTGTAAATAAACGGGTTTTTTTTCATAAGGTAGGGAGGTAGGTATATGTTAAAAACTTTGTTTTGCGTTATACGTGTCATATGCGTGTTTTTCTAATTCTCCCATTTGTATCAGTGCAAAAATTATGTGAAATATATAGAAATGCCTCAAGAGGACGTATTATTAGGGTGAAGCTGTCTATAGACAAAATATGCGTTTCCAATAAAACGATAAGTTACAATTAAAGACATTTTTATTGTGTTTATTACTTTTAGCATTGTTTCAACGCTCAACCTTTCAAAACCTTTACAGGTTTCTTCTTTAGTCAATCCTGAAGAAAGGTACGTGTAAATTGAAACAATGCTAAAAGTAATAAACACCACGCGATTAAAACCAAAAAATGTCTTTAATTTCAATACAACATCGCGAAAACAAAACAAAATCTACGATAAGTTAACTTAAGTTTGGACCTAATAAAAGCGACCGACCGACGACGACTCGCAGGGTAACCCAGCCATATTGATATTTGATAGGCATCATGCTGATACGCACGTAGATATTATTTAACTTTATTTAAACAGCAGTGGTGACTGCATTTGCATTTTGAAAGGAGATACCTACATCAAAACAAAGTGCCTATGTAAGCTGTGTATGTTAGTACCCCATTGATATTGTCACTGTAATTTGTTCTACATTAAACAGCTGCGCAGGCAGACTACATAAATATTTATTACGTTATTTATTTATTATTTAATTATTCTTTTTTTTAACCGACTTCCAAAAAAGGAGCAGGTTCTCAATTCGTCACGTATATATACATATATACATTTTCCTTGTTATGAGTTGTTCTCTGTATACTTATGTGTGTATGGCTAGAATGTCACGTATCATTTAATAAGACTAATTTTATTTTATTAAAATTTGTATTTTCGATTTATTTTGTGAAATGAACTCCATCTGCACATAAATAAAATAAATAAACATTGCACGATGTTACGCACAGCGCAATCTAACCCCAAACTATATATGAAAATGCCCAGACGACTTTCACCCGGCTAGAAGCGAACCCGTAACCTTCTGCATTGCAGTCGGGCCTTCCCCCGACGCGCCACAGAGGTCGTCACATACGTGAATTACATATATTTAACACTTACCTACCTACCTTTACTTTACCTATCTAACCAATAGATGTACGAGTACAGGTACCGGCAAACATATTGAAAAAAACTGACGTGGAAGGGGTAAGTTCACTTTTAAACTTACACTCGCAGTACACTTTTTAAACTTACACGATTTCCGTCCATTTTGATTATTAGACACGGGTCTAGATACCATTATAGATAATCATTATTATTATTTACCTCGACGTTTCGGCAAACGGGTTATACCGGCCGTGGTCCTGAGAAAACTCAGTACATTTACAAGTGCGACTTCTATAAAAAATCGACTTCTGCGCATCCGCCATTTTTTCAAGAGGTTTGCCAGCACCTGTACAGTACAACCTTTCGTTTTCTTTTTAATTACGGTCCACAATCGCCATTGCTCGTTCTAGCTTATTTAATACGAAAGCCCATGGGAAATGGTTTACACAATGCCGGCGCGTATGTATTTATTACAATACCAGCATGCGTACTGCCGTTCATTACTCGGTTGCTTGCCCAGGCACCCCTTCATTATGGTGCAGGCTAATTTCAAACAGTTAGTACATGAAGGAACGCACTGTGTGTCCGTCTAGGTAGAAGTACCAAGGTACCTACTTTTTGACTACCTATCACTAATATTATATTAGAACCACGGCTCTAGATCGCGATAGTTATCTACGACGCGATCTAGACCCGTAGTTCTATTATTAGTGACTGACTAGCTGCATCCCGCGATTTCACCCGCTTAAGTCCCGATCCCGTAAGAATATCGGGATCAAAAGTAGCCTATGTTACTCAGGGGAATGTAGCTTTCTAATGGTGAAAGAATTTTTGAAAACGGTCAAGTAGTTTTTGAGTTTATTCATCAAAAAAACAAATCTTTCCTCTTTAAAATTTTATTATAGATATACATATTAGTACAGATGGATGAAAATCGGGTAAGTTCAAAAAGTTTGTTACTTTTTGACTACCAAGTTTACCTTGCTTTAACCTGACTGTAAGAAATGTGATTTTTTGATATTTTCGTAATCTTCTTTGTTTTAGTGTGGTGTTTAGAGTTTTCAGGTCGACCTAACTTGCGTCGCCTCTTACTTGGCCTGATATCAGCGATAACAACTGAGATCACCTGCTTTACGTGCCTTCCAAAGCACGATCGTCATTTTCTTAATGACTATCTCTGAGGCACGGTGGCACATTCGCATCATTAAATTGACAACAAAACTGTACCAGTATGAACTACAAATAAAAAAAAATGTCAAATGATGTCAGTCACGTCTCGTCACGTCATGGTAACACAAATCTACACCATGTACGTATTGGCACGAGGCAAATTATGTAGAAAGCAAGTAAATTACCAGCCTACATCTACTTTTCATTCTAAGCTATTACAACTACAAGTTAAATAGCCATAACTTTTTAAAAGGTAAGAACTTAATCACTAACTTACCATGGGAAGTAATGACGCTATTCAAGATGTAATATATGCCTATTTCACTCGTGCCTTAAAATGAGGGTCTACTTTTAAGAGTAGGTAACATGTAATTAGTAATTAGGTACACTATAAAACTTTAATGTGATTTTTTCCTACTAAACATTTTAGCCTTGGATTATTTTTCGCGATGTTGGATAGAAATTAAACTCATTTATCGTTTTTTTATCGCGTGGTGCCTATATTAATAAATATAGCCTTATTAATAAACGTGGAGTAAGGTCGGAGTAGTGAGAGCATGCTTTGTCTTTTCCCGTGGCCAGAGTTGACAGACACGTTTATTAATAAGGGTTTTATTGTATTTAAATAAAATAAAATTAAACCTTTCCGAACATTTTAGGACAGTTTTTTAGGACAAAATGTGTCATTGCCTTTTCCCGACTGCTCTGCTGACTGCTAGCGATAAGATCAGGCAAGTAGTACAGAGTCGCAAAACTTGGTACAAGGTGATTGCTCTTTCTGCACCACCAGGGGTCACCAGGGTCTTGGGGCCTTGGTGTCCCATACAAGACACCTGGTGGTGTTGCGAGGGCTAAATCACATGGGCACAAACTCTTTCGCTAAAGCAGGCTACATACCATCAGTTTGAACTGTACAGTCAGACTGTTCAGTTAAGCTGTACGTGTGTAGGTAAAACTAACTGTATAAGTTAAACGGACAAACTACTCGAAGGTCGAATGTATAGTTAGAACTGGACAGTTATAAACTTAGGCCTGCAGCCGCCTTAAGTCGCAGTAGCCGTAGCCGACCATTAAAACCATTAAAATATATGTAGCTAAAGAAGAAAGAAAGAAAGAAACGCTAAGATAAGAATCGCTCGAAGAATCTTAGCTTCGCTAAGAATCTTGCTCTTGCTAGAAGAATAAACCCCTGTCTGATTTCTTTAACTAAATCAATTTTAAAATAAACTCGAAAAATCGAACTTTAGAACTTATTTCCATATGAAGAAGATTGCTATTATGTTGTCACACTTTGTCATTTTTTGATATTTTGACAGTTCTTAATCACGTTTAAGAGCTTAAATATGTTTAGGGATCGTTGTGCAAGCCGTCCTTAAGAGCCCTATAGCCGCTAAACTTTTTAAACAACAACGAAAATTGTTGATTATTTCATGACGGAATGTTGTTGACCTTTTTTTGTGTATGGATTGTAATCGACATTGTTTCCGACATTTTAGTGCAGTTTCCAGACAAATATGTCGAAACGCATTGAAGCCACTCGACATTTTAGCCAAAACAGATTTTTTTGTGTAAAATTTGGATAGGCTTTGCTCCAATAGGAGGTTTTAGTCTTAAAACTACACCAAAATGTAGGAAACAATGTCACCTACAGTCCATACACAAAAAAAAGTTCTACGACATTCCGTCATGAAATAATCAACAATTTTCCATGAGCCCGACAGGGATTTTGAGTTAAGCGGCTATTATTAAAGTATTACATGCTTAATCGCATATCAACATAGATGTGAACCATTTGTAAAGATCTATTGTAGCCCCTAATGGTCTCTCTTGAAACAGTTTCATGATAGTAAACAAAAGAATAGGCCACTCTAAGCACAAGACGATTTTGTACACAAAGAGTTACAGAATTCAGAATCACGCTAGCCTTCGTTTATCTGTAACTTGAAAATAAATAAAGAAAAATAAGAAACGTAGTATTTCTTCATTTTTCGCAATGTTCATTTGAAATTAAACTTATTTAAAAACATAATAAAAATAAAGCTATTAAAAAAAGTTTAAGTTATTATGATATGTAGGTACATATCATAATAACTTAAACTTTTTTTAAACGAAAGGAGGAAATATTTTTTATAAGCGGATTGCTTATTATAATATGCTTTCAATACCTATCTACAACATTCAATTATTGACCGATTTTCAATATTATATTCTGATTGTATAGACTATTACATTCCATTGTGGGATATTAAAAGGTGAATAACATGTACCTACATTGTGGGATATTAAAAGGTGAATAACATGTACCTACATGTTATTCACCTTTTAATATCCCACAATGGAATGTAATAGTCTATACAATCAGAATATAATATTGAAAATCGGTCAATAATTGAATGTTGTAGATAGGTATTGAAAGCATATTATAATAAGCAATCCGCTTATAAAAAATATTTCCTCCTTTCGTTTCCTCTTCATGGACAAAACGGCTTGGTAGATTTAAATGATTAATTATGGTGTTTTTTTCTGAATACTACCACGAATTTCACATGTTTTTGTTTTTTATTTTAAATAAAAACTGAAGGTCAGTAAAAAGTGTTACATTTTTTACATGAACAGTTAGTTACCTACCTTCAGTATGGACCTACAATTAAAATATCTTAAGTGTGACTCAGCTTTGTTCAATTTTCATCGAAAACAGTTCACTAATTGAGGGTAATTTTGCAAATATTTCGTTATTTGATTTTTGAATATTATAGGCATATCTACCTACTAGATTTGTTTAATGGTATAATACCTACATCTTCCGCGCCTCACTGTGGCGAGTTCCCAAATTCACTCGGCGCGCTCATATACGCTGCACGCTATTCTCAAGACCCAGAGACGCGAGTTGAATTCAGCCGTTGCGTCATCGTCACCGCAAATTAAGTTTTGAAGATGTATTTTTCCTTAAAAATATTTCTAATTTTTCAAAATTTCCTAAAGCTATTAAAACGACTTCTTAGGTACTTAATATTCTATTTTAAGTGCTTAAGCCTGCACTGGGCTTTCATAGAAATATTTTTAAGAAACAATACTTCTGCAAAAACACAACACACAAATCCAGCCCTGCGTGCGTGCGTTGTGTTTTAGCAGAAGTATTGTTTCTTTAAAATATTTCTACTGCTAATACTATTTCTTATTACTACCCTTTGCAGTTCTAACAAAGTAAACTTAAAAAACCAAAAATGAATCTCCTTCTGAAAATGAAGGTCCTTCTGTCTACGATTGATATTGTATGTAGGATCAACGTGAAAATCTCTTAGCTTGTATTTTTTAGCAGAGACAAACAGCTAAACTAAACCTAGATCTCATAATTATTACTATCGCTTCAAAAAATATGAAGCAAGTTGAAGCAAAAATCATAGAATCTAGTAAAATTTAATAAATCAATTATAATTGATGATCGTAATCTAGTACTTCTAGTACTTTTTAACTTAAAAAGTACTTGTAAATATGTGTTACGTCTATTACTATCGGAAAACAATGACTAGGAAAATTGTCTATGAGAAATAGAACATTTTTTGCTGTACCTTATCGACAAGCTAACTACAGCTAACTGTATGTAACCTAACTAATGGGCCATTCACACTGTACCTAACGATTTCTAAGCCTTTCCACTATCTAAGTCTAATGAAAACTACATCTAAGTCGGTCAAGCCGTTTGGAGATAAATGGAAAGATTGCGTACAGACAAACAAACACACAAACGAACAACCTCTAACCCTAAATGCATACCTATAACTGCTCCATTTCGTCGCGGGTAAAAAGCATCATGTAAATGAACAACTGGCCATTTTGTTGGCTAGTGGAGTAACTAGCTTGTGAACGGTCCATAGGAAAACGTAATCTAACAGGCTAAGTTCGGGTAAAAAACTATTTCAACATGGTATCCACATCACTTCTCACCTGTCTATGACTGACCCTGGACCACCGTCCATGGTCAGTCACTCTTCGGAGTGACCTTACGGAATTGTGAAACAGACCCTACTATTTCGGAATTGTGGAACCCTACTACCTATTTCGGCAAAATCTACAAAAAGATGGCTTCATATAACTAGGTATACCTATATTAGGTCGTTCAATTGCATTCTTAGACTAGTCGCGTCACAGTATGCGGGGGTGTCTAATTGTTTCCTCCCACTCCAGTCAAACTAAGGGCGAATACAAACCACAAACTAACTCAGATCTCAGATAAACTATCTTACTCTATCTAAACAAACTGAGCGGTCAGCTGATATTGAGATTGTACTCGTAAAGGGGAAATTCCGCAATCTGATTGATAGATAGAATCGAGAGAAAATTTCAAAAAGGAAAAGAAATATATAAATGGGACTCGAACTCGCGCACGAAGGGTTCCGTACAAAAAAACACGTTTGTTGTATGGGCGGTACACTTTAAAAATATTTATTTTGAAACACATAATTCAATTGGCGGTAACTTTTTATCTTTTAAGTACGTATTTTTCTTAATCAGCAACATAGACGTTGGGGTTTTTCTGGGGAACATCACATATTTTATTCTGTGTTCAATATTTTCTGTTAGGTAGGTAAAGCTGCAATATATCACCTGTGAAAATACCTGTCTAGCCGTCACAGTTAATGAAATACAGCCTGGTGACAGTGGTGACAGACACACAGCGGAGTTTTAAAAGGCGTGCGCGAGTCCGACTCGCACTTGACCGGTTTTTTTAATTTCCACGAAATTGGGACTTAATTTACATAAACGGAACAGCATCAGTAGGTAATACAGTGGTACCTATGATTTCCAAGAATAGATTAATTGAAAATACTGCCTAATTGATTTAAAAATAAACCAGACAAATCAACCCTTTGACGACAAAATTACTTCCAGATTGGCGTAAATTAACTTAAACCATATAGTTTATCTATGTAGATAATAAGTAAATTGATGTAGTTCAAGTACCTACTTTAATTAGTTATAACAAGTTGTAGTAGTAGTCGCATTTGATTGCGATATCAATAATGTATGGCTGACGTGACAAGGATCGATGAACGGGATGGACGGCACTGACGTAATCGAGACACCACAAACAGTAATCCAACCATTAATTCATTCATTTATTTGCTGCGTGCTGCTATGATTCTTTGCAGATTCTGTACTGATCTATCTATTCATTAACAGAATAAAAGTTTATTTCATAAAGGCAATCAAATACAAATAGACATTAGGTGGGTACATAACAAAATTGATAATCTAAATTTAAAAAAAAACCTTCTTTCTATCCATTAAATTACATCTTCCCTAACTGTGCTGCAGGTTGGGACACATTAGGCATTGGAATAGGTACTACATGGACTGTGATGGGACTATACTACACAATCACAATGCTCCTCTAAGCCATATTCGTCATCATCATCATTAGCACATATATCTATTGCTGATTATTTAGGTGGCGTGTGCCAACACTACATCTAAATACAAATTAAAGACCTTCATTATTATGCCTGCAGAAACCTACTTGGATCCGTAGTTGGTAAAGCGACTTCACACTCGAGATTGGGTCCATATTGGGTTGCATAAATTTAAGAGGCATAATGTAAGGTTGCATAACGTTTTTTGGCATACTCTTCTTTTCGCATAACGTTCATTTAGAATAAATCATTAGGCATAATTTAATTTCGCATAACTTCGTTTATAATAATGATATATTAGCATAAAATGTTCTTGCATAAATGTTTTTAGAATAACGATTACTAATCATAACATTTATTGGCATCTCACCTTATGGCATAAAGATTACAAGTCATAAGCATAAAAAACCATAATGTTAACAAATGTAAAATGAGTTAAAATTAATATCATATTAAAATTTAGAATATCATTTCATATTATGTAGTAGTTCACAAACTTTGCTATGAATTGCATATAAAATTCAATTTTGATACACCACACCTTGTTTATTTATAATATTAGGCGCTTTGGCGACCGCTGCCGCGGCACGCTCGCTTCGCTCGCTCGCCAAAGCGCTGTGCGTAATCATGTTCTAATATGAACCTAACCTATCCTAGTCGGGGTGCTCTGTATAGTTTTCTGCGTACTCCTAGTTTGGGTAAAACGCCCGTTAATATGACAGAATTCAGTGAATGAAGCTCTTTAAAACTTTTACTCTTCATTGATTGTTACAGACGATATAGCGACGTGGTTTGGTCAGTATTACGTATGGGGAAACGTAACTTCGCCACCAATCTTCTCACCTAAAGTTTGATTAAAGATGACTATTACCATTGTGTCTTTTCATTTGTTAAATAGACTTAGTCCAATTTATTATCATGTATGTTTATGACTTTAGCGGTTAGGGATACCTCCATTATGCGTTTTGTGTTGTATGATAAATCATCTTTAGGCGTATAACAATTATGTCCTATACATTTATGCTGTTCAAAATTATGATAAAGAAGATTAGAGAAAGTTAACGTTATGCCAATGAAACCATTCTGCGATTAAAACATTATGCCGATCACTATTTATGCGAGAAAACTTTATGCTGAAACTTTTATGCCAAACAACATTATGAAAAAAAAAATTATGCGATCGAAAGGGCACCCCTCGAGATTTGGGGGAAACTTTTCTTTGAATGGCATAACATTAGATAGAGAGGAGTGCATCAATTCCCATTTTGTCAGGCCCAAGCCACGGCATGTCACCACCCGCCGACCCGTTTAAATCTTATTCCGAAGTAAACTTTTACTACATGTGCCTTCCTGTCTTCTTAGTTCTATTTTAGACGATATCGACACTGCTCATTTAATGAGACCCTACAAATAACCCTATCATTAGTGGTCGTTATGAACATGCTCCGTAACAAATTAAGTACGACGGTATATTTTTCTACCACGTTCGTTAACGTTCTTGTCGCAAAGTATATCGATTTACTTTCGGTAAGTGGTGAAGGGGTTTGTAATATAAAAAGTGGCCTTGCTTGGACAAATGGTTGATTATATGTTATTTTGTATACGAATAAAATGTATGATAGATATACTTACATTATAATTTAGACGGCAAACTAGGACTTGGACGAATGCTCAATTATTGACTTTTTTAATATAATAATAGATAAGTTCACTTTCCAATACTACTTCCATATTTTATGACTGAACCTACAATATAGTCTAACACAAAGTGTCCTAAATAACAAATGGGACACTGAGTTTTGGAAAACCATCTTTTCAGTTTCAAAAGAATATTTATTTGGCAAGATCTATTGACATCATGTTATTTATGAAATGTATTTTTCATGAAACCCGTAGGTACCTACTTCGATACCATTTTAAGAAGTTTAGCTTTTCGATTCCCAAAAAGAACGCTTCTTAGTCCAAAGCCATCAAAGATAGAGCGTTTCCTTGTCTCCTCATACGAGATAAGAAATGCAAAATTAAAACACTTTCTACGTTTAGAACGGAGAAAAGTATTTAAATGAAATGTATAGAAAAACTCAGCAGGAAATGAGTTCTTTTCATACAGCTCATTGCCACTTTTGAGTGACTGTTTTGGTTCAAACTGGATTTTCCATTTAAGTGTTGGTGTTTTAAAATTAAAATAATTTTAAGAATAGGGAAAACATACTTTTATGTATGGCATTGGGAAACACTTTAAAATGACCTTGATACGTGTAGAGTCGTTTACGGAAGTCTCGCAACTTTCTTATTGATATTTTCCTTAACAATGACTTTGTTTCACAATTAAAAACGTGATTTATCGGAGACCAGACATTTTTATCCCATCCGGAGTGGGAGTGAGCTGAGTGAGCGGTGGGGTCTTACAGCCTTACCCCTCTAAGAGGGGGCCTTTGCACTATAATGGTACTAATTGAGTTAACAAAAAACGTTGGTTTAATAAACAAATAGTTACATTTTATGTATTATGGTAAAATAATGAATCAATATGTATTGCTCCACAAGTACAAAAATAGAATAGGAGAGACAACAATAATTATTTATCTTCCACCAATACATTAGAAATAAAATTTAATTACATAAGTTCAACACCTGCCCAGTTACCTCCCTATGAAACTTCTATATGAATTTTATTCATCGTGTCTTTGAAAATGAAGGAGTCTTGATTGAGGTGTAATAATGCAGACCACTTGCATACATTTACAAACCAAATCTAGCAAAGCTAGATTTGCTAGCAGAGCCCAATTTACACAAGATTTTCATATTAATTCGCTTGGTGTTCTATAAAATGTAATTTTATTTTTCTACAAAGTAATGTAGGGTCTTTTGAAAAGGTTAATGACTTCCAGTATAGGTAGATAGATACCTATCTAATTATGTACTCAAAAGTAATTACAGTAAGTGGGTAATAGTAATTGAATTACATTTTAAATGTAAATGAATTGATTTATCTAAATTTGTCTGTAATTTGTAGATATTACAGTCATATTTAGAGACAGTGTCATGCACGTAAAAAGAAAACATTTAATTATAATAATGTACCAAGTTTTATTTATTTTTTGAAGTGTTTCCTACACTTGCATGACCGATTATTTGAAGAAAAAAAGCTTTTCAAAAATTTGCACCTGACAGGACCTGGAGGGGGGTACTTTAATTCTACGAACGTTCGAACGAAAGAAAGAAAATCTGTCATCCGTCCTTTAAAACCGTCCGAAAATGAATTACCATTCTAAGTAAAATATTCTTCTGGAATTATCGTTCGTTTTACGTTTGTTCGAGCAGTTTGAAGCAAGCTAACTTGCACTCTACAAACGAGTTATTTTACAGTTATCTATCTTTTTATTTATAAAATTTTCTTATATATAAAATTTCCATGTCACAATGTTAGTTACCGTACTCCTCCGAAACGGCGCGACCGATTTTTACCAAATTTTATATGCGTATTCAGTAGGTCTGAGAATCGGCTACTATCTATAATTTATAAGGCAAAACACTGCAAAACACCCGGCAAACGTTGAACGTTTGCCGGGTCAACTAGTATCTATCTAAAATTGAATAGTTGACATTGGCCCAATGTGAATGGGTACGTGTTTAATTCTGTATCAGGTATGACCTGAAGGTGCATTAGTTAGGTAATTGTCTATCAGACCTTCGATTACACGGTTTGATGGGCATGTGTGAGTTAAATTTGTTTCATTGCCTATACCTATCTATTCTATAGGTACCTATATGTATTTATGAAAATATAGGTAGGTACGCGCCTTACTCTTTGACTGCTGAAGTTGTAATCGCAAATGGCAAAATCGAACGCAAAACTGAAAAATCACAAAGGGGTATGATTAAAAGTGGCGTCTTTTTCAAGTTTAGCGGCCACGAATCAAACAAGGTTATTTTGAAAGAACAATGCCTAACAAACAATTTTTACTATGGCAGCAACTCTGTAAGTAATATCGGGGCTGAGTTATAACGCATTATAAGTAGAAAATCATCGAGATATGCAGTAACACTTTTCGTTCTTTTGTTTGATTTCGTAGGTTTTAAGGAATTTTCTATCTATAGGCTTAGTATATTAAACAATTAAAAGAAATATTAGCAGATTACTCTAAAGAATTACACTCTATCAATATAATAATGTAGCTTGGTCAAGTCTATCTCATTGGAATAATATTTATAGTGAAAATACTCAGTGAAAATAACAAGTAAAGTGTTAGTTATAAATGGATGGTTTGGATAATTATTTTGAAAATTACCTCGACGACGTTTCGGTGGAGTTTCATTAATCGTGGTCGCACGTAGACTCACATTATTTAATTTATTTAAAGTAGGTAAAAATAAATTCAAAATATTAGGCTAACATGTAGTCCTGTTCACTTTTTCACATCTTTATACTGCTTATTGAGCAGCTCGTGGAAATAAGAGCGCCACCTCTCCTTCACCGCGAGGTGAAGGTAACCTTCACCTAATGGTAACCTGCTATGCGAGGACCTCGCGGTGAAGGAGAGGTGGCGCTCTTATTTCCACGAGCTGCTCAATAAGCAGTATAAAGATGTGAAAAAGTGAACAGGACTACATGTTAGCCTAATATTTTGAATTTATTTTTACCTACTTTAAATAAATTAAACATAGCAGGTTACCATTAGGATCTTTTACACAGCGGCACTGGGATATATCCTGTGCCGCTTTGATCCTAGTACGTGCCAACTTATAAATAAGCTTCTGCCCCTCAGACGTTTCCAACTTATCGTACAATGGCTGTAAGTGGTCCCGACTGGCTCTGGCTACTGCTCTCTTTGTGGCACGTTTGGCAGACCTGTACGCGTCGCGATCTTTAGGAGAGTTGGACGCTTGCCACTTTTTAAAGAGGGCTTTCTTCACCCTAGTCTCCCTCTGAACTGTGTCGTTCCACCACCAAGTTTCCTTGTCACACTTGGGTCCTCCCTTAGACATACCCAGGACCGACCGCGCCGAATCAGCGATAGACACCTGAATCCTGTCCCAGTGTTCCTGCACCGGTTCGCCTTTAGCATTAGCACATTTGTCGCCGATTGCTGAGGCGAGCATCTGGGACTTGACTTCATCAAGCATCCACCATCTGATTCGGCGCTGACATGGTTCCGGTCGTTTGTCTTTGGTCTTTACACAGAGATCCATGACAAGGATACGGTGTGGGCAGTGAGACTCTCGCCGGGTATGACTTTGCAGTTGGCCACGTTGCCGATATGGTGTCTCCTAGTGATTAGAAAATCGATTAGGGTTGCGCGCCCCCCGCTAAAGCCTTATTTCAAAAAGAAGCCCGATCACTTGATCACCTGCAGTGATCAAGTGGTCGGGATTCTTTTTGAAATATGTGTTCACGAGTGCCAGGTCGGCAGTGGTACACGTACGCAGGATTTGTTCCCCTTCCGCATTCCGACTGCCACACCCGTAGCCTCCATGAACACGTTCAAATACCACCCCCATCTCACCCACATGACCTTTCAGATCACCACCTAAAACGATTCCCTGTGAAAACGGGATAGCCCCAAGGACCTCGCCGAGTTTATCCCAAAACGACCTCTTATCAGCGTCGCTACAACCTACCTGTGGCGCGTAAGCACTTACTAAGTGAGTAGGAACCCCCCCAATAAGCACCTTCACGCACATAAGTCGGTCGCTAAAGCGATTCACCTCCAAGACATCGTTACTGCAACCCCTCAGCGAGCACCACAGCCACCCCGTTCTCTCCACCAGGTGCACCCGTGTAGATCAGCTTGTAGCCATTCCCAATGAGCCGGGATCTGCTGCCTTTCCATCGAGTCTCCTGTAGGAACGCCACGGCCACCTTCCGCCTGGAAAGTACGTCGGCTAGCTCCCTCGCGCGTCCGGTTAGCGTGCCAATGTTCCACGTTGCGAAGCGGAGTTTTATCTGGTGTTTCGGGGTCTTTGGCCGTGCCCGCCCGTGGCACGGTAGCCCTCGTCCATTTACCACAGGAGTCAGGCGAAGCTCTTGCGCGCCGTTATGCGGCGGCGCCCTATCCCTGTGGCCATAAACTCTTTTGCAACTTTCCATATTGATTTGGCTGATTTTGACTTTTACGGGAGCGACTGCCGTCTGACCTCCCAACCCCGAAGGGAAAGTCTGCGCCAGAGCCTCGTCCGTTCATCAGCAGGTGCACTAAGCTAGCAGGTGAGGTTGGCTTGGGCCCAAAGATCTTAAGTACTATACTTAAGATACGAGGTTTAAAATATCATATTTATAGACGTAATACTACGAATTACTAGCAAAGATTTGGTTGGCTGCGCAAAAAAAAAAGACGCCAACCTCCGAACAAAATTAATCATTGCCCTTACTAAATGAAAATCCCAAACACAACATGTGTATTTTCAGCCTACCCGCCGCGACTTATCAATGCGTGTTACACCCAATAATTTTACAATTGTGGAACTAGCAGCGGTCTGCGGGTTCACTGATATTCCGATATTTCCTCGGGATCGAGAATACGATCCCGCTGAATATCGGGAAAAAAAGTAGCATTATGTGCTATTCCAGATCTCCAGCTATCTTCATACCGAGTTTCATCGCAATCGGTTTTTGCGTGAATGACCAAGAAACACACACAATCACAAACCTTTATGATATTAGTAGGATAGGATATTTAAGATGTATTGATACCTATTATGGGCGTACTGACTCAGAATAAGTTACGATTGCGAAGCCTTAACTTAACCTAACTGAGTAAGTGAGTAATTAATGTTAAAACATATTAGGAAGGTATTTATGTAGGTCTACCAAAGTATAGGAAAATTTTATGGAAGATTTTCACAAAATTAATTAGGTATATGCCTATTACGTAATATCAAAATCGACCGATATTTTAAAGTGTTCATTATACAATATATAACATACATCTACCTACATCTATAAAATGCTTTGTCCTGGCTGACTGAATGAGATGGATCAACGCACTGCCTCGTAGTCTTAGCTTAGAGAGCTGAAATTTGGAGAGTATGTTCTTTATACGATGTAGGCATGCGATGAGAAAAGGTTTTTCGGAATTCCCATGGGATCGGGATTATGCTTGTAAAATCGCGGGACGAACGCATTCGAATACGGAATTAATGTATACCTACTATTATTATAAAGAGGTAAAGTTGGTAACAATCTCTGAAACCACTAAACCGATTCTAAAAAATCTTTCACCAATAAAATGGCTGATTAAATTATCAGTAACTCCGTACCAAATCGCAAGAAACTATCCCCTTCGCTTTGTTGTGTCCATTATTTCAGCACTTCCAGCAGGGCTACCAATAATTTCTGACGTTCGAAATTTAAAATTTGTTTGGAACTGCTGAAGAAAATTATCGGTCGGATCGACCGATAATTCCTTAATGACGAAATAAAGTAGTAGTCCCCTGTTTCCCGAGGAGCCACTGATGGCTCATATTCGTCAAAAGCCATTTGACGTACTTGTATCACTTGTAGAATTAGCCTGTTGCATTTCGATGAATTGTACGACGCAAGTGTGTCAATGCTATAGGATAATAAGGGGCGAATGCAGGCGTGCGTTGAATGCTAATGTTGCAGACAGTACACTGTCACTAGTTTCACGGATGTGGACATGTGAACCGATCTCTATCAATGTCACGGAGAGGAAATTTGGTGCACACAATCGAAGAAAGCCTCTTGCTGGTCACGATTTTGTAGACGTACATTAAACAAGTAGCTTCGAGTAGCTACCTAGGTATAACTGTTTTAAAGACTAAGTATATTTGGTGTTAATGTTGAATCCACACCACACTCATCCACCACACACATACACCACTAATAGAACGCGAATGCGTAATCGACTCTCACTCTCTCATCCGAGCGATAATCCCGGTTGCATCCCTCTCGGGAGCCCGGGGTCCGCTAAACCCCTAGTATTTGGGGTTTCGCAGTACGGAAGTCATAATTGACCATACCTTCTGCTAATAGATTTGGCAATATTTTGACACCAAACCTTTCCGCCGCGCGGGAAGAACTTTAGTTTTGCTAGTCCTCCCTAAAATCCGTAGTCGCTCTTTACGAAACCCACGGGAAGAGATGGGGTAACCCTCTTCTATGCCGGGGCTAATAATGCGTAATCGACTCCTTAGGCTTAGCAGTTTGAATTCATATACACACAAATCAAGATTTGTCTTAATAGACCTACCTACTTGTATTATTTTAATAGCCTAGGTACGTGTTTATTTCTGTAGTATATCTAGAACAAAAAATCAATTCATCTAAAAATTCCAATCTTCAATTATATATGAAATAAATCAGAGAAGCCTTATTATTATTATTTTGTAAGGTGTTCGTGGACCCGAAGCCAATACGTAGAGGCCCTTTCCTTTTCACAATTTTACTCGCAAACAATGAAGTGGACACCAAGCCGGCGATTTCCCTGTTTGCACTATAAAATGCAGTCAAGGATAATCACGGAATTAGATAAAATTATTGAGAAATCTACGGATGAAAACAACATGGGCTATTATAGTGATGTGATAGTAGTGGATCGGCTAATGGGGGAACTATGGTGATTATGGCGCCGCGCCGCGCCGCCTGCCGTAACAATGTTCATTATTTAATTAGTTCATTTATATTAAGGAATATAAATAAAACGCACTTTTTAAAATCATTTTAATGTAGGTTAGCGACTCTTTGTTTTGTGTGCTTTAATTAATTTCGCTTCTTTTTTTTTCAGATATAAAAGTCGCCGGTGTGGCAGATGGTTTTTACGGCTCCATTGGCCACTTCGTATTTGCGTGAGCAAAATTACTAATTCTAACGTAAAAATATAATCTAATAATTTAGACAATATACAACTTGTTTGGATTACATTTATAAATACACACACCTAAAGAACCTATCTGGCCTCAAATCATCTTTGTAATCGTATTCTATTAAACATAATATCGCCTCGTATCGTCTTTCGTTTTTTAAGTAGGTATAACGATTGTCTTTTGGTACAGATTCAATCGTCTTTTATTTTCGTTCCAATCGTCTACCGAATTGTTTCCATTGGTATTAAAATTGTTTGAAACTTACCTCGTACTTTTATTACTAATCCGTGTTGTTTTTTATAATATAACTGGTAGATATTTATTAAAGTTATTTTGTTTGCATTTAAATAATACAACTTAAGATTTCGGCCACCTAATATACACCCGATCTGCCAACTAATAATAAATATATATGTTCATGTCACGCTTACATACTGTGTCATATTAGATTAGAATCTTACCTATATGTAAAAGTTTTTCGATTGGTAAGTTATTAGTGGCCCAGTTAGAATTACAGATTCATAATTTATTAGTATGTAACATAGGACTAGCCTGCGCAATTTTCTCGATCTTATTTTTTTAACTTTGCTTGACCTATTGATCCTGGTTTTTCGTGAAAGTCGTAAAGTCGATGACTCTCAAGATTTTTATTTACATAGTGTTACCCACAATTACCTACCATATTTTTAGCGAATCTGAATTGCACAGAATTGCGGCGTCGGACGTCGGATTTAAAAGCGACATTATTTTCTGCTGATGGTTCCCGAGACCCGCCCTAAGCGTTTTGTTTCGCCAAAAATAATATTTATATTTTTTTTAATATTATTAAATAATAAATTATTAGGTACAACAAACTTAATAGGCATACTGTGTTTCCATTTCATGTCCTAATTAATGCAGATAATAGGTAAAATGTACCAAATTTCACTATAAAATTTAAGGAATTTTATACTTGACCACCTGAGTTTCGGTTTCGGTCGAAACTGAAGCCACGGCCGAATATTTGGTTTCGGTTTCGGCCGGAAAACCAGTTTTGGTCGGACTCTACTTTTTATTGATCCTCTCCATACCGAGGTTGCCTGGAAGAGACCACTCTCAGTGGTAAGGCCGCCTATTGTGCCACTATAGATTAAGATTCTTTGTACTTTATTTTATTGTAATTTATTTTTGGTGAGAACAATAAAGCGTTCTATCTATCTATCTATCTATTCCGACATCTCCTACTCAAATAAGCCCTTGGAACGTAGGTCGCACAAAACACAACCTCGATAAAATTATGTTTGAGTAATAAAATAAAATATTTCAAGCTATTTCTAACAAACAGGCTTATTGTTCTCTTCGTAGACATAATTAGTTCCAATACGTGACCATTTCTAATGTCTGAATTCCATTTTAACAATAAGTTGGTAGGTACTTGGTCCAAAATTAGCATCTCATAATTGCTTATTATGTTAGTTAGGGCATTGTTTCCTTGATTTTAAAAGACGAAGCTTATTTAATTAGACGTTTTACCACCGTTTTTTTATATATTTAAACTAGCTGCGCCCCGCGGTTCACCCGCATAATGTAAGTCCCGATCCCGTGGGATTTACGGGATTCGCTAGAGCTATCCCTGTCACGCAATGTCCTTTACCAACGTAGTACGCTGCTTTACCTTTAAGAGAGCACCGTGTTGTCATGGATGGTGGCGTAGCACGGTGTGTTTTACCCCTATGGAGTGCACCCTATCTGCGCCCCGCGGTTTCAACCCCGTAAGCTGTGCCGTAAGTCCCCATTTTTGAAATTTGAAATTTGACAGACACACACACAAAAACAAATCTTTCCTCTTTATAATCTTAGTGTAGATTAGTAGATAAATTATAATTGTTAACCTATTCTCTACCGAAATGGTTTTTGATATTATGGTTTTCACTGTTGCTAAAAACATGGTAAATACCCCGTTATTTAATAATATTTGTAGGAATTAAACTGTATCTATAGTTAGAGAAATAAATTTCGTGATACTCTAGTCGCTATGGTAATAAAGTTAGCGTTTAATTTCAGTCTGGAAAAGGACAAAAAATGGAATACAAATTATTATTAAATCCTCGCGACCAACACAGGGTTAAAATCACAAGAAAATCACAGCAGTAGTAGAATTATGGTTATCTACTACTGCTGTCAGGTTAATTCAAACGCGAGCCAAAATCTGCAGCTTGCCAATAATTATCGTTTAATACACATCGTTAATTAGCCTATAGTTAACGTTTCAAATCTAGTTCACAAAATAAATCTTTTTGATATATTACGAACATTATGTAGGTAAGAGGACTTATCTACGTTATTAGTGTGTCCTTTTCAGATAACAAATAAAATCTTAAAGAAGGAAAGAGACAATCTACTTGTAAACTATGGCACGCAGCCAAATCGTTTTATCGTGCCTCTTGACCTAGAGTTAGATACATTTATAAACAGAGAAAACTCGGTACTCTACCGGAATAACAAAATATAAGAAAATTGTAAATACCTAAACGGAATAATGCCATTGGCCGAGTGAGAATAAAAATCTGCATTTGCCAATACTAAAATAAAACAAGGAACAACAACCGGATCTTGGCAAAAGTTTATGTTAAAATAAATTTTGTAGATGACATTGTTTATCTTGATTTTATATTTGTAGCAGAAATGTCTGCATACGAAGTAAGCCTTTAGTTATATTGTAAAGAGGGTTCGATCCGAATCTTACGTATATTTACATAACATTTTGTGACTTCAAACATGTTTTTTTTTCGTAACTTGACTGTCAAATTGTAAGTCAAGTAGCTATTGATATATGCATATCTTTTGTCCACTTACACGGTAGACTTAACGTGCTTCGGAAGGCACGTTTTAAAAGCAGTTGTTATCTCTGATAGCAGTCGTTAGGTCGAGTACAGAATCGAGAGGTCTTAGGGCGACCTAAAAATTCTAACACCAGGTGAGCCACACCACTATAAGAAGAAGAAAAAACAGAATATCATAATCTATAGGTACAAATATTTTAAAGAGGTAACGTTGGTTTGTATATATGTATGTATATTGGGGGTAATCTTTTTGATTTTGATCCCGATATTCTTACGGGATCGGGACTTACGCGGGTGAAACCGCGTAATTCTGCTTGTATTTTATAGGTACCGATTGTACGTTTCTTGATCGATAAAATAGCCAAAATGAACAGACAACAAATGCATGCGGTACACATTTGGCACGCCAACATACAGGTGTTGTCGCGTTGTCGCTTACCAATTTACCAGCTGACACCGGTAATGTGGACATGTGAAACATTAACTTTATTATATTATTAATCAACATGTATTTCAGGCTGCGTCAATTTACGAGTGTAGGATACAAATAGATAGCCATCGATTGATTCCCAAGCCTACAACTTCATATTAAGAAGGCACATTGTGGCATGCGCTTGCTTACTATAATTTTATAAAAAAACGCAGAATATAATTCTACGTTTTTTAATTCTACACTACGCTCTGACGTTTTGTTTCTTTGTAATTGTATTTTTTCCTAAGAAAGATATGTCACAACGTAGTCTGCAATTAAAAATCGGAGTATAAAATAAAAATTTACTTGGCGGCCTTTTGATATTAATATAATTTTTTCTTCTGTTTTCGCGATGTTGGATTGAAAGAAAATACCTTTACAGGTCTTTTCTTCAAGATAGACATGAAAATTAAATGTTACATTTCATTTTCATCTCCTATCTTGAAGAATAGACCTGTAAATGTTGAGCATTGAAACAATGCTAAAAGTAATAAACACCAAGCGATTGAAACCGAAAAATGAGTTTAATTTCATTTTAAGTTTTAAATTTCTTTGGTTTGTTCTATAGAGGTAAAACAATATGAGGAAAAAAGATACGATTAAAATAACCATCGCCTTCAAGGTTGACCAGCATTTCGTTGGTCTCGTGATATTGGCAGAGTAAAGCAAGAGTAGCTACGGGTAGCGTTTATACTATGAAAATATATGAGAATTGTAGCCGGCTAAAGCTGACAATCCAAAATTTATGTAATACGAGTATGTTTATAGTTTTAAAAAAAAATGGGCCCGGCTTCAGTCAGCCCGTTTTAAGGGGAGCAATCGAGGGGTCAACCCTACCTCATCGAGCTAACAAGCCAAGTGCTTAGTTTGGGGCTAGATTGCGCTATGTGTAACGTCGTGCAATATTTATTGATTTTTATTTTTAAAACCTAGAGTGCGCAACGAACAAACTTCCGTGAAAACTAAGCACTTATATTACCAAATTGACCATGAAAATACAACCAAATAAATATTCACACATCTATTGAATTAAACAATTGAGATAGCATGTTCTTAGCCACATAGTAATTACATTTACACAACACTTTGTTCACACGCTCCTCGTCCAACCGACTCTTGCGCATCTTCGGAAGCGGAAAACAGCGCGCACGCAATATAGCTGTTACATATTCTTTTCTAGCTTGTTATGGATTGGTTGTTTTTTTTATCAATTTTGAAGTTTGTAAGGGGTTTAGTAAATACTTACCCCTAGTTAGGTATGTGAAAGACGCGACGAAACTGGTGCGACTTGATTGATATATTTACAGATTCATGCTACAATGTCGGCTACTATCGCATACGACTGTTTGATATTTTCACTTCCGCTTTCCTTCCTCTCACATCATAGACCATCAGGTACTAACCATCAGATGAGATTTCCTATACCTACATATCTACTTATCGATCTACTCGTACGTTTGAAAACCCTTCCATGATCTGCCCGTCCATCTATTAGTTAGGTTTTCCTATATTTTAAAATGATGCTATAACAATGATTAGTTAAGTTAATTATAGTTAATAATGCTCCTGGAGCCTTATTTCTGAATCACTCGTGCCACTTCGGGCGATTTAAATATCTCGAGTTCTGCTGATTTTCGTTCAATGTCGGACTCCTGCGGCGAGTGATTCAGAGTGGTCTCAATCACTCGCCGCAGGAGTCGTGCGATTCACATCGAAAAATTACCTACATCGAACGTTTATCAGTAGAATTCGAGTTATTTACATCGCTCACAGTGGCACAAGCTATTCAAAAATACAGACCCTCTTTATAGCTAGTTTATATTAGGAATCTGAAGGGGAAGTAGGTAATTAGAAACAGAATAACACTCATTACACAGCATTTACTTCATTTTACACATATTTCAATACCAAAAACCTAAGTAACAAACAATTTAAATATAAGTATTATATCCGTTGTCTAGTCACCGTAACACAAGCTTAGTCGCTTACCACGGGGCTAGATGGCACTGTGTGTTGTTCACAGAATTGATTTATTTATTTTAACAATAAATAAATAATAATAATACTTACTTATATTTATTTTTCTTTTGTAAATACATACATATTAAACATAGAGTGACACCCACACAACAATATCACGGACTTCTATCGAATTCGTTAATCACAAATCAAATCAATAATCGCAAACATAAAATAATAGGCAGAAAAGACTAGAAAAGACAGTTTGACTCTTCTAACGAGCATAGGTTTCACCTACGATGTGAACTCAACCGAGACTAGCTGTACAGAAACTCTTTACCTATACCTATATTGTTTACCTATACTTATTGTTAAATTTTAGCAACGACTGCACTTCTTCTTCTTAGTGTCAAAGATTCCATTAACTTAGTGTTGCTTCAATGCAAAATTAGCGTGCACTATTATGTATTCTGTGATGGTAGACACTTACTTGCAGTGTAATAAAATTTATCGTTGTCGACTTTTTATTTGTTTAGGAAATTGTTAATTGATATCTTTATAGATACTTACAATGTGTGTATAGTGAACTAGGTAATAAAAAACTGGTAGTTTCTTGCAAAATAAAATTAAATAGTTTTATAACTACCTAGATAAAAAACACACAAAAATTAGAATTAACAATTAAGCTAGACGGGGTTTTTATAAAAACTCATTTTAAAAAGTAAAAAAAAAACACATGATACTTTGTGATTATTAAAAATGGGAAACTAAACTACAATGTAAACTGTGGCAAAGGCATAATGGTAGACAAGTGAACCATATCAGTACCTACCTAGTGCATTCATTGCACCATAAAGCGCTATGATAAAGAACTCTGTATTTTTGTGGTGCACTCACACGCACTGTTTTTTACTTTCTCTTCGTGTGAAAGTGGGTACTGAAGTACCTAAATCAATTGCTAAATATATACCTATCACGAGTATAGTACTCACTATCTGTACTTATCTAAATATACCGTACTTTTACTGTAGGTAGAGGTTGAAATGTCTCATTATCATTATGTAGGTGGTAGTTATATGGATAAAATAATAAATAATAATAAATTTATTTCCAAATTAATGTGTGTCATATTTTGATTTAAATCTAAATTACACAAATGGATGATTGATAGTTAGAGCTTGTGCCAGCCAGAGCAAATTATTTTTAACCATAAGGTGATCAAAATGCTTTGGTTTTTTTCCCATTTTCCATTTTTTTTTCAAATGGGACAAAATTGTGTAAAAAAAAATAAGTAGGTATACAAATAGCACCGTATTATCAAATTCTGAGACGATATAATTTTTAATTTAAATGTTTGGAGTATGTTACCTGTGTAATTTTTTTTCCAAAGTATTTTAGTGATTCTAGCTAAAAATTACTAACAAACTGTTGAACTAAAAAAAAATGCCTCTATACATTTTATTTTCGGTGTTAGTTATAACATTTTAATTGTTAACCTTAGATTAAAACAAAAACATAAAGATACGGTACGTAGTCTCGGAAAATGAGACAATAAAACTGCGTCTAGCTGACGCACTAGCCTCAGTCGTATGTCGAACCGTTGCCGCGTGAGCACGTGCTGTCACACTGCGATTATCATTTTGACATCCATCAGAATGCCATCTTGCTTATTTACAAAGCCTGAATCATTTATAAAGACAAATGTTTTTAAATACAAAATAATTATGAAAATGCATGTAGGTGTTTCTAGCTCATTTTTCGAATACGCAATGTTAGAATATACCGTATCTACCTATTTTTGTTTTCATCTAAGTTGTTAACATTATTTCTTAGTGTTAATCCACACTTAGGAATACTGCTTTTGAAAAACGACGAGGCCTTACTCGCAAGAACACACGAAGAGGTGCTTTCTTAAATTCGACCCGGCTGGAGGGCTACCCGTGGCGAAGCGGTTTAACGCGTTGGTTCGGATTACCAATAGTCGCGGGTTCGAATCCCGCCGGGTACTAAAGTTTTTGAAAGCATTTTTTCAAAAGCATTTTAATTGTTGCCGAAGATCGTGCGAAGTGGAGACGTAAGCGTAGAAAAGCGGACACCGGGCTCTCGAGAGGGATGCAACCGGGAACAACGCTCGGGTGATGATGATGATTTAATTGTAGAATAGCTGGGTAGCGTAACTAGTGGTCTTCTATCTACCGTCCAGAGATAATGTGTAGGATATCTAGGTCCAAATCCCACATAACAAAATTTCGTCCCCTCGAAATTGTATGTAGGTAGTATGTTTGTTTGTTATGTATTTTATCAGATACAAAACTACCGATCGGATTGCACTTAGAATGAGTCTCTAGTAAATTAATAATCGTGTCGAGTCGTGGGAGATTTCATCGATGTACCTACGTATTGTGAAGAATTTATTGTCTTTTGGAGTCGGTTATTGACATGATTTTACTATTTATCTATATTTATGAAGGTACCTACCGATAAAGTTATACGCGCACTGATGAGTCGTGGCGGAAACGCGTCGCCGTTGCGTTGTGAATTCCTTTGTGACTATTCGGCTATTCTGTGGTTGACGAATGCCGAAGGAATTTGGGATATTGGGGCGACGAGCCTTGGTCGTAACTTATCTATGTCAAGTAATGCTTTGGCCTGACTGATGGATCAACGAACAGACAACCACATCAGCGGGAGTGGTCTCCAAATGTTTATGGTACGAGTATGGATGTAGGCAGCACACTCTCCAAATTTCACCAAAATCAAGTTGAGAGCTGAAATTTGGAGAGTGTATTCTGTTTAAGAAGTAGGTAGATTTTTAGAAATCCTCACTGAGGATCCTCACTCACAGCTTGTATAATTAATAGCTTAGTACCTACATAATATTTATTTTAAGGGCCCTATTCTGAAAAACTGAAAATCCATGTCGGGCGCATCGAAAATTGTTGATTATTTCATGACGGAATGACGTAGAACTTTTTTTTGTGTACAGATTGTAGGCGACATTGTTTCCGATATTTTAGTGCAGTTTCCATACAAATATGTCGAAACGTATTGAAGCCTATCGACATTTTAGCCAAATCAGACATTTTTTGTCTAAAATTTGGATAGGCTTTGCACCAATAGGAGGTTCTTGTCTCAAAACTACACCAAAATGTAGGAAACAATGTCACCTACAATCTGTGCACAAAAAAAAGTTCTACGACATTCCGTCATGAAATAATCAACAATTTTCGATGAGCCCGACAGGGATTTTCAGTTTCAAGGTAGTTGGCGTATATACTCCTCTTAAGATTAACTCACCTACAGCAAAAGAACGCAGCTCCAGTGATATTTCTGAAACAAAAAGATAAAATATGCAAATGATTTTTTTTATAAAGTGTTAAATAAAACTACATCGTAAAGTCACTAAGATTAATCGCTAATGGCACCCTATTTCCATCTACGAAAGACATTACGAATCATAAAACTCAAGTAAATAGATATACCAATATTTTACGACGCTATACAACGACACGACACCAAATGAAGACCAATAAATGCGGCCCATCAAATTATGGGCAAAACATGAAGATGGCATTTGCAATAAATATTAATAACCACTAAAATGCCAATAAGCGGGAGCCATCAGGCTGCCATTAAGGGGATCGGTCATTAGGCGCAAAGAACCGTTTCAAAATCAAAATACAAAACTTGTAACTTGTACCGAGTTGTAGGTACCCACTAAACTGACAGTCGTCGAAACTTTCAGCTAATTACTGAACATTCCTTTGAGATACGTAATTACGCAGCGAAAAATAAAATAAGGAACTAAAATAACATCGCTGAAAGGCACCACTAAAATAATATTTCTGCTACAGACATTTGTCAAATATTTATTTTATAGTTTTAAAGTAAGTAAGTATGACTACTTAATTATAAAATTTATTTCTGTCATATTATTTATTACTGTAGAGTAAAAGGATTAGATGGTATTATACGAGCACACTTTGATCTTTGATTTATTATTCAAATAAATAGTCTATTATGTATAATATAACTACCTACAATTTTCACATTCGCATTCGGTAAATAGTTAGCTGGAATTCTGAAATAATAAGCTTAGCTGCGTCCACCAGAGATGAGCGAAAATGTGTAGCGAGCGAGTTCAGGCAAATAGAGCGATTGGTTCATCCCTAGACGCATTATCGCCACAGAGCTATCAACATACAATAATTTGTATGTCTATGATTCTCGCACTTATATGATAAAAACCCAGCCTTAAGCAGATGAAACGAGCGAGGCGAGGGCAAAATTAATATTCATTTGAAACTGAAATGAAATTTTAAAATACGAATCTACTAGTTTATTAAATTTCAACATTGAAGAGAAAAAACAGAAAAACATTACATTGTATATTCGATAAGGGACTAGGTTGGTACATACAATCGTCCATTTTTTCCTAACAACCACTAACAAATTAAGTCTTTACATTTTAAATTATAACAGGTTTACTTGCATATAAATCTCATATTGCATGTTATATTATAACATCATGTAGATTACCAAGATACTTCCAGACTCGAAGAGACAAGGTCGGATACAGGTTTGACGACATTTAGCACCTTGCAAAACACGCATAAAGTTATGTGCATCATTATGGTTTTTACAAGACCCACTCAACTACAGAGACTGGGGAACCCATTAGTTGTGTGTTTATTAGCTAGGAATGGTAATGGATTTGAATAACAAGAATTTCGATTAGTAAACGTGGTCATAGTTACATTTTCTCTTAAGCCCGAGGGTTCCAGGACAATCTACCTACCCTTTTTCATAAAAACGTAGTCGACTGTTTCCTCCCTGGATAAAGACATTAGACAAATATGTTTATGCCATAAAACTTATATCTTATATCCATTCTCTACGTTTTGTATTTTTCATTTTCTAAAAATAAAATTCAGAAAAATTTGAAAATTAAAAAAATCAAAACGTAGGGACATGGTCATGGCTGATATAGGAATTGTGGCATAAACATATTTTTTATCTTTATCCAGGGAGAAAACAGTCGAATACGTTAGTAGAGTTTGTATGGAGAAAAGAGTAGGTAGACTTTCTTCAATCGCGTACTATTATTTATTTTCTTACCTCGACGTTTCAACCATGTTACTGGTCTTGGTGGTGTGAATTTAAGTTTATTAGTAGATGTGGTGTTTTGCCGGCAATACCAGACGGATAGTCGGATGCTTTCAACCACACCTAAGCTCTTAACCACAGTCTTTCTTTTAAATCCAGGAGCTACAGGTATTATTTAACATTCCATTTATTTATCAGTCCATAGGAATATTAAGACGAAGCAGCTTATTATGTGATATGTGTGATATATTTTTTAACTTTCTGTATACTTTCCAAGTTATCCGTTCAGTAGTTTTTCATATAGGAGTCTAATAAACATCCTAGGGCTACAAACGCAGTGATAATTTTGTGGGGGAATTCCTTGGTGACTATCACCTAATCTGTGGTTTAACAACGAGGTGCTTCTGCCACAACGTATCAAGCTTATAGCTATTAAGCAATCCTTCTAATACTGTAGCGAAAGTTTGTAAGGATCCCTATTAAGGTATTCTTACAAACTTTCGCGTAAATTTTGACGTAAACTTACAAATACCTACTTCAAAATTTGAAGCTTTCCAATTTTTTTAACGCCCTAGTCCGGTCAAATTAGACCAAAAAATAAGAGTAAAGTTACATAAATTCCCACCAAGCCGAAAATCGGTGAGATTGTTTAAAATATCATTAAAAATAAAATTTGAAAGTTCCCCATCTTTCCCCTGTGAGGAAAAAATGTTATTAAAGGAAATGTGTTTTTTTTTGCGATTTTCAGCAAAACGGTAAGTTTTATCATAAAAATACCCCAGACAAAAGTTGTAGATCTTAAAATTATCTACAAAAATTTATTAATACTTTTTTTCTACGAGCCACCGTTTTTGAGATATAACGATTCAAAAAGTAAAAGTTTTATAAATAAATAAATAAGTAAATATTTTAACATATATTACAACTATAGAAATGTATATATACGTGGCGTACTCATGCATATTATGACGATTACAACTTTTACAACTTTTTGAATCGTTATATCTCAAAAAGGTGGCTCGTAGAAAAAAAGTATTAATAAATTTTTGTAGATAATTTTATGATCTATAACTTTACGATTCAAAAAGTAAAAGTTTTATAAATAAATAAATAAGTAAATATTTTAACATATATTACAACTATAGAAATGTATATATACGTGGCGTACTCATGCATATTATGACGATTACAACTTTTACAACTTTTTGAATCGTTATATCTCAAAAAGGTGGCTCGTAGAAAAAAAGTATTAATAAATTTTTGTAGATAATTTTATGATCTATAACTTTTGTCTGAGGTATTTTTATGGTAAAACTTACCGTTTTGCTGAAAATCGCAAAAAAAAACACATTTCCTTTAATAACATTTTTTCCTCACAGGGGAAAGATGGGGAACTTTCAAATTTTATTTTTAATGATATTTTAAACAATCTCACCGATTTTCAGCTTGGTGGGAATTTATGTAACCTTGAATGTCTAATTTGACCGGACTGTTCAATAATATTCCATTTTACAATTGCTTCATGCTACCCATTTCTATTCAAATTCAACAACATCTAAATAGTTTATACTTTAATAAATTGCTTCAACATCTATAAATGGCAAAAGATTGGTAAATATATTCAAAGAAACTTGATGAATGTTGGTATCTAGAATACAAACTCAACTACACAAAATATTTGAACAAAAGAAACAAACATTTTTGTGAGATTGATTATAGATACTGTGGAGATAAAGCTAAATGAAATCTTTCGTCTTGTTGACAAATATTTTCAAAATTACCTAAATTCCGCATTAGACTGTGACACACGCACTGCCACTTTTATCAATGGATCACGTCAACTAGACTCAAGTATTTTTATGGTACCTATCTACTTTAAAACATTGAGTAAAATATTTCAAACGAACGCAAAACCGCAACCTGACCTTACAACAAAATGTTGTAACTTTAATGCAACCTTCTTACATAAACAAGATAAGCTCATTCACAAACTTGGATCGAAAACACAAACCACAAAATAATCTTAAGTGTATACCTGTAGACCATGACTAGACAATATTGGAGGTATTTCATCGAGAAACTTATCACTTTGTCACCAATTAGAAGACACCACTATTCATAATGATTGTAAAAGAGACTACAGTGTAAAACGATCCGTCGCGCGCGTGAGTCGAATGTTTTGAGCAAATATCGTAGAGTAGAGAAAGATCGTGCGCCCACGCATACAGCGCGTCTATAACGAGTGGCCGAATGTCGTCGGCCCTGGGGCAAGGCCGGCTGGAATGCCACAAATTTTGTCAAAATAATATTTATATTTTTGAGATTTTTTTGCACAAAAAGTATAAAATAACATTTATTCTAAGTAAAATATAGATTTTTGTAAATATTACTACCACTTCCAAGCAATTTTTTTTTCTATTTATAATATCATTAAATATTATTACTAACACTAAGAGATATAGGCGAGTACCAATATCATTGCTGTCTATTTTATTTACAGGTTTTTCACTAAGTTACTCTGATCGAAAATAATCGAATATAATAAATAACATATTATTAAGTTACCTATGTTATTTATTATAAATTTATAATATAGGTAGCTAACTTTTTTCTAAATGTGATTTGATTACCCGCACTTATAATTAAAGTTTTTTTAAATGCTACTTTCGACACGAATCCTGTCGAGATCGGAATTTCTGATGAGGTACCTATTGTTATTTTTTTCA
Source organism: Idaea biselata (assembly GCA_958496205.1). Classification (NCBI taxonomy): domain Eukaryota; kingdom Metazoa; phylum Arthropoda; class Insecta; order Lepidoptera; family Geometridae; genus Idaea; species Idaea biselata. The sequence goes on along the minus strand of OY292401.1, from coordinate 4,956,635 downwards.
ATAACTACCAGTATAAGCGAGGTCGGTAGCTTAAATAAATACCTATTATGCAAAATGATATAAATAATAATTATGAAGCGAATTCTTCGAAGTGAATGGACGGAAATTAGCAGACCTTGCAGGAAGGAACCAGACCGCTTGCAGATTTGAGGGTTAAATAAATTTACCATTTATGGGAGAACATGAATAAACCGATCAATGAGTTAAAAATAACTTGCAACTTGATCGATCGACGTAACCACTGCTTATGGAGGCCGTAGGTTCAAACCCGATCATGAACATTGAACTACATAACATGGAAAAGCATTTGAATTTCAAACTTACGAAGTGTGTGGGGATATAATCGCCTGATACTAAGAATATACGTCGCAGCGGAGGCGTATCGCCGTAATATCGCGAAATCCTGTGACATAACCACAGAATAGGCGATAGTCACAAAGGAATTGATGCGCCGCTGCCGCGAATTATCAGTGCATCAGGGCGATCCTATTTCTGTGACCAACTGATTGAAACGGTGCAATCAATGTATTTTAGTGATCGCGTGATCATCTTAAACGATCTTAATGTCTGTGACGTGGGAAAATGAGAGCTCTTCCCGATCTTAGACTGCTTGTTAACGACATGGTTTGAAACCCACCGAACGGACTAAAAATGAGAGTTAGCAAGGTTTCTAGTTATTTCTAACCGCCGAAAACTGCACTGAAAACTGGAGTTTTGCTTACAAAAACAGTCGTGTATTACCACAGTTGTCTCAATCGGCGGCGGCGCTCTAATTTCTCTACGATGGTATATACTAACACCTATTTCAAAGAGAAAGCTACCGCTGACAATTTTTATGTTAACTTTACTTTTTTAAATTAGGTTTAAAAGTAAACTCACCAGCCATTAAGTAAATGGTATACCTAATCAAAATTTATTTGGCACTATGTTTATAACAAACATTTATCATAATTATTCTCCAAGTAATATTTTTTACTATTCTTTAGCTAGCACGTACGAATTACTTTTTGATATTTCTTTTTTTTAGCAATGTGTCAAAGCAAAAAGAAACTAAAATTGTTAACACAATGTAACTTAAAAAGTCCCGAAGTAAGTAGAAAGAGCGATAAGTAACACATTCTTATTCAAAAGTACCCGTGCGCTATGAACTTATCGCATGCCTAGTCACAGAATTTTGCAAGAAGATCATAAAATTTAATCGTAAACAAACTATTTCTGATTAAACTTACTCAATACCTAAGCGTAGCGAATATTGCAAACGAAATATTGTAGAGGCCTACTTGAAGGTTGGATTTAGTTTTTGTTAGATCGGTTATAGATTAAATATTTTTCTATTACATAATTCACGCTTCCTTTTTTCATTGAAACTTAACTATCTTTATTAAAACTAAAAGAGCGACCTACTTATGTGTAAAAGTTTGACAATTTCAAAATGCTTTATAACTTACCTACTTCAAAACAGGACGGTGGCTATTGAAGATACCATCAGAATTTTGTAATAAATGTTGCAGTTGACCCACAGGTAATCGGGGTGAGCTAACATCAGTTTAACCCCAAAAATTGATTGTTGTTTTTGTGTGAAAATACAATTGATAGTTTCGGAAAAAGTGGCTGTGACATATGGACGGACGGACGGACGGACAGATAGACAGACATGATAAATCCATAAGGGTTCCATTTGGCTACGAAACCCTAAAATCGTATAGACGCGCAGTTGTTACCTGTTACAGGCACATTTTTTAGCGTTTCTACTGTCATCATTTTCAATATAAAATTTTGATATTTCATTAGCACTTTGGGCCACCAGGTCATTACAGCCGTATACCTACAGACAGTCGGCATCGATGACATAAGAGTTCACTTACATTGGGGACGAGTCAAGCAAGTCAAGTGATGCGAAAGTGGTCGAGCCGGTTTTCAGAGCCATCATAAAAGTTACCGCACATGTCAACATTACTCAGCACAAGCACTTGCTTACTCTGCGTCTCGGTTTGTGTTTGTATAGCTAGTATTGTGTTGCACTTTGTTGTTAAAATTTTAACATCTCCATAGGTTTCTATTCTATGCATTTGCGTGGGGTTATGATTGGGAAACACTACTAGCCTTATTAATATACGTAAGGTCGGAATAGTGAGAACATGCTTTGTCTTTTCAACCGACTTCCAAAAAAGGAGGAGGTTCTCAATACGTCGGGGTTTTTTTTAATATTTCCGTGAAAAGAACTATCAAAGTTGACAAAAACAAAAAGTGGTAAAATTATTCCGACCTTACTCCACGTTTATTAATAAGGCTACAAATACCCGGTTACGCCAAAAGGAGGAAATATCAATTCTAATAAATGTTAGTAAACCGAAATGTTAGTTAGCCTAATTCTGTTGATAGGACTTGCAGTCCCAGCACAGTTCCATCTTTTTCGCCTACTGTTTTACAATTGTAGGTTACCTAATTTACAAAATTTCGTAAAGCTTTCGAAGTGTTTGTAATTTCTTGCAAAATTAGGTACCATGTTTTCGAAATAAAAAATAAGTTTCTTGAGTCTTTGAGACGGTTGAGCAAAGTGATTAAAAGACTAATATTATGGAATACAAATAAACTTTTTAAACTACTTAGCTAATTATTAATAACTAATTAATAATAACTATAACACGACTGGAACTCATAATTTTATATTTTCCCGGATATAATCGCGTGATTTTTTCCTTTTTTTAAGACCCGGGAAAATATTAAATTAACAAGGTACACACAAAAACAACACAACGCTATGGTGCGACTCGATTTATATTATAAATTTTGATTAATGTTCTAAATAACAACACTGTGTCACCGGAACAGGTCATCACCGCCATTCTAAATCTTCAACAACCAAAGCGTCTTCTTCAATTAACCATGAAATCTGGTGCACCGTTAGGTATAAGAATATTTATAACTAGCTGCGCCCCGCGGTTTCAACCCGCGTAAGTCCCGATCCCGTGGGAATATCGGGATCAAATGTTACTCTTCGATAATGTAGCTTTCTTTTGGTGAAAGAATTTTTGAAATCGGTCCAGTAGTTTTTGAGTTTATTTATTACAAACATACAGACACACACACACACACACACAAATACAAATCTTTCTTGTTTATAATATTAGTGTAGATAGACTAGCGGCCCACCCCGGCTTTGCACGGGTTTGTTTTATACATAATAACTATTATAGGTAAACCTTCTTTTGATTTAAAAAATTACATTAAAATCATTTTTAGAGATCTACACATATGTATATAGGGAGGGACAGGCAGACAACGGGAAGAAGCGACTTTGTTTTATAATATGTACCTAGTAATAGTGAAAAGTTGAATTAATGTAGGGATTATGTACCTATATTTCCTGTTTTTTCTTTGATACGCTTCAGTGAAAACACGCTATTTACATATCACGTATAGATTTGTTTAACCACGTAAGTAAGGAAATTAGCAGTTCGCACTATGATGCGTTTCTGCTTGTTCACCCGTTACATGTCTTGCGTAACTCAATTGTAGAATTCCTACTTGTGTGTGCGAATGTGCATCCGTATATGTTTCTTTTGGCGTATAGATAGCTGATATTTATTGAGTGGAGTTCTTTTCACGAAAGGAGTCCCGTGGTAACAAACATAACTAACGTTAGTTCTTTAAGATATTTTATTATTTTACAAATATTATTTTTAACAAAAAAAGCTAATTAATGTTTGTTTTATTGTTAAAAAGAGGCCAGGTAGGGATATCTACCTATATTGTTCCGTTTTTGTTATTATCACTTTGTTACGAATACATAATGTTTGTTGTATGGGAACACCATTTAAATATTTGTTTTATTTGTTGTTATAGTGGCTGCATAAAGATAAGCATTATCTGTGAAATTATCAACTATCTATCACGGTTCATGAGACACAGCCTGGTGACAGACGGACAGATCAACGTAGACAGTAATAGAATCTTATTTTTACCTTTTGGGTACGGAACCCTAAAAAGTACCTTTTAGATTTTTTAGGGTTAATAACATTGTCTGGCGTTGTGTGGCAACTACAGTGTTGCATCTTGATGATTTCTTTTGTGAATAGGACTCAACGAAAAAATTGCTCAATCTGCTAGCCACAACAGCCATACATATACACACGTACCTACTTGCTCAGATATATGTTCTAGCTGCAAATGCTATCGCTTCCGTTGTAGGTATTATGTTCTGGTTCATAGGTCTCTTTTGAACGCTTTGTTACTTATAAAGGTAAGGAAGATGACACTAACGATTAGATCAAAAGAAACATTACGATTTCGAGCACACTTCGAGGATAACACAGTCACAATACCCACAATACAATATGAATGCAAATTAATGGATCTGCGCAGTTCACTATGCGTAGGACATTGTGTCGGGCAGATATTTGTCGGTAGCGTGTGCGCACACGCATCACTCAAGCCGATGACCTGCTTAATTTAAGATTATCTTGTTTGTATAAGAATATATAGTTTGTGATTGATGGCCATGTTGGAAGGTAGAAAAAACAACATTTTAATATTAAAATAGTTATTTCATAAATAAATAATCTGAGGCTAGCTTGCAAGATGTAGCTGCTCATCAAAATAACTAATAATCAGAATTCGGTAGCACAGATTAGCGAAATTTCGACATTTTTGTATTGACATTTGCTAATCCGTACTAGCTAATCCGGATAAGTTAGTTTAATATAGCTGCCTAAGTCAGCCTAAGAATTTTTTTTCCGTAAACTAAAAACATGATTCAAACTAAATTCATTTTCGGTTTTAATCGCGTGGTGTTTATTACTTTTAGCATTGTTTCAGTGTTCAACGATTCGAGACTTTTACAGGTCTTTTCTTCAGGATTGACTCTTACAAAACCAATAACATATGTTTAATTTTAATCCAACATCGCGAATACAGAAGAAAAATCTAAATAAATTTGTTTTTTAAAATACTTACAAGAGGATGTTCCACCAATTTTGGAAGTTTGGTTTAGTTAGACCATGACTTTTATTAGATAACGAAAGTCATGACGTTTTCGATCAACATGTAAGTACAATAGATATCTATTTCAGTTCCTAGACGTGTGATATTTCGACTGTCAAAACGTATTTATTTAGCAACTCGTTGTAAAGGGATAACACCTATGTACCAATTGAATCAACAAACACATGACGTAAGCAACTGGTAGGTACGTTTACGTCATAAAACGGAAAATAGCTGAGTTTTAAGAATAACTCACAGTTATTCTTAAAACTCAGTTGGTAACTGGCAGTTCAGACGATAAAGATAAATATATTGGTTTATTGCAAAAAAAATTGGTTATTACAAAGATCTTAAAACTATTTAAATAACGTTCCACATTCTTTGCCAACGTATTGGCATGCAAATTTAAAGTTATGGACACAAAATTACAAAATAAAATAAACAATTAGGTATCCCTTCAAGAGTAATAGAGCCTCGTACATGCAATTATTCAAATTTCATTAGGTTCATTACGCTGGAACACCAAAACAAATAAAATATCAGAAACATAATAATAATTAAGAATGATTAGTATAAATAAATACTTAAAATGTAGGTAATTAATTAATTGATGTCATCTTAAATGTAATAATTGTTGTACAGAGTAAAAACGTTTAGTAATCAACCAAGCCCGAAGTTTCATTATAAATAAATTATTGGGTGTAAACATTTGATGTCATTGGGAATTTTATTGAATAATGTCCCACACACAGTATGACAACTTTAATGATACAAGGCTGTTTTAGGAATTCTAGGTAGAACAATAATTCTGTTAGGATTTCTTACACATCTAGGAAACATATTCCGTGCTACCTAACGATAAACAAGTAAATAAAGAATTACGGCTACTTATCAAACAGCTCAGGTTAATTGATCCAACTAGTTACGTATTTATGTAGTTATTTTTTGTCGGTACTGTATTGAATAAGACATTTCTTTTGATATCAATATTACCTAAGTTTTTATCGGCTTAATTGTAGCACCAAATAGTAAGTAATTTAAAACAAAAATAAAATTAGAGTTCAAAATTGCAAAAAAAATAGTCTGAAATACTGAATGGCTTACCTACTCTGCGGAGTTTACTCATTAGCATAGATCGGATTTTTGGGTGCCGTTTCAAAAATGCGACATCAAAAGTATGGATACGACCAAAAAAAATTCCGAGAAAAATTCCGCGTCTTGGAATTTCATCGTGATTGGGATTTCGAATAAGGATAGGTGTCGAAATCACGATTACTATCACTATCTAAAGTCTCATCATCATCATCATCATTTGTTTTTATTGCGTAAGGCATATTTACTAGAAATATTTTAAAGAAAAAAATAATCTTCAAAATTTAAAATGAGATTCTGTTTACAGGTTAGAGTTATCCGGCAGAAATAAATAAAACACACATATAAATTAAAAGGGTTTAATGTTTATATTTCTTTATTTAATATACAAACAATGGATAAAATCTGTTCTAAGTATAAATAATTATCACAATTAAGAGAAAACACACCTAAAGCATGTTTGTGGAACAAACATTTTCAAATACTTGTTTAAAAACATTTACTTTTCAGCCAGTATTTCCTTACAACGGTAGGGTAGAGACAATCCAGCAAAGCTTGAAATATAACAATTTATGTATTACTAAAACCAAAAATGTTCCCTCGACATGGAATTATTGTTGAGAAAATAATACAAAAATACAACTTTCCTTTTTATTTATTTACAACTTTCCTTACAAATTGACAGAGTTGGTTAAAATGGGAAGTAAATTTTTGTACCTCTCAACATTTAAATTGTTCTATTTCAAGCTTTCCTGAGTGCACTACGCACCATCTACCTCGGCGTGCGAGCTGAATAGTTGCCATTGCGGAATTTAACAACTATGTAATTACTTGGAAGCGAATTTTGAAATTTGACCCTTACCATGATCTACTTATTGCAGGACTTAATTCGTCAGCTAATCAAAAATAAATAAATAAATTAAAAAAAAAACACAAATAATAAAAAAATCACAGAAAAAGTTTTTTTTGTTTTCTGTGTTTTTTCTTAATAGTCTAGGAAAAAAATACTCTATTTTTTTGCGCAACAGAATAACAAATTAAATAACGAGAAAAGATCATGGTAACGCCCAATATCCAGTTTTACTTAAGAATTACCAAGTTGAAAACAGAAATCTGATGATCATTTTTATTAAAATTCCGGGTCTAGATAGTGTTGTAGCTACTTTTAGATTTAAATTATCTCGATATTTCGGAACGGAATCAGCCTAATCCATAATATCTTTAAGTTGTTTTGTAGGAATGAAGAAAATAAATTCTACACTCTTTTTAACAACAAATTATAGACAAGAAACTTACAGTTATTCGTGTAAGTTTCTTGATTATAGGCTATGTTATTTATTCTATTACAATATATAAAAAATCTACTCACCCAAAGTTCGACAAATGTCAAAGATATCCAATCCAGTTGCAATAATCGTAGTCCGTTTAGTAGCCAAAATGTCAAGTTTTGCAGTGAAATCCAAAATCCAAGTAACAAGCAGGGGTCAATTAACAATAGCATAAGACACACGGATAGACTGCACTCAACAAACCGAAGTAAGCGAATGAGCTTAAATTGCAGTTTCACTTTTCCCATAGGAATAACGGAATAATAAATAGGTATAAATATATACAAATAGGTATTTAGTATAAGCAACTTCCAACAATTGCTCGAAGAAAAATAAACAAACATACCTTGGCGCCGCCTTTGTAATATTGCCGACAATAGCGACAATAGGTATTGCAAAAGATAAACAATGTTTATGGCCGCTGTCTTCAAAATATTTTTTTTGTTCAACTTATGGATATTGTTAACTTAAAATTGCGAAATTGCAAGTACGAAAATGACTCAGTAAGTTTTATGCATTCAATTAAAAAAATCTTGTTTTTTTTTTTTAAATTAATAGTACAATTTCTACGATACATTTACAATACATTACATTACATACATACATAGAATACATTTAATATTTTTGTAAAGTTTAAAAAGAAATATCGGAATTACGGAATTTACAATTCCGGAAAGTCATATCCATGTTAGTGACAACGTCTAAAACAGCACCCAAAATCCGATCTATGCTCATTAGTTAATTAATAATTTTCTAAGTTTAGTCTAATTCTCTGATAAGTGACATGTGTTTGTCTTTTCGAGAATAAAATTATTTAAACCCAAATGTAACTGTAACCATAGAAGCGCCTTATGTTGTTACAAAATAGTACTTAAACAATTTTGACATTTAAAGTCGACAGCTGTCTTTTGCGCTTCCACTAAAAATATAAGTAAATGTTGCTTTAAACTCAAGGTAATTTACACTCACTTTTTGTAGACATGAAAAATCAAAGAAGACACATCTAAGAACTACCTACTTGTTTTTTATAATATAACACATCACTGGTTTTACTACAAGTATAAGAAATAACTAGATGCTACCTACTAGCTTACTAACAGGTTATTTATTGAGGCGCTGGCGTATTGCTCTCATCGGGTTTTGATCCATTATGCTACTAGAAGCTACCTACAGTCGCAATAAGTCTTATAGCATTACGTTGTTAGTAGTTCCGGTTTCTTCCGCTGTTTCACAAACGTCATTTTAAGTCCCGATCCCATTGGAATTTTCAAAAACTCTTTTCTCAGTTAATATCTACACTACACAAAGAACAAGCTCTCCTTTCATCTGGGAGTTTAAACTTTGGTGTGATTAGAAGATTATTAATTCTAGTTTTTTTTCTTTTTTCGTGATGTTGAATCAATCATTCCCCATTATTATTTGAGTTACTTATTTATGCCGCATCGACCAGTTATGGTCTATTGTCATCATCCGAGCGTTGTTCCCGGTTGCATCTCTCTCGAGACCCCGGGGTCCGCTTTCCTACTTTTACGTTTCCACTTCGCACGATCTTCGGCATCCCGTGTAGTGAGGCCATTTGCACGCATATCCGATCTCACAACGTCAAGCCAGCACTTCTTGGGTCTTCCCAATCTGCCGCGGCCGGGCGGAGGCGCCATAGCAAGACATTTGTTTCCCACGTAACTAGCCGGTTTCCGTAGAACGTGGCCGTACCACCGTAAGCGGCATTCTTGCAGTTTGTCTGCAATGTCTCGGACATGAAGGCTGCCCCTGATGCGGGAGTTTCTGACGCGGTTTTTTCGCGTCACTCCACACATCCAGCGCAGCATCTTCATCTCCGTGACACGCAGCTCCTGCTTATGTCGCTCAAGCAATGGCCACGCCCCACTACCATACAAAAGGACAGGTCTAATTATCGTTTTATAGACCTGCCCCTTCAGTTTAACCGGCATTTTCGGGTCACAGATGACACCAGTTACCTCTCGCCACTTGGCCCAAGCTGCCGAAATGCGGGACTTGACGTCACAATCGATGTCGCCGGACTCGTGAAGTACAGATCCCAAGTACTTAAACTGGTCTGTCCGCTCGACCATGTGACCGTCTACGCAGACAGGTGTGGGATCTGTGGTATTGCTAGCCAAGTATTCGATCTTCGCTACGTTGAGTTGCAAACCGCCGTTCTCAAGTGACTCTTTCCACGCATTTACACGCCTTCCAAGCCGTCCCTTATCCGAGTCCGCTAGCGCAATATCATCAGCATACATGAGCATCCACGGGGGCTGCTCGTGTGCGTCTCGGATGATTACGGACAGTGCGTCCAGTATTACGCTAAACAGAAACGGACTTAGGACGGATCCTTGGTGGACTCCGACTGTAATGGGGAAAGATTTAGTGTCACCAACAGCAGTTCGCACCACTGAATCGGAATTTCGGTACATGTCCCTGATGGATTCAATATAAGTTTCAGGCACCCCTTTGGACCGCAGCGCCCACCAGATCATCACGCGAGGAACACAGTCGAAGGCCTTCTGCAAGTCCAGGAACAGAAATGCAGAGGCGTATTCTTCGTTCTGTATTTCTCCATAACGATCCTTAGGGCGAAAACAGGGTCCATGGTACCATGACCGGGACGGAAACCATACTGGCCCTCCGAGACAGTGCACTCCTGCCGGATCCGAGAGTCAGCTGTACGCTCGTAGAGCTTCATGGTGTGGGACATGACCTTTATACCACGATAACTTCCACACTCCTGCACAGATCCCTTGCCCTTGAACACTGGAGTGATAACACTCAGTCTCCATTGGGCGGGGATTCTGCCGGTCTCGAGTATGCGGTTAAAAAGGTTGGTTAAGATGCCCACACCACGAGAACCCATAGCTTTCCATACTTCGATGGGGACTCCATCGGCGCCGACAGCTTTCCGATTCTTCATGCAGCGAAGAGCCTTGCGCACCTCCTGAGGCGTTATCAGTGGCACAAGTCCTAGATTCGGAGGGAGTTCCGGTGGCTGCACCTCTTTATACTGCTTATTGAGCAGCTCGTGGAAATAAGAGCGCCACCTCTCCTTCACCGCGAGGTCCTCGCATAGCAGGTTACCATTAGGATCTTTTACACAGCGGCACTTGGATAAATCCTGTGCCGCTTTGATCCTAGAACGTGCCAACTTATAAATAAGCTTCTGCCCCTCATACGTTTCCAACTTATCGTACAATGGCTGTAAGTGGTTCCGTCTGGCTCTGGCTACTGCTCTCTTTGTGGCACGTTTGGCAGACCTGTACGCGTCGCGATCTTCAGGAGAGTTGGACGCTTGCCACTTTTTAAAGAGGGCTTTCTTCACCCTAGTCTCCCTCTGGACTGTGTCGTTCCACCACCAAGTTTCCTTGTCACACTTGCGTCCTCCCTTAGACATACCGAGGACCGACCGCGCCGAATCAGTGATAGATACTTGAATCCTGTCCCAGTGTTCCTGTACCGGTTCGCCTTCAGCATTAGCACATTTGTCGCCGATTGCTGAGGCGAGCATCTGGGACTTGACTTCATCAAGCATCCACCATCTGATTCGGCGCTGACATGGTTCCGGTCGTTTGTCTTTGGTCTTTACACAGAGATCCATGACAAGGATACGGTGTTGGGCAGTGAGACTCTCACCGGGTATGACTTTGCAGTTGGCCACGTAGCCGATATGGTGTCTCCTAGTGATTAGGAAATCGATTTGGGTAGCGCGCCCCCCGCTCTTGTAGGTGATCAAGTGGTCGGGCTTCTTTTTGAAATATGTGTTCACGAGTGCCAGGTCGGCAGTGGCACACGTACGCAGAATTTCTTCTCCTTCCGCATTCCGACTGCCATACCCGTAGCCTTCATGAACACGTTCAAATTCCGCCCCCATCTCACCTACATGTGGGTGTGGGAGCCCTTTATAGTAGGTATATTACTAATGGCCTTTGAGTCCCGAAACTTCCAGATTCTTTAGGCAAGCTTTATGTTGTGTACCTCAATAGTTAGCCTGTAAGAGTCCAAGGAAGCCTACTCCGCATTGCACAATATCCCATGCCTTCGGACCGTGGTGAGTACTAGGACATCTCGGTTTCGTCACGATGTTTTCCTTCACCGTAAGAGCGATGCTCATAGCGCACAAAATAAGCGATCAACCGTAGTTACTTATACCGTATATATGCGTAATTAATATGCATAGTATATATGCGATAATGTAAATCACATGATTACTGCAAAAAAAAATATACAAAAAAAAACCCCATGAGTTTCTTGTGTCTTCTTCTCATTGGAGGTCACGTTCCGAAGACACAGTAGATATAAATATAAAAACTGACATTTCTAAGAGATATCTTGCTAATATCCGAATGAATAAACGTACTTTAATTTTGATTTTGATTTCGTCATTAGTTCCTCATTTGTCCGCCTGAACCTATAGATATACTTCGTTTTTTAATTGTAGACTATGATTTAACGAAACTTCATAAAGAAAAAATGTCAAATACAAAGAACCATAACGTCAGATCATAGTCTGAAATAAAAATCGAAGTATAGGTGGTACAGTATTGTATGTAACGACTTCTCCGTATCAACCTAAATTTACATAAACTATCAATTAGTATTGAACTGATCGGCTGACTAGCAACAACAGCATACTAACGACGTCATTGCCCACGTGAATGTGACAGTAGACAGCACCATCAGTTCAATTCAGTTCATTGCCAAACGGAACTGAAAGTGAGACCTTTGCAAATGAAACCATAGTAGCGAGCGATGTTAATGAGATTTTAACTCGACCCCTACTTATGGGCAGTGCATACTTATACTGTGCGACAGAAATTGGCGACAATATATTTTTTGTTTCAAGATATAGTTTGCTGTTTTATTTAGAAAAGTATGTTAACTGTGAATTAGTTAATCATTTTATTGTCAATCTTTTGCTTATGCAAATTAAAGCGGAAAGAATACCTTTTAACTAACCGCTAATATTTTTTATTTATTTAACGTTATAAATATAATAGGGTTGGGCTATAGGTAATTTTATGAATAAAAGGGTGTAATTGCCATGTTTAAGTTCGATTCGGGCTAGTGTTAATTGACTGATTTTTTTTAATTTCTTTCTTTTGCGATTTGTTATGAAATCTTCTGTATTAACCTACTTGTAGGTACATAATATTTAAAAAATCTTTTTTTTTTATTCCTTTGCAATATGCAGCATAAGTATACTCGACGCTAGCTTGACTAAAAGCGATATATTTTAAACTTCATAATTTCATGGTTGCACCTGAATCACCTGTCAGAATATTGACTTTAATTAATCAGTTTTACCTTTTCACATTTTTTCAAGCCCTTATTTAGACGTTTGTTTATTATTCGCTGTATTACGATTTGTCGTCCTTCTCGTCTCGGTCTAACACACCATTGTGCACTGTTAGTACTCAACCCATGTTATTTTTATTAGGTCCCTCGTTTGTTCATGTCATGATTGATGTTTTATTTAACATGATAATGTGCGATTAGGCTTGTTGTACTGATTCAGTTACCGAGTGTTTAATTGATGAACATTTCTACTTACTTTGTTAATTAATGACTCAGAGTATTATCCTACTTTCTCATAAATAAATTGAGCATGTTTACTATCAACTTAGATTAATATTTCGTAAGACGGCTTCACCGATTTTGATAAACCTACATAAAAGAAAGTCGTGTTAATTACACTATAACTCAAGAACGACTGAACCGATTTGGCTGAAAATTGGTGGCGAGGTAGCTTAGAACCAGGAGAAGGACATAGAATTTATTTCTTTTATAAAGTAGTAGTAGTAGTGTACAGTTCTAAGTTTTTTTAATTTAAAGGACAGGACAACGTCTGTCGCCTCAGCTAGTAGGGAATATAATATTTATTTATACTATGAAATACAATATTCACTCTACTATATTCAATATTCATTGACTCCAATATGGGTTGAATTAGACTGGTAAACGCTGGTAACGTCTATTTTCAACAGCGACTGTTGATGCTGATTAAATATTACCCAGTCTCACCCTATTCCGAATGGAACCGTAGAGGTCAACTAGAAACCTAACATTAATGAGGAAGACGGGTCCCATCAGTTACTCGTATGTGGTCGGGAGATTTAATGAATACCGGAGGGACGGCCGAGATGCAGACGCGTAGACGGTTAAAATATATAGGATGTTACGACGACCGCGACGGCGATTTAAGCCGAAAGGGGGTTGTTCTAAAGTTCTAGGCGAACCACTATTGTTCTACGACTTTTGGAAATTCGAAGTAGTTAACCTTTTAAACTAACACGATTAGTAAACATAGTCCCCTCGCGACCAAGACCTTTGTAACATGGTTGAAACGTCAATGTAGAAAAATAAATAATAATACGCGATTAAGACTCGGGCAAATACAGCTTTATGTACCTATTAGAAGTAGTTTTCGAAAATGTTAAATTTAAAGTTTATTTGAAAATCAACTGTTTCTTAGAGTTAAAGGTCATTGGCCTTAAATTCTAAGAAACAGCTGATTATAAAATGAAACCCAGTCTCACCCTATTCCGAATGGAACCGTAGAGGTCAACTAGAAACCTAACATTAATGAGGAAGTACGGGTCCCATCAGTTACTCGTATGTGGTCGGGATATTTAATGAATACCGGAGGGACGGCCGAGATGCAAACGCGTAGACGGTTTAAATATATAGGGTGTTAGGAGGACGACGATTTAAGCCGAAAGGGGTTTGTTCTAGAGGTCTAGTTCAACAACTTTTATTCTACGGCTTTTGGAAATTCGAAGTACTTTTCGAAAATTTGAAGTATAGTTAACCTTTTAAATTCCCACGATTTGTCGAGGTAGGAAAATAAATAGTACGCGATTAAGACCCGGAAAAATGTAACTATATTCAAAGTAGTTTTCGAAAATATTGAGTTTAAAGTTCATTTGAAAATCAGCTGTTGCTTAGAGTTAGAGGCCATTGGCCTTAAGTTGTCCAGCTATTTAGTTTGGACTACTACAATCCAAATATTAATTGCTTTTATTTTCAGTAAAACATAACCTCAGAATTTAAGAAAAGAACTTCTAATTTCCTAAAGTCAAATAGAACATAGAACAAAAAGTCTCCGTGTAGACGTCTAGAATAACTCCCTTTAAGCTTAAATCAGGATCCTCGAAACACGCTGTATATTTAACTATGATATCCTGATACATTGACTGACATAACTCTAATGTTACAAGCTAGATTCAATTAAACCCATGGCCTTTGCCTATTTAACATAACTAAATTTTATTAATGTAGATCCCTTGAGAATTAAAACCAGTTCTTATCGGAGTTTGGAGAGTGTGTTATTTATATGATGTAGGCATCATATAAATAACACACTGTCCAAACAGCTCTTTACTATCAAAGGTTTAGGTTGTCCATCAGTCAGTCAGTTTTACAGACATCGAACTTAAGTTCAGCTTAGCAGCTGTGTCTATTGCACTTTAGGTACAAAACTGACCATCTATTTTGAATTTCATATGCTCACCTTTAGAGGTTTAAAGATGAGCAAATGAAAATAATATAAAATTATGTAATAATTATTTATCAAGTAGGTGTGTTAATGTTATGTACCTACACCAGATCCAATGTAATACAAAAGATAATATAATTATTGATACAGAAACAAGTTAAGACGATAAAACAGAAACCACATTATTTGTACAATTAAGTATGTGTGTATGTGTGTCAGTAAAAATAACCTTTTTAATTCCAAACAAAAACAAAAGACCACCACCATTGTGACATTGAATGAATGGCAAAAGAGTTGCGTACCTACCGATAATAAAATGACAGACGGACAGACGGACGGACGGACGGACGGACGGACGGACGGACGGACGGACGGACGGACAGACTGACAGACAGACAGACAGCGAAGTCTCAGTAATAGGGTCCCGTTTTTACCTTTAGGTACGGAACCCTAAAAAGAGGATCCGATGATTAAATTCAAACGTATTATAGGTACCTAAGCTACATGCTACGTGTAGGAAGGTCAAATAGATCCCAACAGGTTATTAATACAATGAAGGGTGTTGGCGTCTAAATATATAACAGCAGGATATAGAATTGCTAATTTATTAAAAATTGAAATAATAATAGAGTAGATTTAGCCATCTTACTATCTATTTTGCTAACAAACTGCCGCCCTATTATTTCTTATGCCGAAAGTCCCACATTCGATAATTACATTAGCCAATAAAATAAGTAGGTACCTATAAATAAAATAAATAAATAAATTATCGGAGAACAACACACAGCGCCATCTAGCCCCGTGGTAAGCGACTAAGCTTGTGTTACGGTGACTAGACAACGGATATACTATATTATACTTTTTTTTTGTAAATACATACATATTATACATAGAAAACACCCAGACCAGATACAAATATTTATTTTTAAGCATAAATACTTGCACCCGGCGGGAATCGAACCCGCAACCTCCTGCATTGCAGTCGGGCCTTCCCCCGACGCGCCACTGAGGTCGTCTATACTATGAGCATTGATCAATCAAAACAATTACAGAAAAGGTCGAAAGTTCATATAGTAGTAAAGCTTTGTATTATTTATAGCTGAGTCCCGCTGTTTCACCTGCGTTGGAATTTCGAAAAATTCTATCTTATTAAAGATGTTCTTTATAGAGATTTTCGAAATCCAAATTTCAGCTCTTTACTTTTAGCGGTTTATTTAGGCAGTGCGTTGGTCAGTCAGTCAGGATAAAGTATTTAATAGATATAGACTAGCATGCCGCGGTTTCATCCACATAATTCCTGATTTTAGATTTTTTATGATTTTAGAAATTTTACAAAACCTTTTCTTATCGGAAGCCTACATCATAATATAAAGAACACACTCTCCAAATTTCAGCTCTCTACTATCAGCGGTTTAGGCTTTGCGTTGATCAGTTATACAAATCAAATCATAGACAAATCATTTTATAGAGATACATACAAAAGGTCGCGCTAGATAATATGTCTTAGAGAAAAGTCCCAAGATTTGGCGTAAATGTCGTCATCGTGCAATCCAGGAGACATTTGCCGTGTCTCGATGAATCAATTGTAGCCTGACCCCCGGGACAAACGAGCCACTTAGGGTCGAACGCGGAGATTTGTCAATTCCTAGAACCGTGAACGTTTTCCGCTTGGCGCGTCTTCACTTTCACTATAGTAGTATTACATACGTTGTCGACAATATTTCACGGTTGTTTGTTCCTACCTGCGTGTATTGTTATTAATTTTATAGCCGATTTAGTTTGCTGTTAAATTGAGTTTGTTTCTTTTTTAAATTTAACTATACTCTTATACAATATTTCAGAATCTCTAGATCAAATATGTAAACTTAAAAACTCACGCATTTATTTGAAAGAGACAGTGCTTTATTTACTTTTTCCTTTGATATTGACAGTTCTTTGTTTACATTATTGATCTAAGATTGTTAAATAGACTAGTTTAGTTAGTTTAGTTTCGCTGGGCTTTTTCCGTACTGCCTCACAATCGGGCCATTGTACGTGAATACTAAAATAGAGTAAAGTATTTTTATATATTCTTACTACCGCTATGTACTTAATTTTTTTTTAATTTATATAAACTAATATTATAAAGAGGTAACGTTGGTAACGTGTATGTAATGTAATGTATGTATGTATATTGGGGGTAATCTCCGAAACTACTGGACTGATTTCGAAAAATATTTTATCAATAGAAAGCTACATTATCAAGGAGTTACATAGGCTACTTTTGATCGCGATATTCCCACGGGATCGGGACTTACGCGACTGAATACTTGATAAGGGTTAAGTTTTTTTTAAATAATTAACTAAGTATAGTTTGTAGCATCCCTATATATCCAACACTCCAACACTACACGAAAAGAAAAAGAAGCGCATCTTTTCCAAGATCTTTTCTATTTCAAGGGTATAAAAAGTGTCTCTAGGAATTCAAAAGATTATAAACGCTTCGCTTCATTTTAACACGAAAAATGTTTTAAAAGCATAAACGGCTATTTAAAGTTAATTCACACAAATGACTCCTATTCAGCAAAACATTATGCGACATGAATTAGGGGTCATTTTACATTGCATTACGAATTCAGTTAAGATCGGAGTTAAAAAGGCTTTGCATCATATTTTATTACATATGAGTTTAGCACAATCTTCATAATTCATCTGTGTCGACATTATCGTGAGAAGTTACCCGGTCAGAGGTTAAGATCGATAAAATAAACCCACTATCGTAGCACTAGCAATTAGAGATGGGCTGACTATGGCTTTTTGCCGAATAGCAGGCTAGTTAGCCGAGTCAGTTTAAAATTGCCGGCAACTTTTGAACTATAACGACAATGCAAATCGTTATAATTCGAAGATATTCGGGTTAGTCGATATCAAAACATTAAAAAAAATGTCATTCACAATGTCACGTCATTCAGTCGCTAACAAATTGACATTGTAATTGAAACTATCGTTTGTAACTATCAAATTGTATATCCGTTAAAGCAAAATCAACAATTTTAATTATTTCAATCGAGATTTTCTAGCAACAGAGTTATATAATCATCTGGGTCTATAAAAAAACAATCTATAAAAACACGTCACAACCAGGGACCTGGTTGTGACGTGTTTTTATACGTTTTTCTGACTTCCCACCATCTAACGTACTTAGGGATATATCAGACAGAGAGCGGTCACGCGATCAATCGTTCAAACGGTCAGTTTTGCGGTCTTTATGTTATATTGGATACGTTACATACATATACTCACACAGGAGGCATTCTGACCGCATCGGTCAAGTAGGGTCTGCTCAACTGTGGGGTTCGTGAGCAATGGCACACTCGAACGCAAAACGCGAACGCAGAACGCTTGACCGCGTGACCGCTCTCTGTCGGATAGGCCCCTTACTATTAATTAGAAAAAAATTGGTTTTACTGCATAACTGTTGTCGGCAAATTGAGCTGACTATTCGGCACCTACCGCCTATTCGGTAAAGCTGCCGACTAGTCGGCACATTACTACTATAGCAATCAAGTAGCAATATTGTCTCTCTAGTGTCTGTGAACGTCGTAGTAATTGTTCTAACTTCACACGGATATTTACTATTAAAAACCGGCCAAGTGCGAGTGAGACTCGCGCACGAAGGGTTCCGTACATTTTTGAATTGAATGAAAGGAAAATTGCGATTTAAGGTTTATGACGTATTAAAAAAACTACTTGCTAGATCTCGTTCAAACCAATTTTCGTTGGAAGTTTGCATGGTAATGTACATCATATATTTTTTTTACTTTTATCATTCTCTTATTTTAGAAGTTACGGGGGGGGGGGGGCACACATTTTACCACTTTGGAAGTGTCTCTCGGGCAAACTATTCAGATTAGAAAAAAATGATTTTAGATACCACAACATCATTTTTGAAGACCTATCCATAGATACCCCACACGTATAGGTTTGATGAAAAAATATTTTTTTGAGTTTCAATTGTTAGTATGGAGAACCCCAAAAATTTATTGTTTTTTTTATTTTTGTTCGAAAATCTTAATGCGGTTCACCGAATACATCTACTTACCGAGTTTCAACAGTATAGCTCTTATAGTTTTGAAAAAAAGTGGCTGTGACATACGGACGGACAGACGGACAGACAGACAGACAGACATGACGAATCTATAAGGGTTCCGTTTTTTTGCCATTTGGCTACGGAACCCTAAAAACTACAGAGAATAGTGAATACTGTTGTAGCCTATGGTTTTTCTTGCATAGTACAGATCCCGTGAGAATTTCGGTGTAAAAAGTCTCCAGCTGTTTTATAGTAAGATTTACCGCATTCGGATCACCGTTTATGGATGAAGAACTTTAATTAAGTACCTACATAATTATTATTTCGAAATAGACTAGCGCTATCCCTGTCACGCAATTGGGGTTATTTGAGCCCTTAACTCCAACAAATAATAAAAATAACCTTGATTTTCTCATAAACATCAGCAACCATAGTGGGAGTTTACGCAAACTGTCACGTTTGCGTTAACGCGATTTTTTTCTATAGACAGACCGTTAAATCTTCACATTACGTCCGCTAGGAGGCGCTGTTCAATTATCCATACAATTTTGCCGCAAACGTGCCTCTAATGTTTGCTAATGAAAAAACCCGCACTAGGCTCTCAGTAGTTTTCTCTGTTGCTACGCAAAAAAACATTGTTTTTTGCATGTTTTTTGCCCAAATTAATACCGAATCTATGACAATTAAATGAGATAGCATCTATCTCCCGTCGAGAAGTTGGTCAAGACTCAAGACATTCACTTTTTATCCGAAGCTAAATAAAGTCTATTTTAAAGTATTTCGGCGATAAGGTAAAAATATACATTGTGAACCATTCAAACCGGCCTTCAGGACGATATCCTGAACTGAGATAGCGAAAAATACTGAAAGGTGGTTGCGTCCCCGATTTGGACTAAATCTAAAATGGCGGATTTATATTTTTGTAAAATTAATTACTTACCCTAGCAGAAATCGAGGCTTGTCTTTTTGCAAAAACTGAATTACCCTATTTGCTATAAGAGCTAGCAACGTTTTCGAGAGAGAATTTCAGAAACTACCTGAAATTCTTGTTTTCCCGACGACGTTGCTAGCTCTTATACTAATTGTATCGATGGATAGTGTTGCTGACAGAGATTAAATATTGGAAACAAACATAGTGTGATAAATATAATGAAATATCTATTTTTTTTTATAAAAATATGAAATAGTCAAGTATTCTGTACAAGTAATGCACCTTTAATGATAATTAAGCACAAAGTCGTAAAAATGTCGCACGACTATCAATGTCACTTCATCACGTGAAGCCTTAAAAATGTAAATGTAAACGCTCACAAACCAAGACAAAACGTAATAAAAAAAACAACATATCTTTCAGAATCTTCAAATGCATATAATAATGCTATTTAATTCAGTAATTCTATTATTGTCCAGGCCCGTGAGAATAATATAACTAGTAACAAAGATTCTAACAAGTTAATCAGTGATTGTGATCATGGTGTCTATTCTGCAAATGAACTGTAGCTACATGGCATCTACACGGTCATTTTAGGCCTCTTTTGGTACCTATACACCATATGTATTTATTTTACACACCAAGCGGCGACTTAGACCAGTGAATGTGATCGTGAAGGTGACCTTGCGGAGTTTTCCCCCAAGAAACCTCTTTTGGTCGCCTTTTAAGACTGGCAGAAGATACCGTAGCCATATTTTTATAGGTAACGGATTTTTCCAAAAACCCACAACCTACAAATCTCTTTTATACCTACACACCACAAATAACACACTCTCCAAATTGCATGTCTCTAGGACCAGCGGTTTGGACTCGGCGTTAATATATATAGTTGAGTCAATCAGTCAGGACATTGAATTTTATATATTCTCAAATCATATATCATTCAGAAGATATATGGTGTGATTTTAATCGCGTCTAGAATATTTAAAGGCGTAAAATGAGTAACGAACGGTGTAGAAGCTACACGGCATCTACATGAATTAGTTGCAGAATACCCTTCGACGTCAGTCATTGTGGCTGACCTTGGCCGTGTAGTCTAGTACCAATTGTTATCACCGGAATACGTATACTACGTTTATGATGCAGCTAGGCGTGAGTTAAACATCTAATGAATGACCTACATAATCTACACGTTGTTTTCAGGGTAGGCGTTTGAGGAAAAACTAGGATTAGTTACTTTTTTTTTTTTTTTTCCTTTTGGCCCCGGACTCTCGAGATGCCATTTGTCGAGTTTTTGATTAGTTACTTTAAATATGCGTAAAGTGGATACTATATTCAGGGAGGCTACCGCGGTTGTATCGTTGACATCAACTCGATGCCGACGCGGTAGTTTGACATCTTTGACAGCGGGGTTTTAAATTTTAAAACCGCGCATCCATGGCCGTCAGCCGTCGATTTGAAGATTTTCTGTCAAAATCTTCAATTCAATTCAATTCAATTCTGTCTGTGTTTCATTCGATCAATTTGGTTTCGGCATCGGTATGAGTAATCGACGCGTCGATTTGAAATTTTCGCGGTGCGAAATTCGGCTGTCAACTGTTAAATGAATTCGATGCCGATGCCGACGGAACAACCGCGGTAGCCTCCCAGGCAGTAAAGGAGTTTTATTTTATACTAGCAGAGTCCCGCGATTTCGGCCGCGTAAGTCTTGATCCCGTGGGTTTTTTTGTAAATCCATAAGCAACCATTTATGCCCAGCACAAATACTACAAACAACCCACAACCTTCTGTATTTCAGCCGGATGTTCGCCCGACGCGCCACAAAGGCCGTCACAATCGATTATTATATTAGCTACTAGCTGTGCCCGCGACTTCGTCAGCGTTTTTCGAACACCTACCTATCGCTGTGCAAAAGTCTACACATAAACGGACGACCATGGAAGTCTGTTGCTAAGCACTGCAGAAGATAATCATGGGAGAGTCTGTTTAAGGATAGATTTTGCACAGCGGTAGGGAACTTGTTGCTTGCTTATATGCATTATTATAGGAAGAAGGAGTAGCCTTTGTCGAAAATATATTTTAAAAAACCCATCTTCGAGAAAAAGGACAAAACAATAAAAATAATCTCTGCTACATACAGTGCAACCGACAAGTTATCTCTTATGCAAGCTGAAGTCGGGCAGCTTAACTACTTCCTACACACCACTACACTACACCGTCTGGCCACTCCCGTTGGGCTCCCTACCATAGGTTTAATAACTAAACCCCCACGCTCATCTCTGTCCGAAAGACAATCCCTCTTCGTCTCGTCTCCCTCGGCACGGTCACACCACCGTCTCGAGGCCCCCAAAGCCAGGATAAAACCCCCCGAGTTCACCACCAGAGGCTGAGGTGATTTTTTTTATAGTGATTGTCTTCCACGCTGCCCCATTCTTGCGGAAAGGACCCCTGAGCCCGCTGACGCGGGTTTGCGGGTTAGCTTGCAGCTACTGAGCCCCCCGACCACGGCAAGGTAGACGCAAATCTGAAAGGTAAAACGTAACGTCGTGCCCGGCACTCGGGACTCGAACGCGCAGCCGTCACTCGGCTCGCTAGGCCACTGTTCCTTAAAATGGGAATGCGACGGTCCGTGATTCGAACGCGGTACCCTCAACTCGGAATCCACACTCTACCGCAGCTGCCATCGTGCCCAGTAAAACTGAACTACCCGATTTCAGCAATAATTATTTTTTTCCTTTTTAGCGCATTTTCGACTGCCACTAAAAATTATGTAAATTGTAATCGTAACCTTAATAATTTAGGAGTTTTTTGATGAGAAGGTGGTTTCCAGGTGGTCTTGTATAAATAGTAAATTTTTTTTATTTTAAATTTTTTATAAATAGTAAATTTATACCTAGTTCTTTATAACCCGATTCTATTGATGAAAGTCCAAAAATTAGTAATTTACTGCATTGTGGGATGCTATTCTGCTCATCATTTCGAAGGTTGTCATCAGATCTTCACCAACAATTTGTGGGACCAACTCGGCACTTTGACTTTCCAAATGTAAAAAACAATATCGAAATTGGACTTCATATGCCGGAGTACGGCGTGAACATATCCCCATACAAACCATATGCGGGTCGAATTGAGAAGCTCCTCTTTTTTTTGAAGTCGGTTAAAAACAGCCATTATAAATTTCCGTATGTCCGAAGGATCCGGATATATGGAGAGACATAGGTATACGGCATTTTAATAACTATCCGATATCCGGTTTTTTTAATTACCTACCGGATATCCGGTTTTTATATTACCTACCGGATATCCGGTTCATCATGTATTGATTCCACACAACATACTTCTCCAATACAACATTCAAACGAATTAGGTAAAAACAGAAAAAAACACTTTATCCGGATAACCGGACCAAATATCCGGATAAAAAATAGCCTATATGTTAATCGGGGTCCAAAACTATCTGCATACCAAATTTGGTCAAAATCGGATAAGCCGTTTCTGAGATTAGCGGGCACAAAGGCACACACAGACAAACAGATAAACAGACAAACAGACAACCAGAAAAACCGAAAAATAGGTTCTACTGTGTTAATAGATACCCATACAATTTATATTTTTTTATATCTTCCAAAAACAGACACCGCTGAGTTACGATTTTATTATATGTATAGAATAGATAGATACCTATTATGTAGTAAACTAGACTGTTTATTTTTGTCTTTCAATCTATTTTTTTGTTTCCAGTCTAATTTACCCGTCTAATTAGACTATCTAGTAGTCTAGAATACCTACCTACCTAGAAACAAAGTGTGCGTTATAGGTTAACGTTTGTTTCTGTCTGCCAACTTTGAAACTTCATTTCACAGTAAAAGACATACGATATACATGGTATATTTATGCAGATGTTAATCATCGTTTATATGTAAGTAAAGGGGTTAATAGGTAAAGATGTCCGTACGTGTACATAGTTAAATGATTTAGGTACCTTGAGACTTTTAAATAATATTGAGAGAAAATAGAGCAGGCAACTAATCATTATTGTCAAACAAATCTTGCGTGTTACCATTTAGTTTTATTATTTTATTATCCAGTATTTATGTATGTATTTCACTCCTCCCTCGACCTCGGTGGCGCGTCGTGCGAAAGCGCGACTGCAATGCAGGAGGTTGCGGGTTCGATTCCCGCCGGGTGCAAGTATTTATGCTTAAAAAAATAAATATTTGTGTCTGGTCTGGGTGTCCCTCTATGTATAATATGTATGTATTTACAAAAGAAAAATAAATATAAGTATTATATCCGTTGTCTAGTCACCGTAACACAAGCTTAGTCGCTTACCACGGGGCTAGATGGCGCTGTGTGTTGTTCGGAGAATTTATTTATTCACTACCGGTAGTGCGAGTTTTTTTGTAGGTAGGTGCACGCTAACTATTTGTTTTACACGAATATCATATATCATAAATGGGACATCAGTTTAAAATATGAATTTTTTAACAACTTTCAATACCTACTTAATTATGAAAATTTTGTCGTTTACGCAAACGTGATAGTTAACGTTTGCCTTGACGTTCGCGTTGTACACTCTAACGCGAATAAGATGGAAGTTTTGTGTTAATGTCCTCTCTACAAATAATTGTTTTAAGTAGGTAGGTACGGTTTCACCCGCGTAAGTCCCGATCCCGTGGGAATATCGGGCCTACTATGTTACTCAGGGTGAATGTAGCTTACTAATGGTGTTTTAGAATAAGAAAGAATTTTTGAAATCGGTCCAGTACCTACCTCGTTTTTGAGTTTATTCGTAACAAACATACAGACACACACACACAAATACAAATCTTCCCTCTTTATAATATGAGTACCTATAGAAGTATAGATAGCTGTGCCCGCGACTTCGTCAGCGTTATTCGAACACCTACCTATGGCTGTGCAAAAATCCACACTTATACGGATGACCAGGGACGTACCTACTGTTGCTGAGTAGAAGAGAATCATGGCAGAGATTTTTGCACATCGTTAGGTAGAGTAAGCATATTTATTTAATATTTTTGTTGTACCTAACCTAAAAGGGTTTTTTTTCAAGTAAGTATGTTGTTTAAATACCTTACAGAGATGTATTGGACGTCTAAACATTATCCACGCACTGTTAAACTTGCAATTTACTGTATGAGTATAATTAATTCAATACGTTTTACGGGGAAAAAGTCGATTCTAGACAAGTTAATGTTCTTCAAGATACCTAGTAGGTAATAATGATGTAAACGACAAGAAGAAGAAAGAACACACTTTTTAACTTACACGATTTTCGTCCATCATTATTATTAGACTTCTTACAGCTGAAATGATGATGATGATGATTATTATTATTAGAAACACGGGTCTAGTTCGCATTGTAGATGATCATTGTTGTATAGGTAGATAATCACTTAATCAGTCTTCTTGCGACTCGTATAATGCCGAAACGTCAAGGTAATTATTTCTTTTAATTACTTATAAAATTAGACTATAGAACAAAAATATAAAGAATTGGTGTTTTGGGGTGTTTTACTAAATACCTTTAGACCCCTCAAGTTTTTGAAAGTCATTATTATAAATATTTTTAGGTTACTTATATCTATTTCTAATTTTTTGCGCTAAAATTTCGCATAGTCGCAACGTGCGTCCTTCTTTTACACATCTCAAATTATTTAGCCCTATCCCTATCACGCTATTGTGTTATACCAAAATAAGTCAACAAAGCCAAGCAATAGGTAACTACTTAGTACTTATACTTTCATCGAAATTATCAATCGAGAAATTGTTTTACAATCCTTATTGCAAAATTTAATTAGGTTAAGTAGCAAACATGTACCTACTTATTTATTATCTAATAACAAATTGCAATAGACCAAAACTACTCCCTAATAAATACCTACCTATTATACAATCACAGCGTAAACTCAACGAAAGGAAAGCGCGGAATTCTCGCGGAAAATTCGGCACGAATTTGTGGTCACGGTCAAATGGCTTAATACGCCGAACCTAGGCCGTAATAGGGTAATTAATAATGAACTAATTATTATACTTACATGTTTTTATGAAATAATAGGTGGATAATAATAGGTGTTGGAGTTTATTATTATGTTATTCTAAACATCTGAGTCATTTTTTGTTACTACGGCTTTTGGAAATTTGAAGTACTTAGTTACCAAAAGTGTTGAGCTTAAAGTTTAGGAACTTAAAAACAGCTGTTTTTGAAAGCTGGAGTTTATTGATCTAAAATTGACCTTTTATTTAGTTTCAACTTTGTCAATCTTAACATTTATTTTTAAATAAAAATAAATGTTTAGATAATGTTTGATAAACATAAGTTTTACTGTTAAAAAATAACGAATGTACGACATTTTACGTCAACCAGTTGATGTTATAATTTAGATACTGATGTTTTCCTTAGCTATTCAATAAATAAAATTATATTAAAAATTAGTTTTTAATTTTAACTGTGTTTGAAATTATCATATTAAATCGAGATTTGATTTTCAAAAAAAAAAAAAAAAAAAATTCCATTGATGTAATAAGTAGCCATGCAACCTTGAAATGTTAGGGTTATCAATAAGAGTGTCAACTAACATCTAAAAAATCTAGATTGAAACCTCTAGGAGCAAATATAAACAGAGCAAATATTTAGATTATTTATGAAGTTAGTGACCCGTCAGGTAGGTATACCTACCTATAGAGTGAGATCCCAGAAGTGGCAGACATCACGTATTTACTGACGAACGAAATGTGGTTGATTGAGTAGTGTTAGTATGTACTAAGAACGCATACCAACTTGCTAGCCTGCTGCGACGGCCAATTCTGAGATATCAGGACATTAAGATACATTAAAAAATTACTTACCTGACGTTAATTCTCCGAGCTGATTTTCACGTATATTTTAGGTAATGTACTTAAAAATAAGTCGCCAATACTCCCACATACACTTTCCGTCGACCGTATTGCTTTGCAGTCGCTTTAAAGCTCCCAAAATAATTACTCGACTTTACGTAAATTCTGATGCTCCATTTTTATGCCACTTTTGGGATCTTAGACTACTAGTATTACCTACCATTTACAAAAATACTTTTGTCTATCACACATCAAATTTAAAATACTGTTTTCACGGTTCTTGAGGTACAGCCTGATGAGATGACATACAGACAAACAGATTATGGAAAGTAGAGTCTTAGTAAAAGCGTTTCGTTTTTACCGTTTAGACAAGGAACCCCGAAAATAAATCTCTTCTCTCTTTTGGAACTCGAAAAGGGATTTATTTAGCATTCTAATCTGAGTATCTAGGTTTAATAAAACAAGTTGTAAATCAACAGTAGCTGCCGAGTGGACAAGTTTTGCACCTTGTTTTTAGTGTACCTACCTACAAACTTATTAGGGTTGTTACATTTTTTTGGCAGAATGGACCAACTTAAATAAAGCAATAACCGAAACTACGGTAGTTCCGACCAAATGAGAGATGTCAGATATTATTAAATAAGCAAATATTATTAATTCTATGACATCCTTAAAGGCACTCACTTGCTAACGCAATCTTTTTTTTAAAACTAACATTATATCGAGAAAATTGTATGGTATAGTGATATCACTTATTGAGTAACTACTTACTCAAAGGTCTAAAAATTTAAAAAATCATATGTATCTATTTTGGAAGTGGGTTAAATCTTCATTTGAAACACGTTTGACCTTACCTTAATGATTAAGTACTTACTATGAACTACTGTACAGTTAATTACACCTAAAAATCTTAGTGTAAAGTTCCCGAAAGCAAAACTTCTGCTAACCCAATAGTAATATAATGGTGGCCTACAGGATAGGCTAGTAATTTAGGTTAAAAAAAAGGTTTCTTGAAAGAAATAGCTTTTAGCGATAAGGCCGCCCGTTTGTGTAACGTTTTAGATTTTTAAGCTTTCTGTGTAGTTGTCTTACTTATGCATGTTATTTTGTATATTGTTTCTTGTGCAAATAAAGCCGTGCATCTATGTAGTGATTATTGGTAATTGTTATTAGTAATTACTATGAATTACAGTACAGTTAATTACACCTAAAATCTTTGTGTACTTTGTTCAAATTCCGTAAAACAAAATTTCTGTTAACCTAAGGGTAAATTTATTGGTGGCCTAGCGTAGAAACCAATGTGTACCTGGTTGAGGATAACATCAACCTGGTACACTTGGCATCTTGGCAAAAACTTTTAATGGTAACCTCTTGTACTTTATCGGTTTGTAGTACTTAGTTTTAGTGAGAACGTAAATAAATATCTTATACTATTAATTGCGGCAACCCTATCTGTCTTTACATCATAAACCGGTGTGGTTAGTTAGACAAACTATAGTAGTCTCGTTTGGAAATTAAAATAACTAGTCTATTGTAGAAAATAATAGCACATTATTTTTGATAAGCATTTCTATAATCTATACATATAATAAAATCGTAACTCAGCGGTGTCTGTTTTTGGAAGATATAAAAAAAATATAAATTGTATGGGTATCTATGAACGCAGTAGAACCTATTTTTCTGTTTTTCTGGTTGTCTGTTTGTCTGTTTGTCTGTTTGTCTGTTTATCTGTTTGTCTGTTTGTGTGTGCCTTTGTGCCCGCTAATCTTAGAAACGGCTTATCCGATTTTAACCAAATTTGGTATGCAGATAGCTTTAGACCTCGATTAACATATAGGCTATTTTTTATCCGGATATTTTGTCCGGTTATCCGGATAAAGTGATTTTTCTGCTTTTACTTAGTTAGTTTAAATGTTGTATTGAAGAAGAATGTTGTGTGGAATCAATACATGATTAACCGGATATCCGGTCGAAAATAAAAAAAACCGGATATTCAGTTTTTTTCAGGAAATTCCTAAAATACCGTATACCTTTGTCTCTCCATATATCCGGATCCTTCGGACATACGGAAATTCTTTATAATGGTTGTTTTTAAC
Source organism: Idaea biselata (assembly GCA_958496205.1). Classification (NCBI taxonomy): domain Eukaryota; kingdom Metazoa; phylum Arthropoda; class Insecta; order Lepidoptera; family Geometridae; genus Idaea; species Idaea biselata. The sequence continues at coordinate 4,927,768 of OY292401.1, read as the reverse complement.
CGACTTTAAAAAAAAGAGGATCTGCTCAATTCTACCCGCATATTGTTTGTATGTGAATATGTTCAAACCGTACTCCGGCATATAAAGTCCGATTTCGATCATTCTTTTTTAATTTGGAAAGTGAGAGTCCCGAGTTGGTCCCATAAATTGTTGGTGAAGATCTGATGAGAACCTTCGGAATGATGAGCAGAATAGCATCCCACAATGATGTTAATTACTAATTTTTGGACTTCCATCAATAGAATCGGCTTAAAAAGAACTAGGTACAAATTGATGAACCACCTGAAACCACCTTCTCAAAAATTCCTCAGTGATTAAAGGTACGGTTACAATCTTGAAAATGCAATAAAATGGATTAAAAAAATATATCTGTAATCGGGCAGTTTTACTGGGTGATGCAGATTGCATATAGTTTACGTGGCACAATGGTAGCTATGGATTCCGAGTCGAGGGTTCCGCGTTCGAATCACAGACCGGCGCATTCCCTTTTTAAGGAACGGTGGCCTACCGAGCCGAGTGATGGCTTCCGATTCGACGGCTGCGCGTTCGAGTCACGAGTCCCGGACACGACGTTACGTTTTACCCTCCAGATGGTCGTCCACCTTGCCGTTGTGAGGGGACTCAGTAGCTGAAAGCTAAGAGGCGCACGAGGTGGGAAACCGGGCTTGCCTGGCTTCTAACCCGTAATCCCGCGTCAGCGGGCTCGGGGGTCCTTTCCGCAAGAAAGGGCCCGCGTGGTAGACAACCACTATAAAAATCACCTCAGCCTCTGGTGGGGGGGGAGGTTATCACCGGCTTTGGGGACCTCGAGACGGTGGCGTGACCGTGCCGAGGGAGGGGAGACGGAGAGAGGTTGTCTATCGGGCAGATGCAGAGATGAGGCTTGGAAAGGCCTTCGTTGTCGGGATGTAGTCCATGAGGAGTTTCCACTGGCTTTGACACTTGTGGAGCGAGGGACACCATGGGGGTTTACATTATAAGCCTATGGTAGGGAGCTCAACGAGATTGGCCTGACGGTGACGGACATTAGCCACGTAAAAAAAAGATATCATGTAGTTAAGCTGCCCGACTTCAGCTTACATAACAGATAAGTCGGTTGCACTGTATTTAGGAGAGCTCAATATTATTGTTTTGTCCTTTTGTTCGAAGTCGGGTTTCGATTTTTTTTCATTTTTTCGATAAAGGCTACTTCTTATAAGCATGCAACACGTTACCTACCGCTGCGCTGTGCTAAATCTACACTTAAATAGACTCTGCCATGATTATCTTCTGCTCAGCAACATACTTCCCTGGTCGTCCGTTCAAGCACAGCGATGGGTAGGTAGTCCGAAAAACGCTGACGAAGTCGCGGGCACAGCTAGTTCTAAATATATACCTTCTGTACCAACATTTAAAAAATAAGCCCAGCCGAATTAGGAACTTCCTCCTTTTTTAATACGGTTAAAAAGAATCATGATTTTATGTTATGATGAGATCAACGTGACTTTTGAGGCAGCGTGGATATGCTTTTAAAATGTACCATTATTGCGGATAATGTACCATTTTTGCGAATAATGGTGTATTTATGGTAATTGTCTTAACAATTTAATTAACCCCTCTAACATCTGATCAATGTGTCATAAGTACGAAGATATAATTAATACCTAACTTCCTATAAACGGGCACTTATTATAGCTGTAAGTAAGCTAGCACTTAGTGTCAACTGGTACATGAAAAAATGCTTACCTACTTATTTTACATTCATAGTTTATCATTACCAAGTTAATCATTAGCCTAGTAAATGCATCGTAATGATTCGGATGACTTCTTTTTAGTTAGATATCTAACTCTAAGCTATAATTTCAGTTGAAATGAACTAAAAGTAGTATAGGTAAGTAGGTAGGTATATATACACCTATATCTTTGAAAAAAATATTTTAAACCAACTTTTAAAACATTTTCATGATAATAATATTCTCCACAATAAACAGTTCGGTTTCAGTAAGGGACGTTCAATTACTGATGCAGGTATTGCATTACTTCAAAGTATATATAAAGCCTGGGAGGAGTCACACGATGCCTATGGGGTGTTCTGTGACTTATCCAAGGCATTTGATTGCGTTAAACATGATAAATTGATCATGAAACTACATCACTATGGTAATAAAGATAGCGCTCTGGATCTTATTTCCTCCTATTTGAGCAATAGGGTTCAGTGTGTCGATGTCAACGGAAAACGATCCCCCGGCTCTCCTGTAACAATGGGGGTTCTTCAAGGATCCATATTAGGACCATTCCTGTTTTTAGTTTATATTAATGACCTACCTTACCTAGTAAGGGACAAACATGAGATAGTATTGTTTGCAACTGATACCTCATTGGTATTTAAAGTTAAAAGACGCCAATTAAATATAGACGACGTGAACAATGCTCTCTCTAAAATAGTATATTGGTTCAATACCAATAATCTTTTACTGAATGGATCCAAAACAAAATGTATTAAATTCACACTTCCTAATGTTAAACATGTTAAAACTGTAGTGAAAATTAATAACGAGGAAGTCGAAAAGGTTGAGAAGGCTGTCTTTCTAGGTATAACTCTAGACTCTAAGCTTCAATGGGGCCCACATGTGAAAGCTTTGTCCGCTAGACTAAGTTCTGCAGCTTACGCTGTTAAGAAAATTCGTGAATTCACAGATATTAAGACTGCCCGCCTGGTCTATTTCGGCTACTTCCACAGCATTATGTCATATGGCATCCTGCTGTGGGGGGTGTGCTGCAGATATTAAGGATATCTTCATTTTACAGAAGAGAGCGGTACGAGCTATCTACGGGTTGGGCCCTAGAGAATCACTTAGAGAAAAATTTAAAGAAATAAATATTTTAACAGTACATTCACAATATATTTACGAAAATCTTTTATACGTCCATAAAAATAAGGACAAGCTTGTTAAAAATCGGGACATACATTTATTTAATTTAAGAAATAAAGATGATCTTACTGTGCCCTGGAGTAGGCTCCAGAAAATAAACAGGTCCTTCTCTAGCTCATCTATGCTCTACTATAATAAGTTACCCAAGAATGTGTGTGATATGTCCATTAATAAATTTAAAACATATATTAAAAGCAAACTGTACAGGATGGCATACTATATTACATCGGATTATATTAACGATAAAAATCCATGGAAATGAATACTTTATTGAAAGACGGGGACAGACAGGGGCACGGTCGCGTTCGCGAATGCTTGGTTCGTTCGGCTCCGTTCGGTTCGTCCTGGGTCGTATTCATGGAGTTCTGTGGTAAAGTAGCAGGATAAGTTATGGAAAGGAGTAAATAGATGGTTCTACCTACGAATTTTATAATAAAATTCTAGAGTGTAGGAAAGGAATGCAAGGCTGGCACCACAGAACTCTGGTGGTGGGTCCCGGGGCGGTTTGGGCGGTGTTGGGCGGGTTGTGTGTTTGTGGATGAGATAGTGTTTTAAGTAAATTATTTTTTTTATGTTTATTATTTTGTATATTATAACTTATTTGAACAGATAGACAGACAGACAGAGTTACTTTCGCTCTTGTAATGCTAGTAAGGATTATTATAGTAAGTATAGATTATTGCTCCAGTTTCACTTTTCTTCAATAATATTATATATGCGACAATGTAAATCACATGATTACTGCAAAAAAAAAAATACAAAAAAAAACCCCATGAGTTTCTTGTGTCTTCTTCTCATGTCACGGAGGTCGCGATCCGAAGACATAGTAGAGTAGATTAAATAAATAAAAAATGACATGTCAAAGAGATATCTTGCTAATATCCGAATGAATAAACGTACTTTGATTTTGATTTTGATTGATTTTATAAGCATATACCTAAGTGTCAATTTGGGTACCCAACGTTCTCTAACACTCGTTTTTAAGTCATTTCTAAGTAATTATGTCAAAGTATTCCTTTTCCAAAGTAATCACTCAGATTCATCTATAAATACGGGTGGGTGTAAGTACTCATATTTAGGATAGATTGTCTTTTATTATTATCGTGATGAATTCATATTAATCGTCATATTAATTAATCACGATAATAATAAAACTCGCTTTACTTACTGCGGAAGTTAATCGCGTAGTATTGTTGGGATTGCACGGCACGGATATAAAACAGCCGTATTTACAAACGACCCTATGCGTGGACCCAGTTTTTGTCACAATTTCACTGACGTGTGATTATCTATACTAATATTATAAAGAGGAAAGATTTGTTTTTTTTTGTGTGTGTGTGTCTGCATGTTTGCAATGAATAAACTCAAAAAATACTGTGTAGATTTCAAAAATTCTTTCACCAAAAGAAAGCTACATTATCGAGAAGTAACAAATGCTACTTTTGATCCCGATATTTCAACGGGATCGGGATGAAACCGCGGGACGCAGCTAGTTTTATATAACTTACAAGTGCAAGTCAATAAGCAACACATAGATAGGGTCGGTTGTGAATACGGCTGTGAGTCTCGTTGCGACGCCATTTTTTGAACATGCATTTTTCCTTAAAATATTTATTTTAATGTTCTTCTTACATATTGTGACTACCAATGTGAATATTATTATTCAAATCGGCCGAGCCGACAGTGACAGCCGTAAACTTATTTTCATACATATCAAAGTCACATACATACCTACCTAGTACCTACATAATCATAGGTTACCTAAACTTTAAACTTTTTTAGGTAGGTAAGTATATACCTATCCACAACATTATAATTATGAAATTTTCAGGTCGCCTAAAAGTTTCTTAGAAGGGGAGGAGCGAACAGTCAACCAATAGTGTTGCTTCATATTGAAATTCTTGACCGAAAATCGGATTCGCGGCTTGCGATTGGGTATTTCCTCAACCAATTTTTTTGAGATCGATGGAAAATTTTCAATATCTTGGATTATATTGATAAGCAAGTTTAACTGAAGGTTAATTTACAGCGAACCTATTCCTTCCCCTAAAATCTTTCTTTTATTACCCCCCTTTTAACACTTCCCCCTAGTAACCTTAACAAATAACCTTACAAAACAGTCTACAGTCGTCCTTTTTTAACCGAGTTCAAAAAAAGGAGGAGTTTCTTGGTTCCACCGTATTTTTTTGAAATGATAATTAGCCATGGGCATGAATATGACATGAATATTAATAAATAACTCATTTCAATTTGTATTATTTATGACGATTGTAAAGAAAAGCATAACCACAAAAAATACCAAAATCCTCATGAGTTTCTTGAAGATTTAGGCACTCCGTCGCGTCGCGTCGAAACCATTGATTTATATAGTATGGCCATTTTTCAGGGTCTAACTGAAGTTGATCTTGATTAATTAATAAAATGGGTGTTGTAAATTATAGATTCAATTAATTCCCGAGTACACCTGTGTAAAACATATCACTAATTGTTATTCGTTTCAAATTGATTACTCCGTTATTTATATTATTCGAGCCATTCATAATATTTATTAATCTACCTGCTTAAAGTAATTTATGTGATGCCTGTAGATATGTAGGTTATTGGTTCTACATAATGTATATAATACTATGTCATTATTTTCATTAGTCAAAAAATACATTCTAATAAATTCTAAGCGAAATACATTTCTATTTGGTTTTCGCGATGGTTACCTATTTGAAAAAAAACTCATTCATTGGCTGAAAATAAATGCTGAAATTAAAAGCGAAGCGATTAATAAACCCGAAGAATGTGTAAAATTTCTTGAAATGCTGCCGCAAAAGGTGATTACTAAACTGTTAGAAAAGAGTTCTCTACTAGCTACTAACAAATATGCCGGTTGAACTGGCTATAGGTATGTATGTATAAAGCACATTAAAGTTTAGTAAGTAAGGTCGTGTACATGTGTGTATAGGATATACACTTATTCTATATATACATGTACCTAGTTACACTAGGTAAGATGTACACGTGCGTATAATATATTCAAACTTACGCATAAGATTAAAGGCAGGACTATGAACTGGTAGGACTTTAACTCTTCGGGTTAGTCAACTTTCACCACACTACGGGTCTACGACTAATTACGAAAAAAAATAGTGTATTTTTAAAAGAGACTATTATTTTCGTAGCCCAAAACCCAGTATTGTAAAAGTGGACTAACCTACTCTTACGAGGCCAGGGCAAGTATTCCAAAACTAAAACGTCTCAACATTGTCCGATTTTTTCCGAAAACGTTTCAGGAATTGTAGGTAGGTAATTTTACAAAAAACTACCAACTTAAAGAAAAACCGTTTCCGAGACAAATCTAATTATGCTGAGGCGTTTTAGTTATAGAATACGCGCCCGGTTGTAAACAGACAGACAATACTATTTATTTGACATGGACAAAATATTCATGGCTTTTATTTTAAAGTGTTTCCCACACTTGACAACAAAAACTCTTAAGAGGTCTGACTCTTACACTCGTATTTATAGTCATTTCTAAGTAATTACTTGTCTAAGTAATGTACCTATCTCTTACATACTCATTGACGGTTAAAATCACTGATACGAGCGAGACAGGGCATTGCTTACCCAAAGTAATTACTCAGAACCTAAACTAATATTATAAAGAGGTAACGTTGGTAACTTGTATGTATGTATGTATATTGGGAGTAATCTCCGAAACTACTGGACCGATTTCAAAAATTCTTTCACCAATGGAAAACTACATTATCGAGGAGTAACATAGGATAATTTTAATCCCGATATTCCCACGGGATCGGGACTTACGCGGGTGAAACCGCGGGAATCTGCTAGTCGTCTATAAATACGGGTGTTAGAGCACACCGTTGTTATCACTCTATTCAATTTCCAATCCCATTTAAATTTTACACTTCGTTTGTAGATAAATTAGTTAAGCAAGTACATAGATAGATACATTACGACCTGCTTAACAAATCTAACGCAGTTAGAAACAAAAGTTTACCTCACTGAAGGTTTTGTAACAGTTTCGTTATCGTGTTTGTGATTAAAAATTCATCATCTAATTGAATTTCAAGTGCTCGTATAAGTATAGGTAAGAATAATTGATTTAGGTTTTAGGTATAGGTAACAACACTACTCGGTTATAATCAGTCTGATTAGGTTTTTGCGTTGGTGCCCGGTTAACGTCACTTCGTCTAAGAAAAATTATGTGAATCTCTCTTGTTCGTAATATTTAATTTTCATGGGTATAGCCGGGTGGAAAATTGCTTATTTCATCCCTAGAAATGTTTTTTTTAATGGTTTCACTTACAAGCAAATAGTCAATCCTGAAGAAGAGACCTGTAAAGGTCTCGAAACGTTGAGCGTTAAAACAATGCCAAAAGTAATAAACATCACGCGATTAAAATCGAAAAATGAGTTTAATTTCAATCCAACATCGCGAAAACAGAAAACAAAGTAAATCTTTTGATAGACAGACTATAAACCGCGCATGCCATTGCATAACCAATAGCATATAGTTAGATACTCGCATACAATGGACGAAAAGGGTTAAACACAAGACTTTTTGTTTATAAACAGTTGCATTACAAGCGATTGCATTTTTATTGTTCTTCTTATTTGGAATTTTCGTGATTATGAACTCGTTTACCTACCATGTTGAAAAAATCTCACATTTTACGTTTTTTATATCACTAAGAAAGGAGAATTGGCGATTTGTTTTTAACAATGTTACTGTGAGAGATAATAGCGGGTCAAAGTGGGCGTAATGAGTGCCTGAACCTTGTTTTTTTATGACAGACAATTTTGTGGAGTAGAATACTGGGCTCTTATTATCATCATTGTGGTGGTTCAGCTATGAGAAAATACGCAATAGGATTATTTAGCATATTTTGAATGTACATATTTGGTCGGTATTTGGTCCTACTGTTTGCGGTTGTATACCTACCTTAAAGTTATAGTAACCTACCAATCACTAGTATACGTAGTTTTTTATGACTATATAGAAGTTTTCCTTGAATAAATCCACGTATATACGTAGTAGAGTCCGAGTATAAGTGATGGTAGTACAGAAATTGGTCTAAAGTTAGTGGGATCTGACGTACTACCCGATTTAAATAAGGGAGTAATTTTACTTAATTTCATTAGATCAGGAAATACACCACAGTCAATACACCTATTGAAAATCATGACTAAATCTGGCACAATATGTTCAATAATAGACTTTACAATAGGCACGGAGATCCCCCATAGATCTTTAGTCTTCTTCAGATTTATTTGCTTAAGGCTTACCATAATATCATGATTTCTTACATGTTGAAATTTAAATTTTGTGATGCATTCGAGTACATGACTTTTTGGTATACTTGTGAAAAAGGATTCAAATTCGCTTGCAACATCTACATCATTAATGATTATCTTATTACCTATCTTTAATTTAAATATACTATTTTTAGCTGTGGTTCTCCCTGTTTCAGCATTTATAATTTTCCAAGAGTCTTTAATTATATTATTGCTATTTTTGATTTTTGTTTGAATGGAAAAACATTAAGCAAGCACACATACTCTGTGAAATATTTTGGAATAATTTTTAACATAAACCTTAAACTCCTCTGAAAAATTGAACTGTCTTTCCGCGTATAGCTCATATAGTTTTTGTCTACTTCGATGGATTCCAACTGTTGCCCAGTCACTAAATTCGCGTTTGTTAGAAACTACCATTGTTCGAGGAGTGAAAATTGATTTAAATTGGTCATTGAGTACCGAGAAGAAATTATTATACAATACATTTGGATCCATTTCACACGGAAGAAATGGTATAATGTTAGTTAAATTTAATTTTAATTTCTCAAGACGAGCTAAAGTTACTGGTACATAGGTTATCTTCCTCTTAGGTATAGGTTTTATAACGATGGCGAAATTTATTAATTGACCATAGTGATCAGATTTATTTTTTTTAAAAACACATTTACTGTTTACATTTACACTTTCAGAAACATAGATATTATCAATACATGTTGCCGAAGTATCCGTTACTCTAGTAGGCTCCAGGAAGACATTGGACAGGTTGTATGTGTGGTATAAATTTAGGAGTTTATTTGAAAAAGAATAAACTCTAAAGAGATTTACATTAAAATCACCACATACAACCAGTTGTTTCTTAGAATTAGATAACTTTCCTAGCAAAGCAGCAAGTACTTCAATAAATACGTTAAAATTATCATCAACAGGCCTTCTGTATACACTAGCCACTATTAATTGCTCAAATTCCACACAAGCTATTTCTATGACACTCTCTACAGAGAGAGACACAACATCTTTTCTTTCTTTAAATACTAAATTTTTATTTAATAAGACAAGAGATCCCCCCTTTGCCATGCTCTTTCTGCAGAATGCGCTACCGACCTGGTGATTGCTGAAATTAAACATGAGCTCGTGTGCCCGCAGGTGATGCTCAGTTAAACAGACAATATCAATGTTATCCGAGTTCATGAATAATTCCAGTGTTAGTATCTTGCCCTTTGTCAAACGATCAATGTTTAGATGCACCAGGTTTATATTACAATTTATTTTAGTACTATTTTTAATTTTATTTGATTGAGGGCATTTATTTAGGTAACCATTATTATTTGACTTTTTGGACAATGCTATTAAAAATTGAGCAATGTCCTTATTATTCTTATTGTTTTCTACCACTAATGAGCTAGAGGATACCTCTATTGTCTCAGATTGTAATTTAAATTATACGATGAAAGGTTTTCATCAGAAATGTCACTATTCAAAATGTCATACTGCTCAATAGAGACAGCCTGGTTATTAGCCAAGTTCTTGGCTGAAATATTTAAAAAATAGGATAGCGAACAAGCTATCTGTCGTTTACTCCTATTATTAAGGTAGTATCTACCTTTTGTCATATAATAATAATTACTAACTATAGAGTTAGAATCAATGAGGTCAAATTTATTGTTATTACATGCTATGGTATGTAACATACAATTTAGCATGTACCTTTTGTGGTTTTCTGCTTCTGGCATGTTTTTTATGTAGGGGAATGTGAACATTACAATTTTGTTAACATTTAAATTGTTAAGGGAGTCACAGTAAGATATCAGTTCTTTTCTGTCCACATTGCCACTATCTCCCACTAAAATAATTAATTTTGAGGCATTATTAAAAGAATTTTTTGAATTAATTACTTTTCTTATTATTCTTATTACAAGTGGTGATAATATCTGTGCTTATATACTAACCCAAATTATAAGTAAGTATATAAGCACCCACCTCCAGATAATTTATTTATTTATTCGTATGACATATTTTTCATTCAGTCGTTTTAAATTTGCATTTCTTGAACGACTGATAGTGCTGTGAAGTCGCAGCTAATGGAACAGCAGCCAATGGTTGTTACTCGTTTAGCGCCACCCAGTGGACATGATGGATGATTGACCGTGTGTAGCCCCGGCATAGAATAGAGCTAACCCAGCTCTTCTCGTAGGTAAGGTACCTGGGGGAGGCTAGCAAGGCTGTAGTTCTCCTCGAACCGTGGCGGGTTTACTACTTGGCACAAGGAGGGTTGGTGGACGTTAAAACACTGTCAAATCTATTTGCAGTAGGTATGGTCACTAAGACTTACTGTGCAAGCGGACCTATGGCTCCTAAGAGGTATGTAACTGGGAACATCGCTCGGACGAGCAGGACTCACCTCCTGATGATAAATGCATCCGCTCCGCTACTAATAATTTAAGTAAAACCCACCTCGAACAAATTTGATTTTGGCAACAACCGTCACACCATGAAAATGATCTAACTGGTCAATCCCGAGTGCAAGCTTGCACACTCGAGGTGATCACGAAGGACTGACTCATTATTGGGGTAGGTAGGTAACCCGCCTCCTCCAAAAACCTACTTATACTTGGGGCACAGCTTGGGGTAGGCTCGTAGATACTCGTAAATATACGTACGTACATATATTTTTATACCCACCTTTGAGTACTCAATTGTGAACTACACCTACTTGTTAACTTATTTAGAAGTAGTTAGGTATGTATAAAGAAAAATATTGCCTCATAATTGGGGTAGGTAGGTAACCCACCTCCTCCAAGTACTCACACTTGGGGTAGGTTATATATAAACCCACCTTTGAGTACTCAATTGTGAACTACACCTACTTGTTAACTTATTTAGAAGTAGATAGGTATGAATCTACATAATAAATAACTCAATGGTATGAATAAAGAAAAAAATATTGCCTCATAATTGGGGTAGGTAGGTAACACACCTCCTCCAAGTACTCATACTTGGGGTAGGTATATATAAACCCACATTTGAGTACTCAATTGTGAATTACACCTATAGCGGCACTTGTTAACTCAATTAGAAGCAAATAGGTATGACTAAACAACAGTATAGTACAATTTGTGAATAGTTACGGAACCGGAACATTTATTTTTAATGACTGTAACAAATATATTTGAGGAAAATAGCGTCAAATATATTTTATTGTGGTGGTCAGTTAAGTATTAGGTACCTACTACTTAAGTTACAAATATCAACAATAATTGGACGTGCTAAGTTTATATACTTAGAATGTTCTTTTGTTTTCGCGATGTTGTATTGAAATACTATTTTTGGCATTTTTTTTCCATTTACAGATCTCTTCTTCAGGGTAGATAGTCAGTCTATACCCTAAAATCTTTAGAGGTATCGAAACGTCGGGCATTTCAAAAAATACTAAAGATAATAAACATAACACAAACATAACGCGATTACCGATTTTAATGCAACATCGCGGAAACAGAAGAAAAAAATATAAATAACACAACGCGATTAAAACCGCAAAATCAGTTATTTTTTATAACTTTAGCCACCTGCATTTCTTCCGATCCCGGTTTTGATAAAACTTGGTAAAGTACTTATCAGTTTTATGAAAATCGCTACAGGAAGTTATAGTGTTCGTAATACATAAACAATCGATCATAAATCTTTAATAAGTAAATTTAAAACAAAGTTGTGTAAGTTTGATATTATGCAATCACTTGAAAACTCTGGTCCGATTTTTATGATGTTTCCGATTCCGATAAAATAAAATAAATAAATAAATTCTGTGAACAACGCACGGCGCCATCTAGCCCCGTGGTAAGCTACTAAGCTTGTATTACGGTGACTAGACAACGAATATAATACTTATTTCAAATTTTGAAAATAAAAGGTCACGTGAAAATTAGTTAACATTATGTTTGATTTATATCCGTCTAGAATAGAATAAAAATAATGTAATATAAGATACCTAGTTATTTTTTCTTTACTTTTGAATATATTACCTTTGTCGATACGACGACGTGCGGTTAGTCGTCTAGTTGCTTACTAGCAATAGCAACGTGTTGAGGTGACAGACAAAATGCTAAAGTAGGTATCTATAAAAGTAGCAGGCTGTAAACGCTTATTACAGAAATTGAATTTCATAAGGCAATTACAAATCAGAATGGATGGGTAACCACAATAATTTCCATCCTGGTGATGGAGTGTCACACCGCATTCGCTTGAATGCTATTATGTATTTTAATACTTTGGTATCTACCTGCTTAGTAGGTACCTAGCTAGTATCTATAGGTAGGTACCTACAAATGCTTATTTATTGTTAACATTAGCTAATCCGGCCGGCGCGGCGGGCGGGTTTTTCCAAAGAAAAGTAAAATTTTATTGTAACTTAGTTACATTTTTAACCGACTTCCAAAAAAAGGAGGAGGTTCTCAATTCGTCCGGATTTTGTTTTTTTTTTTTATGGTCTCAATCGCGTAGGTATTAATATTCTTTTATAAGACCCGGTAAAATGTAACTATGACAAATCGTATGAAAAAAATTCAAAATGTTTTAATTGTAGCCAGTTTCAGCCAGTATAGGCATACTAAGTACCTACCTATTATATATTTTGACTGTTATTTGTAATACCCACCTAGGGTACCGCGATATAAGTGCGATAGCTAAGTGTATACCTACCTACCTATCTATTCTGAGCGAAATTTTATCCCAGTTCCTGTTATCTTATCATATCGTATCCTATACTTAATATTATTAAGGTGAGAGTTTGAGTGAGTGTGTTTGTGGCTCTCTCACGCAAAAACTGCTGAACCGATTGTGATGAAACTCGATATATAGCTGCATTGGCTGCTTTTTATCCCAATATTCCCACAAAATCGGGGCGTACGCGCGTGAAACTGCAGGGCTCTGCTAGTTGTTTTTTTTATTAAAAATAAATAAATATTGCACGACGTTACACACAGCGTAATCTAGCCCCAAAGCACTAGGCTTGTGCTATAGGTACTAAACAATGGATAATATTTATTTTTAAGCATAAATACTTGCACCGGCAACCTTATGCTCTGCACGTCAGAGGCCGTCATATAACTTAGGTAATAAAAATATTACATACCCACAAGTCCCACAACAGTACAGATGAACTGGCAAAAATGAATTCTAAAGGTTCCTAACTCGCTGTTGCCAAATCAAAACAAATGTCAATCGGTTTGTTTACCGATCATAAGTTACACGCGAAACTACGTTCCCAAACTGAGTCCCGACTAAAAACCGAACTTTTCGAGAGCCTAAAACGAACACTAAACCCGAATAAAACGGAGGAAAACCGCGTTTAATACTTTATAAAGTTTATCGAGTTGACGTAAATATTTCCGCGGTCAGGAGAGAGGACGGCGTGCGGTCTCCGTAACCAACCATTCGTTACTGACTGGTTTAACGTAGTTTGCTTCAAGTTCCGCCGTTTCTACGTTCTATACCTACGTACCGTACCCGTAGATAATGGTGGCTATGGGTCACAGAGAACCGAAGGGTTATTTACAGATCCTTGCTTCAGTAATACCGACGTTACGGCTTCAGTACAAAGTCCTGAACGGCTAGCTAGAATACTGTGATATCAATTCGGTCTAGTTTCAACCAATTGGATGCTTATTGCAACGAAATTGATAATGTTAGTACCGACTGCCATTACTATGTGCCACTTACTTACACTCATTCGTAATGCATTAGGCATTACGAATGAGTGTACCTTAGGTACATTAACTGCGCCCGGCGGTTGCGCCCGCTTTTTTTACTGTGTTTCCGCAAATAATCGTATAACTGAGCCTTTTTTGTGTAACTTTAACCCACGGGTACACTAGGGAACATTTTGCCCTGCAACATGATGCGCAACATTCAATATATCGTAATCAACGTGACGCTGCAACGGTGCAAAGTATCCCGCAACATTCACCGCAACATGTTGCTTACTCCCGCCTCGAGAGCGAGCGCACGTGTCTCGTAACTATGTTGCTAACAAACAAGCTTTAAGAGGATAGTCTCCATTCTCTTTCTCCATACAAACGTAGTTTAAATTTTCCTCCCTGGATAAAGACATTAGAGCAAATATGTTATTGCCATAAAACCTATATCTGTCATCATGACACTGCAACTACCTTTTTATTTTATTTTTATTTTCTAATTAAAATAATAATAAAAAATAAAAAAATAATAAAATGAAAAAAATAAAAAGTCTTGCATGCATAGTCATGGCAGATATTAGTTTTATGGCATAAACATATTTGCTCTAATGTCTTTATCCAGGGAGGAAAATATAAACTAAGTTTGTATGGAGAAAGAGAATGGAGACTATTCTCTTAAGCCGTGGGTGTCCTCGTGATATTTTGTTCATCGTAAGAGCGATGTTATACTAATTCGCTCACATACATTTTTCTTAAAAAAAATGACATGGGATTCGAAATCACCACTGGACCAACACCGCTGCACCCACGTCGCGTCGTCGCGCGTTGTGTGGGTCTGGGGCGAAAGCTCGGTAAAAGGCACACTCTAAATCAGGGGTTCCCTAAGTGGGGGGCGCGCCCTCCAGGGGGGCGCAGAGACTTTTACAGGGGGGCGCGCGCGCCACCTGCGATTGCTGACACAATGCATTCCAGACTGCTTAATACCAATGAAGTTTTGACGCCTATGTCAAGAACATAATATTGATTCTTCAGTGGACGAGTTTCTGAACAATAAGAACCATAACAGCCTCTAGACTGGCCCCGCGCCAACCTCACGGGAGCTATCAAACGTATTTGATACTACTTATCAAATACTTTTTGTAAAACTTTAATGAGCAATAAAAATATTTATTTTGTAATCAAACCCTTTTTTTGGTTCTGAACTTTTTAGGGTTCTGACCTGATAATCTAGACTGGAGGAATGGGGGGGCGCGGAATTTTTTTTTATGGTTGAAAGGGGGCGCGACTCAAATAAGTTAGGCTCTAAATGGTTCATAAGTTTTATTAATGTACGCCCGTTTACATCCCGTTCCCGCTGGAATATCGGAATAAAAACGGTTTATATTCAAAGTTTCATCAAAATCGGTTCAGTAGTTTTTACTAGAAAGTAACAAACACACTCACAAACTTTGCATTTATACCTATAATTAGTAGGATTCGTATTATTTATCTATGTATGAGTGACTGCACTCGTTATCTGTCAAATGCATAACAAATAGCTAGTCATCTACCCACCCACCATTCCACCATTCACTTACCTCTTATATAAGTATTATGTTATTAAAACACTATAACCAGCTCGCAGCTACATGTATTAGGGAGGCTTGGTGTGAGGCAGACGGGCCGGTCGTAAAACATTGCCATATGGCCAATGGCCAATATAGAGGAACATATTTAACTTACAGCAAACCTAAATTATGAATAATTGATTGAATTTAATTTAATTTAATCTATTTGCACTAGTTATGGGTCACTAAGGCAGCCTAGGTAGGTACTGACTTAAGAGGAAAGGATACCTACTCGTTCTCCATAAAAACGTAGTCCCCTAGCTGCTTTCTCTCTGGAAAGACATTAGAAGAAATAATTATGCTTATGCCATAAAACCTATACAGGGTGTCCGGAGACCAGTGGATATCCCTGAACGGGCGGCTGGCGGGGAAGGGTTGGCCGCCCAGAATACGTTTTTTTTTTTCTATCTCAAACGGTTCGAGCTGTACGTCACTTTTTTGGAAAAATTGAAAAATGTCTACTTTTTTGCACATTTCGGGGCATCACGTCCACAGATTAAGCGATAGCATTGTTTTTTTTTTTTCGCCATGTGTTCACTAATATTGATGTTTGAAAATCATCTTCATTTTTTTTTTAATACTATAGTTAGTAACTTACAGGATGTCCCCAAAGATAGATTTAGTTACTTTCTGCTAAGTTTGAGCATCTGTGGTGTAAAAAAAATGTATGAAACCTGTCTGGCCGACTATTGAAAAAAATTGCCTATTTCATAAGGATTCTAAAACAGTATTATACTAATAACTTTTTGTCATAAGTTACTAAACTAGTGCTATGAATGCATCGAAGGTACTATCTTACATGAAAAAGTTGAAACAAGTATTGTACAAAAAAGGACACTTATTAAGATTTAATATGTCATAATTAACATTATTATAATTAACATTATCATAATTAACATTATGACATATTAAATCTTAATAAGTGTCCTTTTTTGTACAATACTTGTTTCAACTTTTTCATGTAAGATAGTAACCAGCAAATGCTTAAATTGTCCTCCTCTTGCGCTTACACAGGCCCTTAACCTTTTTATAAACGATTTCTTAAGGACACGATTATAAATTTTTTCTTCTATTTGTTGTGTTGCTTCGTGGACGCGTAGACACAGGTCTTCAATTGTGGTTATGTTTTTTTTGTATACTTGTTCTTTTAAATACCCCCAGTAAAAAAAATCAAGCGGATTCAGATCAGGCGAATGTGGAGGCCACAATATTGGACCTAATTGGACCTAATTGGCCAATCCATCTTCTTGGATAACTTTCATTTAAATAGTTTCTCACTCGCACGGCATAATGTGCAGGACAGCCGTCATTTTGAAATCACATTCTTCGCCGGATCGCCAATGGCACCTCTTCGAGTAGTCTCGGGAGTTCGTTTTGGAGAAAGTGTAAATTGTTGGCCCTGGTTAGGTTGCCTTGCTATTCGAAAGGGACAATAATTTGGCCATTTAAAATAATGGTCCAATATTTAAAAAATTTAAAAAAAAAATTACAAAATTTTAAATTGGTACTGTGATCGGTCTTCCCTGGCTAGTCTTGGGTTGGTTAGCTGCCAGCTGTGCAAATTGTGCAAGTTGAGGTAGCCATCTCTTTTGCACGTTGACTCATCGCACATTATGCCGTGCGAGTGAAAAACTATTTAAATGAAAGTTATCCAAGAAGATGGATTGGCCAATTAGGTCCAATATTGCGGCCTCCACGTTCGCCTGATCTGAATCCACTTGATTTTTTTTACTCGGGGTGTTTAAAAGAACAAGTATACAAAAAAAACATAACCACAATTGAAGACCTGCGTCTACGCGTCCACGAAACGGCACAACAAATAGGAGAAAAAAATTATAATCGTGTCCTTAAGAGATCGTTTATAAAAAGGTTAAGGGCCTGTGTAAGGGCAAGAGGAGGATAATTTGAGCATTTGCTGTAACATTATGACATATTAAATCTTAATAAGTGTCCTTTTTTGTACAACACTTGTTTCAACTTTTTCATGTAAGATAGTACCTTCGATGCATTCAAAGCACTAGCTTAGTAACTTATGACAAAAAGTTATTAGTATAATACTGTTTTAGAATCCTTTTGAAATAGGCAATTTTTTTCAATAGTCGTCCAGACAGGTTTCATACATTTTTTTTACACCACAGATGCTCAAACTTAGCAGAAAGTAAAGTTTATAAAACTAAATCTATCTTTGGGGACATCCTGTAAGTTACTAACTATAGTATTGAAAAAAGAATTAAAGTGATTTTAAAACATCAATATTAGTGAACACATGGCGAAAATAAAAACAATGCTATCGCTTAATCTGTGGACGTGATACCCCGAAATGTGCAAAAAAGTAGACATTTTTCAATTTTTACTAAAAAGTGACGTACAGCTCGAACCGTTTGAGATAGATAAAAAAAAACGTATTCTGGGCGGCCAACCTTTCCCCGCCAGCCGCCCGTTCAGGGATATCCACTGGTCTCCGGACACCCTGTATATCGACCATACACCATAACCATGCCCCTATCTGTGCCCCTATGTTTTGTTGCAATGTAAGGGCATGGTGCAGATAGCTGGAGCTGAACACCCATGTACCGACGTAATAAAATCTATATCATTTACTTAAAAAGAAAACGATAACGTAAGTATGAGCTAAAGCGTTTCTGCTTCTAAAAAGTTCGTGGTATGTTTTCGGAAGTTTTCGATTAATTAATTATTTAGTCCCTAGATTTTACAACTACGCCTACGGTCTACGCCTACGGCGCCGCGCCGGCGCGGCTACGGCCTATGCATACTGCATTTGTTAGCGTTATGTTAGCTCCACATTATTACAACACGTATATTCATGTATGGCGCTCCCCTAGAAATTGATAGAACTAATTTATACAAATATGTTTTCTGTGATACAAGCTATAGAAGTTACAGAACACAGATTGTTCCTGCGTTTATTGCCGCACAAATTAAATTCACTGGACATTGTCTCCGAGGAACCAAAGTCAGTCTCGAATTATGGTGATGTCGTGAGTCGCCGTCGTCGTATCATTACTGTGGCGGAACCTTAATCTTTGACAGATGAATAACTTCTTTCTATTTTGCACAATTTTGTAAAATTATGAACGCATCTTAATTTTTGTTATGTTGTCGGTACCAGAGTTCGTAAGTCGGTCTCTGGATTTATTACAACGCCATCTATTAGTCATAAGGTAAACTAACATAAAGAACAATGGCAGGTCGCCAAACAACGTTTTTATCAATTTAAAACTTAGGCGTCTAGATATAAAAAAAATACTAGAAGAATCTACAGAAGTCCCAGAATACATAAAACTAACTAAAACACCGTAAATCACCGAAGTTAAAAAGATAAGAGTATTTTAAAATAGCCTTCTCGGCCGTTGTCGCCATGTTGGATTAATGAGGAATTAAAAAAACAGTTGCGTGTTTTTTGATATTAGAAAATAAAATACATACGTGATTAAAATATAGACGTTACACGTAATTACAATAACAGCATACCATAATTAAGTTGTTTTGACATTAAGTTTCAGTATCTCGACAAATGGCATCTCGAGAGTCCGGGGCCAAAAAAGAAAAAAAAAAAAGTTTCAATCTAAATATGGTGCATCGGAAGTTGAAGTAATAGTAATAATAACTTATTTTTTTATTTTAAAAACGTTCGTCCTTTTGAATAAACTAATAGTGTCAAAAATCACAAAAAAAATATTGAAATTCATTCGTTATACACTCATTTTTAGACGTTTTTGTTGGGTGATATCAAGACCGCCTATGTTCTTTCTTCATTTTACGATTAAAAATCCAAAAACCGTTGTGTTGTGCTTCAGTGGCTGCATTTCATTATTTACCTGGAAGGTTAAATGAAATATTTTATACCTAGTAATTTCGCCTAAATAGTCTAAAAATAATTTACGGCAGCGCTTGATTATTACCATGAAGTAGGTTACAAATTTCATTATTTTTATATTGGCAACACTGTAGCCGTGACAAAACTTTCGTTTCGTCGTGGAAATGTGATATAAATTAATTTCTGGATAAACTTCTAGTGTAAAATTACTTTACGGTGTAATAGAATACTCATTATTCTTTACATAAACTCTTGAAACACTTTTTACCTATCTAGAACTCGGTATAACGATAAAAACTAGTGACAAAAATGTTATTGTGTGCTCATAATGGCGGCCCGTCGCGTCCCCCGCGCCTCCATTTCGTTGACAGTCAAATTATGACAATGCCGATACGCAAAGCTTGAAAATGTTGTGTATTTGTAAATAATCTTGTTAGAAGTGTTGTTTTACATAGTAATAAGGACTAAAAATGAATCCTGACCACCACAACATAAATACGGGCGGAGGCCAGCCCCCTGGGAGTTCAGAGGTTCGAGTGGTTCTAATGTTTTGTGGAAGTTGGGTTTTCGATGTGATGTTAATTTTCGCGGTAATTGCAGTCACAGAATCAGAGAGTTCAGGCGGTGCAACAGCAGGTAGCCCTGCCTGCTACCACTTCGGCAACCGACCTACGAGTGAATTCGGCTGCCGTAAACGTTGCTTTGTCCAGCGTTGCCAAGTATTGGGTGTTTACGAATTTGTTTCCTGGACCAATCCCACAAGTGTCCGTTTATGGACTGCCAAGTGGAACTAGAATCGAAAATGGAAAACCCGTTCAGGTAATCTTTATACTGAAACTACATAGCAATTGAAATATAAAATAAGTCAATTTTACTCAGTAACAATTTGCTGTAAAAGACTGCAATAACTTGATCTATGCAGATTCTTCAAATGATTGTGACCCAAATGTGACCAAAATGAATAAGTATGAAATTGAAAACTAGGTTTTTGTGTACTTAAACCAGTCTGAAAAAAATAATCTATGCAAATTGGTAATAAGTAGAATTACTATGTTTGACCTTGGCTTAGATCCCCAGCCGGGCCTAGGCAACTTTGGATAAGCTGATAGCCAGATGTTTCTAGCTTTTTCGTAGCTACACATCACCTAATAAATATAAATTTACTAGCTGACCTGGCAAACATTGTTTTGCCTTATAAATTATAGCTAGTAGCCGATTCTCAGACCTACTGAATATGCATATAAAATTTCATAAAAATCGGTCAAGCCCTTTCGGAGGAGTATGGTAACTAACATTGTGACATGGAAATTTTATATATAAGATTACTAAAAGTTTAATTTCAATTGGATAGTTAGTTTCGCTGAGCCTTTTCCGCACTTAGCCTCACAATTGGGCCATTGTACGTGATTTCTTAAAGGGCTTAAGAGGCCACGGGAGCCTACCCCGCATTGGCGAATATCCCATGCCTTCGGACCGTGGTTTATCCTAGGACATGTCGGTTTCCTCACGATGTTTTCCTTCACCGTAAGAGCGATGTTAATAGCGCACTTAAATTTTTCTTAAAGAAAAAGACATCGGTGCGCGGTCGGCCTGGATTCGAAACCACGACCTTCGGAATGAAAGTCGCGGTATCTACCACTAGACCAACACCGCTCTTGGATAATAAGAGTAATCTTACTAAAATTCCTGCTATAAATTCTATGCAAAACATGTGCAAATTATAACTACCTAATTGTGAGCAACGTTTCTAGCACTAGGGGTACATTCATTGAAAGTTACTTGTGATAGTTGAAAGGTCAAGAGATTTAAAAACAATCAAGATTATGTTATGCTAATATCCATACAGATATTAGCAACATGCCGCGTTGCTTGGTATCTTATATCCTTTCCTAGTCTAGGCTTCATCTACACTAATATTATAAAGAGGAAAGATTTGTATTTTTGTGTGTTTGTAATTAATAAACTCAAAAACTACAAGACCAATTTTAAAAATTCTTTCACAAGAGAAAGCTACATTATCGATGAGTTACATAGGCTACTTTCGATTTTGGATATTCCCACAGGATCAAAATGTGGAAGGTTAAAACCGCGGGACGCAGCTAGTAATCCATAAAATACTTTGTCCTGACCATTGCACTTCCTAAACTTTTAATAGTAGAGAGCTGAAAATTAAAGAGTGTGTTCTTTATACAATGTAGGCATTCAATAAGAAAGGGATTTCAAAATTCCCACAGAATTGGGACTTACTCAGGTTAAACCGCAAGACACATCCAGTAAAAGCTATTTGTATGCCGTTTTAGTGTATTCCATCTATTAGTTTGTGAAATATTTATGTCTAGATGTCCTATACACGTCAAATTAGTTGAATAAAACAATTTCACACCTTGTGCTGGTTGAAAACAGAGGCCTTGTGACATATTTATCATTGTAAAGTGCACACTTTAAAATATACAAGTACTTATAGCATATACCTACTCATGTTTTTACTCAATTTAATATTTTGGTATGTGTTTGTTAAATTGTCATGTTTTTAACCATAGTTTAGAGATAACAGTTGATTTTGTTAAAAAAGTTCTCTATTAAATGAAATTAATTGAATCAATGAGTAATGACATTCTGCTAAATAAAACATACCATCTCTACTAACAAACTTTTTTGTTTAGCTCTAATATACAAAACATCTTATCATTCCCATTACTGATCACTGAAATCCATCAAAAAGTGATACAATTTGTCAAACAGACTTATAACTCAACTCTGAATTTCAGGATCTAGGCCAAGCGCACGCAAGTATACTGAACGGTGATCCTAATATTATCTTGGGACATCATGGCGGGCAACCCCAGGTCACAGTCTCGACTGCGGGAGCCCAACAGATACCCGTATCACAGATTATTGCTACACAGTCTGCTGGGCAGACTCATGGTGAGTCAGATTACTATGATCTAAAAAAAACTCTGAATCTATGTTAACCTAATGCACGATAAGTATACCTACCTAACCTACTGTATGGACATCCCACATGTTAGGCAAAAAACTTGTGTGTCTTTTCTGACAATATTGTTTGACATAATGATAAAACTTTTCAACAGGTGATCAAGTTTTTTTAAGTGATCAAGTAAATCAACTGTTACACTGCCCTATAACTCCTAGTGATATACAACAAGTATATTTTTTCACCTGTTTTACATAATGTAGAAGACAGGATGAGCTGACTGACATGTATAAATATACAAAACATACTAAAGCATCCTGGGCTTGATTGATCCATAACTCCTACCTTCTACATTTCAATTTTATCAAAAGTTTTTGTATCAAAAATTACAAATATTTATCATGATAAATAATAAATAAATTCTGTGAACAACACACAGCGCCATCTAGCCCCGTGGTAAGCGACTAAGCTTGTGTTACGGTGACTAGACAACGGATATAATACTTATATTTATTTTTCTTTTGTAAATACATACATATTATACATAGAAGGACACCCAGACCAGACACAAATATTTATTTTTAAGTATAAATACTTGCACCCGGCGGGAATCGAACCCGCAACCTCCTGCATTGCAGTCGCGCTCTCGCACGACGCGCCACAGAGGTCGTCATGATGTTTATAATATAAGTAGGTTAAAGGACAGAAGTAAACAGAACCTATAACTAAAGGTACATAGTTCATATTTGGCCTGCTGTGCCATCATATTTGGTAACCCTGATAGCCTATGGAAAAGTCATAGTCAATGTGTAACAATATTATGATTATTACTTTGTATAAAAGTAATATTACTGAAATATTAGTATAAACTAGTAACCTAACACAACTCAGACTTTATTCTCTAATGAAATATTTCTTACATATAGTTGGGTCCATAAAAGATCAGTATTTCCTTTAGCCTAAGCTAATTGACTATGACTTTTCCAATCACCAAGATACAGGGTCTGCATTAAATGTCTAATTATGAAACTATTTCTTTCCCTTGTTATAGAAGCTCTGGTGGCGCACAGTCAACAGCAAGAGCTAAACCAGCAGGTCTCAGCTGCTGCACAGGTTTCGGTCACATCTGGCCCACCCTCTCACCACCAGGTACCCAATAATCGGGTCGAATTTGTACAACACCATAACATTGATATGGTAAATGATGTGGTAATAATCAGACTACTAGCGGGAATGATCATGACGCTCTTCTGTAGTTATTCTGTACCAAAGAAATTTAACATTACAGTTGATAAGAGAGAACATTTGAACATTTTAAAATCTAATAAATATATTTTTGAATTGTGTCCAATGAAAAATGTCCATTTTTATTTTACATGACTGGCTTGCATTTGACCTCAACTCACCTGATGTAAAGTGTAAAATCTAGCCAAACAATCTAAAAGAAACCTATATTCTAGACTTGAAGGCTCCCAAACGACAGTTGTTGGCTGATGTTATATTTCACGCACAATTTCATT